>CM060947.1:87088957-87210183 GCA_030765055.1 Mantis religiosa | reverse complement strand
TTCTTCTTATTCTTCTTATTCTTCTTATCTCTTCTTATTCTTCTTATTCTTCTTATTCTTCTATTCTTCTTATTCTTCTTATTCTTCTTATTCTTCTTATTCTTCTTATTCTTCTTATTCTTCTTATTCTTCTTATTTCTTATTCTTCTTATTCTTCTTATTCTTCTTATTCTTCTATTCTTCTTATTCTTCTTATTCTTCTTATTCTTCTTATTCTTCTTATTCTTCTTATTCTTCTTATTCTTCTTATTCTTCTTATTCTTCTTATTCTTCTTATTCTTCTTATTCTTCTTATTCTTCTTATTCTTCTTATTCTTCTTATTCTTCTTATTCTTCTTATTCTTCTTATTCTTCTTATTCTTCTTATTCTTCTTCTTATTCTTCTTATTATTATTCTTCTTCTTATTCTACCAGTTTTGCACTGAGGAAATAATTCACCAAAATCTTAAGTAAATGTTGAACAGGGTGGATATATCTCTTTGTATCCTATTCTCTCCTTTCCTTCCTGACTGATCAACTATATCCATACAGAGATTATTTCAGTAACTCTTTCTAGTTCTTACCTATAGTGACTCCAACTTCTGTTTCAAATTTAGTTTATTCTTCAACTGTAGCTACTATAGGAGTATATTTATTAATTTGATTTCAATTTTCTTAAAATATCTATACATTTCTTTGAATATAATCTATCAAACACATTTTACTGATTCACATATACCTTATATATTTCATTGTTTCTTAGTAATGTTTGGTGATTGTTTATAGCAGTAAAATTATATTTTTAAGGATTTCTCCTTTTTGAAGCCAACCACAATTAGCAGGTTTTTTACTAAATTTTTATGTGATTGCACTTTCAATAATATTATATAATCGTTTAAATGTTGTTAGAAGTGTTTTGTTTGCAGACATTGGAAAGAACTGGATATAGAAAAGCTGGTTGACCAAGAGGAAGAACTGTGTTATTTGGTGATCAATATTTTGTTTACTATTCTTTGGAGAGGTGTGGAAGGAGCTGGTAAAGATGCTTGGAAGGTGTGTAATCAAGTTTTTCTTGTAGACCTGAAAATAATGACAAATTCTATTTGAAGTACATATGCAGTTATGGTGTATTTTTATTCTGTGTGTATCATCCCAATTTTTAGTTTTTAAGTCACCAAAAAATTAAATAAGAAGGAAGGCAACATCTTTTTATTAATTATCTTTGCTGCTGCTTGAACTTACATGCGGCTAGTATGGAGGAACAATTAATCTCCATCAATTATCTTAAGGCAACTCGTATTAACTGCATGCATTGTAATTCACTCTGTATTGGTCGTGCTAAGGTTTAACACTGAGATTATCCTGATATTGCCTTTCTACACAAAATGTTTATACCCTCTATCTATTTCCAGATAATCTTCATCACTCTCAAATAATATGTTTCTTCTACACTTTTTAACTTTTCTGAATAATTACCAATCTCGGTAATATCCTTATCAGTTTTTAATTTTAACAATCCCCCCTTCTTATATTTACTGTAAATTTAGTTCATTTCTCCAACCTTAATTTTTCTATCATTACTATAGTTTCTTTACCATTAAGAATACATCCCAATAAATTAACTTACATTCTGCAAAATGAACCTCTTCTCTCTCTAAAAGCTTTCAGTTTTATTACTCCTGTTCTAGCTGCTGGATAATTGTTTTTTCAATTGTTTTATCTCCTTTTTCACATAATTTTCCTTCCCCATTCTAAATGTAATTCTTTGTAAATAAACATTCAGGGATTGTTTTAAAACTACAGTCTTTCCTGAACCTCAGTATCATCAATTCTTAATTTAACTTCTTTCAAAAGCCTCTTTCTTTTAATACTTTTCTCCCCAAGTCATACATTCATCAGTATTTTCCAAAACAATTTTAAGTGTGTTAATCCAAGTTCTATGCTGGGTAATATTCTCCTAAGAAAACCAATATTGTTTGAGAATAATGTTTTCCTTTAAACTCTGTAACTTAAACCATACTTTTAAGTTCTCATTGTTATGTTTCATTCCTTTGCTCCCTACTTTTTCTAATGCAGCCCCATTAAGTGAAGTTTCAGATAGCCCCAGAATTTACTTACAGAAATTCCTGTGAATAAAATCTGCATTTCTTCAGCACTCTTCTATAGCTACCCATACTTTCACTCTATACAGAATTTTAATCTCAATTACTGATGTGCATGCTCTCTCCAATTACTTTATATGCATTTGTGATAGTTTGTAAACACTAATGCTGTTCCTTCCCTTTGCTAATGCATTTACTTTTGTACACTCCAAGGTATTAACCTCTGTTCAAAGATTTAAGTTAACTGATAAGCTAGCAAATGGAAAGAGCAGAACTGGTTAAAAATAGCACAGTGCAAAGCAAGTAATTTCCCACATGACGATGCTTCAAAACAAAGGCTCTGTATAATTGCTCTTGTGCATCATTTGGGAACCTTACCAACTTGAAATATTATATTAAATATCCAAGCCAACAAAATCATTCTATTTTCCTTAAGACCACTAGCATTCCAGAATTTTTCTGTTATACAATTCATACTGCTAGCTTATTTCTTTCTAACTTTTTAATTGGTTAATTTATTTCTTTACAGTCTATCCACATTATTCACTAATGATTTCTTAATTTGCCATATATCCTGATTAAATACCCCTGTTACTTCCAGAGACTTAAAAGTGTTTATTTCATTCTTCTCCGCAAATATTATTTTAAGCTATTTGTCTCTTGTATATATTCTTATTAACCGTAGTATTCTACTAGCATTAAATTTTCCTCTATTTTCTATTTTTTTTTCTTTCATGAAACATCTCCTTCTTTCAATCAAACATTAATTTCTTTCTTGTTGTTCTCCTGATTGCCTCCATTTCATTAACTATTCTTCAGATTCTAAATTTACCAACCCTTCACTTTAATTGCCATATCATCTCATTTCCATTATACATCCTGCCAGTTTAAGTGCCATAGCTATCCTCTCATTCATTTCCCCTGATTTTCCTTCTTTAATTAATATTTCTACATGAGCATTCAGTTCTAATTCTATTAGAAAGCCTTTTAATTTATCAACCCTCCAACTAAATCTCTCCATCTTGGATCCATTTTGCCCACAGATTTCTTTTTCCTCTCTGCCTGTATATTGAACTTTCTGTTTGATGGAAAATGACTGCTTGAATGTACTATATCCATAGCTCAGAATCAACAAGGTATAGGTATCCAAAGTTAATGAATCATATCATCAGTAATGTTCCGACCATCACTGTTTAAAAAATAAATTCCCCATGAATATCTCTCCCTCTCATTATCATATTATATTCCTCACTGAAATCTAATTGTTTCTTTTCTTATTATTACAAATTTATGATTATTAGCTTTTTCTCTCCATTTCTTCTTCTCTTTCTTCTTTAACTGCCCTCTTATACTATTGCGTGGTGTCAGGGTATTCTTCTTCCTCTTAACCCTTTAGTGGGTTGAGGAATGGAATCTCTGGATCAGTGAGAGTGAAAATCCAGGATGGGTGATCAGCCCAATGCATGGTATGAGAGTGAGGAAAGTGCACAACAGAATAAGGGTGAGATGAAATGATAGGAAAGATGATGATGGAGTAATTGGTGGAATGCTGGTGGGGAAACCATAGAAACTGGAGAAAACATGCCCCAGCGCCAAGTTGCTCATCACAAATCTCACTTTGCTGTCGCCTGGGATCAAGCCCGGACCACCTTGGTGAGAGCCAAGCGATCTAACCACTCAGCCATGGTGCAGCCCTCTTCTCTCCATTTCTTTGAATATAATTTTCCTTTTTCTGTTCTCCATTGCTGATCGAAAACAACTGAGATCTGAAAAACAAAACAATTGTTGAACAGTAAACATCAGATACTGAAAATTTTCTTCACTTCTTGTTTGTTGCTGTGACATTGTTGCACCGAAAGCATATTAAACTAGCATACATCTTTGTCTTTTGTTTCCGTGGCCGAATGGACATGATAAGTTTGCATCTTGATCAACCTTGATAAAGAAGATGCACCTCAAGTTTCTTTTAAGATAGTGTATGCCATATGCTCATTTAAGTAAAACTCAATTGTATTGCACTGGAATTTAATACATATAACAGCGAATTACGTATAAGTGCAATATGTACAAATAAGTTTTTGTTAGCATGTTTTTAAATTACATTTATTTACGGGACCTACAAATATTAACATATAAGTACAACATGGGAGAACATATTCAAATGGAAAAATAGGGATCGGGTAATGAACTTTGAAATCCTATCAGTAGATAATTTGACAAAAAAGTTCATAGTTCCACCACCAGAGAGAGAGCAGGCAACAACAGATGCCAGTTGGAAAGAGATTGAAAATGGAGGCCATTGCCTTTGAAACTAGTCTCTCATTAATATAAAAAAGTAAGTGACGAGTATCAATAAACCAACTACAAATAGTTTTTGCAATATAAGTACAAATTATTTAGAACTGGGATATGTATAAAGCAGGTTAAGTTGCATTTTTAACAACCCAAGGTATGTATAGAATCAAACTTTATATCTTATAGAAGAACATCTGTCAACAAATTTAAGATTTGGTTGAAGTTTATCAAAAAATAAAGTTAATTTATTCAGAGCCTCCTAAAGTTCATTATTTTTCTATCACTGCATATACACACTTAAAATTGTTATATAAAAATTTGAAGTAAATTTGTCTTTGCTTTTATTATACTGTGATCAGTCATTATTACACAGATTTTACTTAGGTTTTTGATTGGGCTTCTGATAAATTTTCAGACCACAAAGGCAGATTATTGGTTGTATAACAATTGTTTAATAACATTTTGAAAAAGTGACATGATCTTGCTACAACAGATAGCAATGGAAAGCAGTAAAACTAACCTTAATGATGCACGTTAGAGAAGTTTGCAGTCATATTACCTCATGTAAAATGTTTATCTAAATTTTGTTGATTTTTACTTAAAATGCAGAAACTTGTAAGTTCCAAACTTTTTGGTTTATGGCTAAATTAACAAAAATATTGGAAAAAAGAAGTATTACACAATGTTGAAAAATAAAATTGTTAGAAAGTTGTTGAAATAAATGAAAAATGATTATTTTATCTTCTTCTTCTTTCTCTAACTCCTTTGTGCTGTTAAGCGTGGAGTACAAGCCTGATTATTTTATTAAAAATTATAAATGTTTTAGTTGCATTTTCTTTGTGGGCCTAAAAATAACATATCATAAGCAAATTGCTAATAATCATTTTAATTGTGGATGATAATTTACATTTTGTGTTCACAAATAAGTTAAGTCCTCATGCAATGACCAAGAATGGTCCAATGCTGCTTCTGGCTGCATGCAGATATATAAAGTAACACCATCAACAGAATAACAGGATGTCCATGTAATCATTTTAAGTGCTCTTTTCCTCCATCCTGGTTGGATATGTGCAGTCCTTCAGATGTGGAAGTTGCTGCATTTTTTTTTCATTCTTCAGTTAGTTCTTAAAGCTCTCAGACTGAGTGTTTAGCGCATTAGACATCTTAAGTGGGAAAATGTAATTTTCAAGCATTGTGCATTGACTTTGCATTCCTTCACACCACAGGCAGTAATGCTAAGCATAGTGGACAGAGAATCTTATGGTCACTTCATATGTTACTGTTTTGTGTTAATGGTAAAGTTTTCATTGTGAATAACTTGCAGTTTTTTGTTCTCAAAAGTGTAATTTTAAATGATATACTTGGTTAAAGAGTTTTTCTTGATTTTTATAGGAACGAGGACAGGTGATGGCATGCATAAACTTGTTAGGCCTGAACAATGAACTTTATTGTTCACACCTGCAGTTAAAACTCAAAATACTGGAAATGGGTGTTCAGGCTTCTCTCTCAGATCTGAGAGATGTAGGCCAGACAAATGCTCTATCCACACATGCAGAGAATGCTGTGCAGCTCATGAGTTGGATATATGACTTGGTAGTATTGGATCCTAATGAAGATTCTTCAAAAAAGGCCTCTACAAAGGTATAAACTACATGAAATGTTCTCTATAAAGCTATATATCTATTTAATTTTATCTGTATTATGCCTATTTTTATGCAACAGCTTTTAGATGGTGTGTTGGGGCTCCTTGATGCCTTGCTTGTGTTTCAAGAGGGTCCTGGAGAAGAATGGACTGAAATGGCAAAGTTAGCTTTCGGTAAGTATGCTATTATTTAAAGTTAGTTTTCGGTTAAGAAATCTATTCAGTTTCTTCATTTTAAAGATTTCAAGGAGATTTAAGATATAGGATAATGTTTGAATATTGTGCATATGTAGTCTCTTCCAGGCAAGAATCAGAAGATTTTGTTTGTCTTTGAGTAAAATTTTAGGATAGTAGTTTTAAGTTTAGTCCAAACATTGCTAAGAAATGAGAAAATTCAGCAGTTGTATAACTATCCTGCCTTAGAATGGTCATAAACACAAAGTCTTCTAATAAATATATAGAAAAATATAATTTTAAACATAAATAAGAACAATAAGTTCAACAGAGATTTGAGCAGAACATCAGGAGCAATTCCTATTTTTCGTCCATGGCCTACAAGCCCAGAAGAAACTTTACTTCAAATAAATAAGAAAGGTTAAAAAATGTATAATGTAAGGACATTTGATAAGTAAAATGCAACATGTAAAAAACTATTGTAATAATTGCAAATGGGACAGCTAATCATTTTAGAATTGATTATTTACTTATTTATTTGTTATTTATTATTTATTTAGTGAAGTACATAAATGATTGTGTGGAATGAACAAAGAGTCATGGATAATTTGTAAAACAAGTTTTATGTGATATAACTTAACTTTATAAGTCCTAATTAATAACTAGAACCTGGATTTGTGTGTAAATAAATGTTTTTTTTCTCCATAATATGTACATACCCAAACAAAGTTTAACATTGAAAAAACTATTAGTCGGTTTTTAACACTTTGTCACTTACATTTTTATATTATTGAGAGACTAGTTTCGGAAGTTGTTGCACCCATTTTCAACCCTGAAGATCCAACCTTTCTTGGAAATTAATTGTTCTTTCACACTAGCTGTGTGTAGGCCAAAGTATGGATGGGTAGAGTCAGACTGAAAAATTCAATGCCATAGCTGGGATTTGAACCATGGATCTTGTGGTCTGTGGTTGAGCTACCAGGCCAACATGCCAGCATGTCTTGGCAGTTTAACAGTTAAGAACAGCTTGACGGAGACCGGAAGATCCTGGTTCAAATCCTGGCTATGGCATTGAATTTTTCAGTCTGACTCTCCCTTTTCACATTTCTTATTTATATATTGGTACAGCTGTAAATGTTGTTGTTTCTTACTTCTAAAGGTGAAAATGTTGCAAAAAACCTTTTAAACTGTATAACACGCATTTTATTTCCATCATGGATAACTTCAACCTTGCACTGACATTTTCTTAGCTTATTGCATAGAATAACAAACAACTAAAGCATTTTATCATCAGTAAATCATTTTTATCATTTTTACAATATTCAACAGTAACATGTATGTAGCATCGGCATCTTTCATCTTTGTAAATAGAAAGTACATATTGTAAATCTATTTGGTCTTTTGCATTGTATTAAATTACTATGGAAAAATAAAATTTCAGGTAAAATATCAATGTATATGAAATGTAGGTAAAATCAGCATCCATATATGAAATTTTATTTTTTCTATACTGCTAAATGATAAATTAATTCTGTGCACTTGTCTTTAGGAATACTGTTAAGCTGTGCAGCAAATACTAATCTAGAGCTCTGTGCGATGGCTACTGCAAAGCTGCATGCATTAATACAAACTCGCAACATGAAAGATCCAGAAGAGGGTGGATATCTCCTATATTTTATGAACAGAATTCTCCAGCAAACCATTGAAGGTAGAGTATAAATCTAAATTTTGGTTTGTAATGAATTAGATAAACTATAGTTTATCACAAAATCAGATGCTTGCAAAGATATGTCCAAGTTGTTTAAAAAAACATTTCTTAAATTAATAGAAGAGGAATGTATAAGCATTTAAGAGACTCAGTCGCATAAGAGCCGAAGATGCAAACGATGATTTGCGAAACATGTCCTCAAAATAGGTACGAAAGTGAAGCAGATGTGTAATAAATACGACTCATCTAAAAATTAATAATTTAAGAGACTATTTGAATTTTTACCTGATTTCATGGATTAAAATTTAAGATAATTTGTGCTTTCTCACAGCACATATTTAAAATGCATGCATGCATCTCTAAAGCTCAGAATTTGATAATAAAATCATTCTTCTTTTCCCCTCTCAGTATTTATAGACTAAATCTTCTTGATTTTTTAAAATTTCATTTACGGTTAGGTAATCAATGTTTATTATGTCATTTTTACCACATGGAGAAGTTAGTAATCCAATCATGAACAAGTGTCCACTGAGACAATTATGCCCCATGATTAATCTAGTCATTGCAACAGATGATTTTCTAGGTAGATCTGAAATTGAATATTTAAAGTTAATCTCTCAGATGAAAGCTTTATATCTTTACCAATCCATGTAAAACAGTATAAAATTATACAGTGTGGACTAAAGGAGAGTTATGAATGCTAGCTGTATGGCTTGTCCATAAGAGCTGGAGAGTTGCTGTACTCCACTTTAATAGCTAGTTAAGAACAGTATTTAGCTTTTTAACTTTTAGGATAACTTTTATGTATTAGATACATTAATAGTTTTTTTATGGCTGAGACATATTCTGTCTTAGGTGCTGCAGGAGTACGCAGGTCCTGGTAACTGTATTAGGGTAAAGTAATTGAGCAAAATAATGAGTTAAGGTAGAAAATCAGGGTTAAGGAAGCCTTTCTGATCCATCAACTGTGAAATGGGTTTTCTGCTTTTTAGAACTATGGACTATGATCTTAAAAAAGTTTTCAGTTGTATATACTATTTGTACTTGTTATAAAGAACAATAAATGAATTGAATTGAAAAGAAACTAAACAATTATTCAAGAATAATTAGAAGATTGTTTTGAACTGAGATTATTAATCACACTATTAATTGTACAAAAGTGAGATAGTGTAAACATAATGTTCAGTTAAGACAGACTTCAGATGAAGCACATTGGAAAATTGGAGTGTTAATGCAATTTGCTTTGTTATTTTTATTTTTTTTTTTTTTTTTTTTTTTTTTTTTTACTGAATATGTTGATACAAGTAGAATCCTTTTGATGTGGCACTCAAGGGTGGCTCCAGGGGTAGTGCATATGTACCATAGCAGTGCCTTAATAAAATGAAGAAGCAAGTATAGTCTTAATTAGTATGGACTATGACACAATGAAGCACAGAATTACATATATTATTTTGAGTCAAACTAGTATTCCATGTTGCATATATTGCTAGTTTTTATTTAGAACGTGTTTTGTTTGGACTTTCTTAACATCTTCAGCTAATGTCAACTACTGAATTCTGATTGGGTGAACTCCTTGATGGCAATTGGGGCATCTCTGTTGTCCTGATGAACTTGAAGTTTGATTCTCATCAAAGGTGGTGTTGAAATTTTCCTTCCTATTTATTTATGAATATCTTTTGCTGTGTGGTTAATACATTTAGAATCTGAACACTTTTTATAAATGGATCTATTTTCTATATCGTGATTCTCATTTCAAAAATGATATACTACTGTTGATTTATCTAGTTCTTTTTTCTTGATGTTCCTAAAATGCTCCTTAATCCTAATGTTCAAGTTCCTTTCTGTTTCTCCATTGTGGATGTAATCTTGGGTTGCATCCATTTGATTTTATATATATTACCCAAATTCTAATTTTATAGATTCTTGATTTTATTGGAATTTCATTTTTTTTTCTATGGAAAATTTTATTTTGGAATTCTGCAAATTAGGTAGTCATAATGCATCATTAACCTGTTTCTCATTTACTATCACCCAGATATCATCCACATGTCTATAATAATGTTTGAAAATTAGTAGGAATGCCTTTGCATTATGAGTTTTGGTGCAGGAACAGTGGTTGCGGTTCTGGTTCAGGAGAGGTCAGGATTCTTTCTATATAGGGTGTAAAGATGGAACAACTGATTATTTTCCGGACTATTTTTCTAACTAGATTATTCTCCATCGTCGGTAAAGGTGAGCATGAAGAGTCTCCTTCTCAGGGTCCAACGTTTGATTTGAAGTAAACAATGCTTGTTTCTCTCCCATGTTTATTGATTTCAGATTTCAATTATGAAGTTGCTCTCTCCTTCACTTACTTGCCACAATGATTATATCTTGCCTTCCTTTATGCTCCCCAGTTTCGCATTCCTACACTTACTCTTAAGCTGGACTCCACACAGTCACATATCAGTACAAATTCCCATGCGAAGTATCACGACTCTGGCGGTTAAGTCCTTCCTAGCTGTGGAAATCTCTCCGGTGAAGTCTCAAGTGAAGTGTCCAGTGAAGTGCCGCAACTTGGCTCGCGTTCTCTCGTCCTCACCCTATGCTGGCTGATCTATTCACGCCTCTTTTCTAGTTCATGTCTATTTCACGCCTATCATGTGATGTATACTAAATGTTATTGGAAGTTCTATTTTCCTTACTTTAACCTGATTGGTCTTTCATCCCTTCTTTATCTATGCAGCAGTTTTACTCCACCTCTCCGGGGTGTATGATCCTTGGCGTCCTAATGGTATACTTCTGTTTTTTCCTTATGTAGCGCATTCCTGGTGGCGTCAGTCTGGCAGCAGGGTTTTGCCTTCTTTTGTTTCTCTGTTTCGACATCCTGTCTCAAGCAGCCCTTTCTACCTGAAGCTATGTCTGCGTTGCTTTGCTTGTGTTAAAATTTCTGCTTTAAGAATAAATATTTATTCTTATATTACTTCCAATATGCTTGTTAATATTTCTAGTTTTATCGTCCCTCTCTTATATTCTAATGTTGGAAACGTGTTGTTCCTGCTTCAGTTTCCAAGAAGTGTCATTTCAGTCACAGCTGATATTGATGTTGATAACTATGAAAATAGTTTGTGACAAATATCAATATGAATGGATAGAGTCAACATGAAAAATTCAATACCATGGCCGGGACTCTATCCATTTTTATATATCTGTTCACGTTGACTAAATCCATCAAAAAACCTTAGCCTATAAATGGCTAGTGTGGAGAAATGATTAATTTCCATCAATTAACTAAAATAAATATGAATATTATACAAATATAACAATTTGTAAAAAAAGCTTCACTTAACTTAAGAAAATGGTGTTAATTCTTCTTTCTAATTGATATTCTTCTTTCAATTAGAAATTGTCTTCTTTCAATTAGATAGAAGAATATCAATTAGAAGAATTAACACCATTTTCTTAAGTTAAGTTAATCTTTTGTTGAAAATTGTTATATTTGTATAATATTCATTGCTTCACTGTAGCTAGCTTCATTTTCTTCATTATCAATATGAATATTTCATTCATTGTTATGCTCATCAAATTAACCTTATTATGGCCAAGGTATCCTCCATAAATAGCAACATTTGCATATTTTTTCACACTTGTGTGTAATTTGTACAGTTTTTCCAACTCTTCACAGAGAACACACATATTGTACAAAATAATGTAAAAAAATTTCCTAGACCATTGAAACTTATTGGGAATTTTTATTCCCACAGTGTAAACAGACCAAAGCTTATTGTTGTTATGGACGAAATGGCAGAAAATAAAAAGCATCAGATCAAAGATCACCATCTCTCAAGTTTCTTCCTACTGTTATCTTATGAGTGAATCAGTATTTCTCTCCTGGCTAAGATTTTTTCACATAGTCATGTCCTATGTTGAAATTAGTTTTGGTGAAATGCAAAATAGAAATTTAGAGTAATCAAGGCTAAACATAGCATTGAACATTTCGAGAAATGCATTCATTATGTCAGAAATGGAATTGGTGGCATTATGAAAGAAGTAGAATCAGAAGCAGAAAATGAACAAACTGCCAAAAGAAGGAACTAAATTATGTAAAGAAAAGCTTTGAATATTTGTGACACACTTATCCTGGAAATCAAAGCATGGTTCTGATTTTCAAGTCACATAATACTTCCAGACTTTTTGATGGTGAAAAGTTTGATTTGTACCAAATAACTTTCCCTGAAATGTATCTAAAAGAACTTCTCCATTCTATGAAGAAATGCTATTTTCAAGATGTCAATGTCGTCATCAGAGGTTGAAAAATAATTTTCAGCTCTGAAATGTGTAAAAGGATTTATACCAAATACAATGTATAAACTAAGACTGAATGCATTAGCTATACTTTCTTGTGAAAAAATATTTCGAACAGGATTTCCAACTTCAGCCAAAGAGTAACAGAATGTTTTGCTGAAAGGTGAACTGTGCCCGGAGGCTAAGGTACAATTATACAACTTACTTTGATAACTTAAAAGCTTTAATAAATCTCTTATTGATACTGACAGCTTACTTGCACAATTACAATTAACTTAAACTTCCTTGAAAGTTAAACTTTGTATACATTATAACTTCACTCCAACACCTGCTATTAAATGATTTTGAACTGCACCCGGGAGCTAAGACAGTTATAAATCATCGTGAAAGGAGAGCCCCGACTACTTTGTCTCGTCAACTCGGAGAGCTGTCCGAGAGAGGAACCAAAGCTTCTGGCTTATATTCAGTGACTTTCATTTTTTCTGGGTGTTCTTAATGACCTAGCAGTGCCCAGTAACTGGTACCTTGGGTGCAGTGTGAGTGCAAAAAAATAAACAATGTGTTTGGTATATAAGCTGCTTATTTCATCTACAATAATAACTAAAATCAATGAAAACAGCCAGCTAGGTGTTCACTGACTTTCAACTGGACCTTTAACTATTAATAGCTGCCACTATGAATTTTAATGAACAGCTACTGCAATTTTCACCACTAAATTGGGGGCAAATGTGTATTTCCTATTAGGTTAGGTGAGAATGTACTGTCTACATGTGTGAATGTAAACAGCTGAAAAGTGTACTTTCAGATAATGAGAATCTCATCACTCCATTCAGTTGATCTATGAATATTACACTCCAAGAGACTGCAGCTGCTGCAGCTATAGCATTCACACAACTCGAGCATAGGTTAGTGCAGCTACAACATGCCACCATCTAATGGAACTAGTAGACAAGTGCAGAAATGACACAGACCACTATTGTTTTAATGATCACTTGTTATTCCAAGCATGTTTTCGTGTAGAACATTCAAGGAAAAGATGTCCCTGCAAGAAGTTAATGACAAATATTAAAGTAAGAATAGGAGGGTTGTAAGTAGCAAACAAGAGAAGAGTAGGTGATACAATATTTGTGAGCATTACTGGTTGACTCACTCCTCATATACCCTGGTACATCTTATTTTACACTTTTGATCACCATGTTTTATACAGATTATACAGTAAATGTCTTATATCTAAATGTTTTTAAGCCCATATTTGGTGTTGTACATGACTGTAAAATTTGGCACTTTGTTATAGCAAATTTTCTCTTATTGTTATTCCTTGGCTCTGTAGCTTCTTATTTTGGAATATCTTGCTTCTTTTCTTATAGCTCACAAATTTCACTATTCAGGTTGTGGTCTTTTGTAATATCTGACTATTGGTCAAGCCTGCTGTGCTCTTACACCTGCAATGAAACCACTTCTGTAAACATTTATATTTATTAACAAGAAGTTGATAGAAAAAAATTTTTTTTATAAAATAATTTATAGAAGAGTGGTTAGAGAGTTTTTTGAATGTATCATTGGGAGTTAGGGGGTTTCTTCTTGTAAGTTTCTCTCTTTGACTTGCAGTGACATAAAATTAAACAAAGTTGAAGATATATTTATAGGTTATTTATAAGTTATTCAATACACATGGGTTATTCAAAGGTTATTCAATATTTGCCATGCTATTATCTTGTTCTCTATGCTCTAGGGGTAACGTGCTAGCCTAGGCTTCCTGAGATCGCAGGTTCAAACCCAGTGGAGGGTGATGGTCTTTTTTCGAATAAAAACCTTAGTATGGCTTTCTTTGGGAGGGAATTAAAGCCAGTGGTCCTGAGCTGTAGATTTATGGCTTGTAAAAGAATCTATGAGACCTATGAGAAACATCAAGCACTCTTTCACATATGCAATGGGATGCTGAGGACCACAGCAGTTAAAGAGTGTTCATAAATAAAAACTGTTTCTTTCACTATCTCAAAATGTGAAATTTTAATCAGAGTTGTGAGCCATTTTTGACAAAATAAGTAGTTAAGTTATTCTGTGTAAAGGATTGTTTAGGGTGAGAAAAGCTTTTCTGGATATCCTTGGGCAAAGTGTGGTTTAAGTATGAAATTTGGTTAGAGATGTTTGCAGATGTAAATCTTTTTCTAGGAATTTTTTTTTTAGGGATCAGAAAAAATTGGATTGCATATTGAAATGCTCTATAGTTACTTTTGGGAGTAATTGTAAAAGGTTAAGACAATTTACTAAATTAAATACTGGGGAAAGTTGCGCAAGAGGAACCCAGGGTTTTGGTGCACTACATGTTTAAATTAAAAATACTCACTGCTTACTCACACATGAATCATCCTTTATTGCACCACAGCATGTAATTCATTCTTTTTAAACTTCCACTTCACATCACAAAACAAATCACTTTAAGAATACATTGCTATGACTGTGCACCATGAGAGCGTTGCCTTACATATATACATCTCCTATGCTTGCATCTTGCAGAATGACTTGATTTGCTGCTCTGCTAATAGAAGCCAAGGCAGTTATCCTTCTTGAATATTCTTTATGCGGTTTTCAATGTTCCAAGCATGACTTACTTCCGGTACTACATAAGTCATTGAGTGACTTATTTCAAAAGTAATTATTAAAATATAATTATTAAAATTTTATATATATATTGTCATGAAATCTTAACATTGAATTTAAGACAATACCAATTCTTCCTTTATGTACCAAAGATAAGCAACAGATAAACAATTGAATGTAGAACATATGCTCTACAGTAAATCATATAATTTTTATGCTTTCAGTGAATAATCAGGAGCATTACTCATTCCTGATTCCTGTGGTGAAGGCCTTGCTGGAGAAGTTAAGCACCATATTGGCACTCTCAACACATGTACCTGACTTACCACAAACACAGGCTGGACCTGCTTTCTTTGATGATTTCCAAGCATATTGTCAGGAATCCCAGTGGAAGACATTCATTGAGAAAAAGGTAAGTGCAGGTTTTCTTTCTAAGCAATAACCAAAATATTGTATTTATTGACATGTCTCTTTAGAAGAAACTTTAAAGTTATGCGTGATTGGAGGAATTTAGTAACAGTGATGTCAAAATGAATTGAAAAAAATATTTGTAGTGGTTTTTAATACTGTGTCACTTACATTTTTATATTATTAAGGGACCAGTTTCGGAAGCCATTGCATCCATTATCATTTGGACCGAGGTTGATAATGGATGCAACGGCTTCCAAAAATTGTTCCTCAGTAATATAAAAATGTAAGTGACGAAGTGTTAAAAACAAACTACAAATAGTTTCTTCAATTAAACTTTAAGAGTAAGATAGAGTCAGACTGAAAAATTCAATGTCATGTCCAGGATTTGAACCATGGATCTTCCGGTCTCCATCCGGTTGCTCTTAACCATTGAGTTACCATGGGCAATGTGCCGTCATGACATTAAATTCTCCAACTGACTCGTATGTTTCCTGGTAAGGCCGCGCCATGACTCAGTGGTTAGACAGCTTGGCTCTCACCAAGGCGGCCCGGGTTCGATCCCAGGCGACCGTAAAGTGAGATTTGTGGTGGACAACATGACGCTGGGGCGGGTTTTCTCCGGGACCTCCGGTTTCCCCCGCCATCTCATTCCACCGGTGCTCCATCTTCATCTCATGTATTATCAGTGTCACCGCCTGCAGTGCCGTATGTAGTAAAAGTGGGCGTTAAACACTACACATTCCATTTTTTGTATGTTTCGTGGTAAACCACTAGGTTTCTCATATACAATGAGATGCACACGTTTTGTGGCGACTCACTATGCTGTAAGTACTTAAGTCCCAGGTTTTTATAATTACCACTATTAGGTTAATTGATGGAAATTTAATTATTCTTCCACACTGAGGCAACTACTACTCATGACTGGCTTGTGTATGGATTTTTGAGCTTCTTATGAAACTTCCTTTAACATTTGCATGTGACAGATGCGGTCATCCTAAGCTCTTTCATTTACACACAGAACCAGTCTCTTGATACTAGTACCAGTGGTAGGTGCTCTTTCAAGATGGAGGATCTTAAACAAAACGTTTGCAGAAATGTTGTTTGTAATGGAGGCTGTCATTCTTAACACCAACCCATGGAATCTATTGTTATACTAATGCTCCTAGCAGATTACTTCAAGAACTTAGTTCATGGCATTAATTATGAATGAAACTTTGAAAGTTGTATTGTACTGTGATACTTTGTTCGTCCTCTTATCTTCAGTAGTTTATTCAAAATAAATACACAAAGTTGCTCTATTCTTTTTTATTTATCCTGTATATCTTGCATTTTTTCCATCATTCTGAATGACTTTTGTATGAAAGTTAAACCATAAGAGACTCACAAAATATAGAATATTTTAAACCATACAATTTATTTGACATAAAATTTGTTATGGTGGTTAATCATTACCAAATAATCTAACTTTTTTTTTTTGTGTGTGTGTGTGTGTGTGTGTGTTTTTAAGTATTGATACCCTTTTCAAGTTGGAAGTTGCTATTCAGGTTTTCACCCAATCACCCTAAGAACTAGTAGTAGCCATCACATAGTAATATGCTTTAATTAATGACTATCATATTAGCATACTGTATCTTTCTTATATCTAATAAAGAAGTGCTTAAATGTGTAATGAAAGGTTATCTCAGTTGAAAGAGTTAGGTATCAAAATTGGCTTCTGTAAGAATAGTTTGTAGAAGAGTGAGTAGAGAATGCTATGACAGTGCAACACATATATTGTTTTTAGCATAGTTTTCCTTTATTGCACAACTCTCAGTGTTATGCTAGTTGACATTTATATTAGACCTCAGTTGTTTAGTGGATGTTGCATACTAATAATTATTGAGTCATGAGTTTTTTTATATCATAGGGCATACTACTAAGAGAAGATTAGGTAACTTAAAGGGTTAAGAATTAGGTATTTATTTTTTACTAATTAAATAATTCAATATATATGCAATCATTCTAATAATACATAAGAAATAATTATTTATGTTATTTTCACTTTGTTTTGCCTCTTTAGCTGTAATCTAATAAATCAGAGTCTGAATTCTCCTCTCCTCCACATTATATCAACAAAAATGCATCGGTGTGTTTGCCTTTTATGAAAGAGCTGTCATGTCTATTGAATTTTTTGTCCCTTTCCTATGGTATTAACTTAACAAATGTCGCAAACTGATATGGATGTGTAAAGACATCCTGTGCATACATGTATTTAATGCTTATTTAACACCAATTATTTTAATATTTATAATTTACAATACATTTAAATAAGTTCTATAATAGATAGAAACTTACCCTTACCCTTTTTTAATGTTACACCTCAAAACCCGTATAAACGTACAAGGGCACATCTTCACATTCATACTGGTTTCCTTGCGAACTCCTTTTTAGCTATGAACTAAATATTTTTTAAATGGGCGTGACTTTTTTTGTGGGAGGTGGTATTCTTTTAGGAAACTGTTTTTTCCCTCAAGTATGAGGGGTGCTATGGTGGAGGATTTCTTATCCCCAGAATGAAGAGGGCTCTGAATGTTATAATGTTCAATTAGGCTGTGAGCCATTGATATGTGTAAGTCCAGATAGGTCATTGTCTCACATGAGCTTAGAGCTCTCCAAATTACTAAACAATTGTATATGGTTATATCCAACTGGTGTAAAAATATTTTTTATACTATTTAACTGTTTTTCATGAAGAGGTATAGCTTGTAATATCTGATCTAGTAGATCTACATGGTCTACATTTGACCTGTTATTTCCTCCCAAAAAATGGAGCAGCAAACATGCCATCTGTAGACCTTAGGCCCTAAATTGCCTTTAAAGGTCAGGACTTGCTTCACCTTACTCACATTTATGTGTGTTTCCCTAACAATGAGAGATACCAAGTCAGCAGTAAAAAAAATAGTCAAAATGTCAGTTGGTTGGCTGTCAGAAGCTAGTTATGCACCAGAAAATATGTCTGTTTGTCAATGTCTATATGTCTTTTGTGTTTGAGTTATTTTGACCACTTCACAATATTGAATCTTCACAAACACCTGAAGGAAATGTGTCATTTTCTTCCTCACTGGTAGCTATATCCTTAACATCTCCCTCAAAATTGAAAACTCACCATCAATATCCAAATCATGTCAAACAACAAAAGGACTTCCACATTTTCTAAATTGATATCAAAAGCCCACACACATCCTATGCAAGCTAATTTATTTGCTATATTACTAGGATAAGCCATGGTTAACACTGAAATTTAACAATTTCAAATGTGCTATTCAGTTAACTTCCGATAGCTAACAGAAATCTCTCTGAACTGTGAGAGAGTATAAATAACTAAATTACTGAGTGCAAACAGCTGCATAAGGCTACCATAAATTTCAGTTGTGAAATACTGTAACAAGAGGTACATACAGATGCTGATAGAGAAGTTTCTTTCCAGCATGTGTTTTATACAACATATACAATGACTATTGCTTGGCAGCATAAACTGAATGCTAGAACCTTGAAACGGATAACTCGCTTACACAGCTAATATATATGTATTAATACAATTTTGAGTCGAACTAATACTCAATGCTCCATTTATTGCTAGTATTTACCTAGAACGTGTTTCGTTAGGACTTCCTAACATCATCAGCTGTTGTCGACTAATGGATGCCGGTTCAGTGAACTCCTCGGAGGTGATAGGTGCGTCTCTGTCGGTATCTTGATGAACTTGAAATTGGGGTTGTCTTCAAAGGTAGTATCGAAATTAAACAATTTACTTTCATATTTCTTTATAAAGATTTTTTCCCACGTGGTTAATGCAGCTGGACCTTGGACACTTTTTAGTAAGTGAATTTCTCGTTCTATGTCATGATTTTCCTTCCAAAAATGGTACGCTACCGCCGATTTATCTATTTCTTTATTCCTTATGTTCCTAAAGTGCTCTTTAAGCCTAATGTTCACGTTCCTTTTTGTTTTTCCAATGTAGAATTTGTCACAGTCCTTGCAATTTATCCGGTACACTCCTGATTTTCTGCCTGTGGGTATCTCCTTTGTATTATGTGATTTCAAAAGGTGTTGTACACTAAATTTGTTCTGTGGGGCCAAAGTAATATTGTGTTCTTTGAAAACTTTTTGGAAAAGGTGTGTAGCTCTGGGATGATAAGTAAATTTTCTGTATGAGGTTTCATTGCTAATTGGGGAGAGAGTAGTTACTTGTTTGCATCTTAGTTGTCTTTTGAATTTATCTATTTTCTTGTTGACCAATTCAGCACTGTATCCATTGTATTCTGCAATGTGAATGATGTTATTGTACTCTTTGTTATATTCTATCTTGTTTAAAGGTACATTAACCAGCCTGTAAGTTAAACTGTTGATAACAGCATGCTTGTGTTGTCTTGGGTTATATCCATCTGATTTTATGAAATTTTCTGTGTGTGTTTCCTTTCTGTGTATGCCAAATTCAAGTTTATTATGTTTTCTGGTAAGTTTCAAATCTAAGAAAGGGATTTCATTGTTTATCTCTTTTTCTATGGAGAATTTTATTGCAGGATTTTGTAAATTAAGTAGTTTTAATGCATCATCCACTTGTTTCTCATTTATTATTGCCCAAATGTCATCCACATATCTGTACCAATGCTTAAAAATTAGTGGGAATGCCTCTGTGATGTGCGTTTCCAAAAAGCTCATGAAGAGGTCTGCCAAAAAT
This sequence comes from Mantis religiosa, assembly GCA_030765055.1. NCBI lineage: Eukaryota > Metazoa > Arthropoda > Insecta > Mantodea > Mantidae > Mantis > Mantis religiosa. The sequence continues at coordinate 87,190,267 of CM060947.1, read as the reverse complement.
GGGGACAATGGGTTGCCCATAGATAGTCCTGATTTTTGTTTGAAAATTTTTTTATTGAATGTAAAAAAGGACTGTTCAATGCAAATATTGGTTAATTGAAGGTATTCCTCTATGATGTTTTGGTCTATTTGTAGGGACTGAAGCCATGTTTGCATGTACTCTATGAGTTTGTCTCTCGGAACACTTGGGAACAAGGAGATTACATCAAAAGATACCATTCGGTCTGTGGGAGAAAATTGTAGATTTTTAGTTTTGTTGATGAATTCCAACGAATTTTTAATACTGTGGCTTTTGAATTTTGGTAGCTCCTTAAATTTTTTTTGTTTAAGCATTTGGATAGCTTGTAGCAGGGTGTGTTTATGTTGTTAATGATTGGGCGCATTTTATTTCCTGTTTTATGAATTTTGGGTAATCCATATATGTTAGCTACTGTAGGGTTGTCTGGTTTTAAACTTTGTTTAATTTCTTTTGGTATGATTGTTTTATCCTTCATTGTTTCATTTAACTGTTTTACACACATATTTAAAGGGTCAGACTTTATTTCCTGGAATTCATCACTTGCCAATAAATCTGTCATTCTAGAGATGTAGTCCTGTTCGTCCATGATGACCGTCTTATTTCCTTTGTCTGCTTTCGTATAAACAACATCCTTTTTATTCAGAGATTTAAGTATTTTCACGTATGGTTTGGGTTTACCACTTTCCCTTTCTATTTTTTCTAAGATTTTTTCACATTCGCTTCTAATTGCTGATTTCTGCCCAGTATTTAGACCCTCGGAAGATACCGACAGAGACGCACCTATCACCTCCGAGGAGTTCACTGAACCGGCATCCATTAGTCGACAACAGCTGATGATGTTAGGAAGTCCTAACGAAACGCGTTCTAGGTAAATACTAGCAATAAATGGAGCATTGAGTATTAGTTCGACTCAAAATTGTATTAATTTTGTGCTTCATTGTATCATAATCCTTAAACAAACCCATTATGGACAAGACAAAGGTAATCGACAAGGTGAAGGAAACGGAGGACGGAGAGGTTAGTTTCAAACATTTTACACATTGTAATAGTGCCATAAGCAATGAAAAAGTAAATATCAAACGCTACCTGAAAATCAAGGAAAAAAGGAGGTTCGTTTCACTGGATATCAAATTCTTAAAGGCTTGTCTGAAAAATAAAGTATGCCCAAACTTCGTTAGAAAATATGTGAAAATGAACCGAAACAAAAAACAGCAAACGGCAGCTGAAAAGAAAATAATACAATTAGAAATCACAAAACTCTATAGTAAATTATCAAAATTAGATTTGAACCTCTACGAATTACATTTGAAATTGTGCAAAACATTAGGAAACATCATTTGGGACAACTTAGAAATCTGTGCTTTTACGCATATTAACAGTCGCGTAAGCAAAAAAGCACGAAAACAAAATAGAAAAATACAGGGTCTAATCTTGCGGAGAGCAAACTACACGGAACGTTAACCCACAAACAAACATAATCAAAATGAGGTAATTAATCTTTCTCACGAAACTTTCACACATGCAGAAACAGCGTTCTTAAATAAAGGGTTAAAAAAGTGCGTAAATTTCTCCGATAACGTAGAAGATTATATAGTTGACATTGAAATAGCTGCCGAGGGTCTAAATACTGGGCAGAAATCAGCAATTAGAAGCGAATGTGAAAAAATCTTAGAAAAAATAGAAAGGGAAAGTGGTAAACCCAAACCATACGTGAAAATACTTAAATCTCTGAATAAAAAGGATGTTGTTTATACGAAAGCAGACAAAGGAAATAAGACGGTCATCATGGACGAACAGGACTACATCTCTAGAATGACAGATTTATTGGCAAGTGATGAATTCCAGGAAATAAAGTCTGACCCTTTAAATATGTGTGTAAAACAGTTAAATGAAACAATGAAGGATAAAACAATCATACCAAAATAAATTAAACAAAGTTTAAAACCAGACAACCCTACAGTAGCTAACATATATGGATTACCCAAAATTCATAAAACAGGAAATAAAATGCGCCCAATCATTAACAACATAAACACACCCTGCTACAAGCTATCCAAATGCTTAAACAAAAAAAATTTAAGGAGCTACCAAAATTCAAAAGCCACAGTATTAAAAATTCGTTGGAATTCATCAACAAAACTAAAAATCTACAATTTTCTCCCACAGACCGAATGGTATCTTTTGATGTAATCTCCTTGTTCCCAAGTGTTCCGAGAGACAAACTCATAGAGTACATGCAAACATGGCTTCAGTCCCTACAAATAGACCAAAACATCATAGAGGAATACCTTCAATTAACCAATATTTGCATTGAACAGTCCTTTTTTACATTCAATAAAAAAATTTTCAAACAAAAATCAGGACTATCTATGGGCAACCCATTGTCCCCATTTTTGGCAGACCTCTTCATGAGCTTTTTGGAAACGCACATCACAGAGGCATTCCCACTAATTTTTAAGCATTGGTACAGATATGTGGATGACATTTGGGCAATAATAAATGAGAAACAAGTGGATGATGCATTAAAACTACTTAATTTACAAAATCCTGCAATAAAATTCTCCATAGAAAAAGAGATAAACAATGAAATCCCTTTCTTAGATTTGAAACTTACCAGAAAACATAATAAACTTGAATTTGGCATACACAGAAAGGAAACACACACAGAAAATTTCATAAAATCAGATGGATATAACCCAAGACAACACAAGCATGCTGTTATCAACAGTTTAACTTACAGGCTGGTTAATGTACCTTTAAACAAGATAGAATATAACAAAGAGTACAATAACATCATTCACATTGCAGAATACAATGGATACAGTGCTGAATTGGTCAACAAGAAAATAGATAAATTCAAAAGACAACTAAGATGCAAACAAGTAACTACTCTCTCCCCAATTAGCAATGAAACCTCATACAGAAAATTTACTTATCATCCCAGAGCTACACACCTTTTCCAAAAAGTTTTCAAAGAACACAATATTACTTTGGCCCCACAGAACAAATTTAGTGTACAACACCTTTTGAAATCACATAATACAAAGGAGATACCCACAGGCAGAAAATCAGGAGTGTACCGGATAAATTGCAAGGACTGTGACAAATTCTACATTGGAAAAACAAAAAGGAACGTGAACATTAGGCTTAAAGAGCACTTTAGGAACATAAGGAATAAAGAAATAGATAAATCGGCGGTAGCGTACCATTTTTGGAAGGAAAATCATGACATAGAACGAGAAATTCACTTACTAAAAAGTGTCCAAGGTCCAGCTGCATTAACCACGTGGGAAAAAATCTTTATAAAGAAATATGAAAGTAAATTGTTTAATTTCGATACTACCTTTGAAGACAACCCCAATTTCAAGTTCATCAAGATACCGACAGAGACGCACCTATCACCTCCGAGGAGTTCACTGAACCGGCATCCATTAGTCGACAACAGCTGATGATGTTAGGAAGTCCTAACGAAACACGTTCTAGGTAAATACTAGCAATAAATGGAGCATTGAGTATTAGTTCGACTCAAAATTGTATTAATTTTGTGCTTCATTGTATCATAGTCCTTAAACAACAGAATATATGTATTGTTTGCATGCACAATAAAACAAAATGACTCACAATTAGATGCATTCGACACACAGAATGGCTTTCTCTACAGTGATACAAAATAGTGACATTTCAATGATACCATTAAAGATCCAGATCCAGAGTTCCTTTGCTCCTCCTAGATGTCTGAACACAGGCACCCTCTTGTGAGTCTGGAGGGTGTAAGTCCTCCATAGGAAGAGGGAAAAGGGAACTGAATAAAGTAATTCATGTGTTCGCAATAACTCCAATAATATGCAATAGATGATTCTTCGTGTTGCACCCACTTTATTGATTCTTCATCCACTACCAATTATGTCAAAATCTTAACTGTTCCCTCTCTGATGTTGTATGTAAAATAAGCATAAATAAAAAAATAAATACAAGTAGAATAGAGTACTTTCGTTGAATATATCAAAGCAAAAGGGTGTTTACTTCCTGGATGACCCTCTTACATAAGGAGACTGGGCAGAGAGAAATATGTGTATATATGCAATAGGTTAGAAAGAGAAGGTTGGGCTTGGACTAGATTAAGAGTGCATAGGTTAAGAGCAGATAGGATGGAGAAGTCCTTTATGTGGAGGTGCAGACAATGATTTTTATTAGTAGTAGAATGCAAGAAACAAAGCTGGGAGGAAGCAGTTTTTACTAAAAAATAGGATAACATTGCGACTTCGTGGGTTCGTAGAATTAAAAGTCTTGTTTGCAGAAATTTAAAACACTCTTTATTGCAGTAAACAGAAGCTTTGTACAACCCTTGCAGCAGCAAAAAAGACGTGACATTGAGAAACTGCAGTTTCCAAGTTCGTCTCATTATGCCGTCACGTAAACAAACAAAAGATACCACTGTGGAATCAACAACTCAGCTCCACTGCACAACTGCAACTGACTGCTTCTCACACTTTACTGCTATTTATACCTTCGATTGTTCTAGAATGCAGCAGACTATTCGATAACAATCGCGATAGCAGCGGAAAATTCTACACTTCTCTCCGTCTCCGCAGGCACTGTCGTGACCATTGTGACAGCTGCGGCATGCTCCTTCTCTTCCACTCTTGTGCACTGGCTGCACTCTTCTGGGCAGGGTCTTCGGGACATGGCGTCTACGTTACCGTGGCTCTTCCCTCTACGATGTTCAGAGGTTGAAGTCGTACTCCTGCAGCCTTTGTACCGAACGGGTGTCTGGCCTTCCAAGTTCCTAAAGCTCAATAGCCAGGTGAGGGCGGAGTGGTCAGTCCTCAGGTGGAATGACTGACCGTACAGTTATTTGTGGAAGTGCTCAAAGGTCTTTACTACCGCCAGTAGCTCTCGCCGGTGACGCAGTAGTTCTCTGCCTTGGCTGAAGGCGTGCTGGTATCGTCTCAGCTGTTTGCGAACCTTCTCCAGCTGTTCTGCGATCAGGTGGTCGGCCGCCCTTTCCAGCAAGCCTTCCAGCCGGGGCTCCAGGTGTTGCGTCGGCACTGGCTTCTGTGTCTTGTCGATTGTTGTCACGCTGACCATGGGCTCGCACGTCCTCAACTCTGTCCCGGCCTGGATGTCTTTATCGGTGTCTGTCAGGTTGAGCAGCCTCTCTGCATAGCAACAATGTTCTGGCTACACACAGTTCGTGCACACGCGTCTTCTGGTCCAGCATCATGTTCTTCGTTCGCTGACCTTCTAGTCGGGCCATCACCACCACCTCGCTTCTTGCGGGGACCACCAAGTCTTCCTTTAAGATGACCCTGCAGATTCCAAGGCGCTCTTCGGGTTGCCGGAGTATGACCTCTTCTCCATTGAGCCGCAGGACCTTCCTGCCGACGTCGATCGTCGCCTCATGGCTCAATCCCAGTATCACCTCCTCAGCCATCTTCGCGACGAATACCCACAGATGTACGGCTCTCCTTCCTAAGGTTAACTTCAGTAGGGCCTCCTTCTCCACAGTCAAGGTGTCACCCGATGCCGTCACAAGCTGGTATGGCCGGCTTGGCTTCCTCGTCGGCAAACTCTTGACCACGTCAGGTCTGATGATGGTCATGGCTGCCCCGGTGTCTACGAGCACGATGCACGGCTTCCCTTTCACCCAATCGTCCGCGATGAGGCTGTCATCCATACGCCGGCTGACGGCGCGCAGTGTCACTCGAGGGGATGGTGGTGTTGGCGCCAACGTGCCCCTCTCCACGACGGTCGTTACTCGTTTTCCGGCTGCTCTTCCTGGTGTGGGCAGTCTCCAGGTGTCCCGGCTGTCCACACCCCCAACACAGGCCACTAGGTCTTCGTCGGGGTCCCTCGGCTGGTCTTCTGTCTCCTATGAAGCGGACACTCCTCGTTCTCGACGTCGGGATAGCTGTTACCTTGGCCGCTTCCATCCTTAATGCTGCCGTTAGCGCCTCGTGGATGGTTTTATAATCGCCGAGCATTAGGCGCTGACGAATCTCCGTGTCTTGTATCCCGTCGACAAAGGTGTAGGCAGCCTCTCGGGATACAAACTCTGGTGGGAGGTTGACTAAGGCTTTGCTAGCCAGTTGCTCAAATGCCAGTGTGAACTCCTGCAGCGTCTCCCCTGGCTGCTGTGACCTTACCTTCAGCTGGCTGCGGTACGCTGCGGCTAAGCGGTGGTTTCCAAAGCCAGGGCCTCCCAGATCTCCTTGGGTGCCGCCGCTGTTTGCGGCCCGTCCCTGGAGGCTGGCTATTAGAGGTGCGGCCTCTTCCTCTGGTGACCACTTGTTGACTTTGGCCACCGTGTCGAACTGACGGCGTAAGACTTCGAAGGTTGTTCGCGCCGTCGTATTTAGGAGGTAGGTTTGACGCGTGCAGATGTGTCGCGTCCCGGCGCTTCTGCCTTCAAGTCCTTCAACCTCCTGCCGACGATGTCCTCTACGATGGCGTTCAGGAACTTCGTGTTGCTGTCGGCCTTTCCCTCCAGCTCGTTAACGCGGCTCGCCAGGTCTTCGACTCGCTCGCCCAACTCTGTGACGTCCTCCCTCACGCCGGCCAACTGTTCTTCACATTTTTTGGCGAGGGCCTCGTTGGTAGCCTTCATTTCTGATAATTCGGCCTTCAATTCCGTGGCCAGGTCGTCGTTCGCCGCTCTCATTTCCGTGGTTAATTCTGTCATCCTCGCGGTCATCGTCGTGGCCAAGTTGCTATTTGCAGCTTCCGTCTTCGTTGTTAATTCGGTCATCTTCGCGGCCAAGTTGTTATTTGCCGTCTCCAACTTCTGTAGAATCTGTGTCAGTGTAGCCTCCATGTCGTGACGTCTCGCTCCTGACACCAGTTGTGACTTTGTGGGTTCGTAGAAGTAAAAGTTCAGTTTGCCGAAATTCTAAATGTTCTTTACTGTTGTAGAAACACACTGTGCAATTCTCACGTAACAACATTACATCACATATCACAATCTACAACACCAAGGTCGATAACAATAACAAACAGCTTACTGAACTTCCACTCGTGTTACACAACATCTATTCACAATTACAACTCGACTCTTGGCGAGTCATCGCCTCTTTAAATACCTCACTGATAATTTCTAGATTATTCGAAAATAAACCAGAAGCCGAACAGTCTCTATCAGTCAAGAAGTAACTAGAAATTTCCATTTATTTCAGTTTGTTTCAGCAGACCTTTGCATGTTATCTTTGTTTGCCGGCTCTTGGTTTTTACACTGCCCCCCTATCAGTTCCTTTTGTGTAAACAAGCCGCGCGATCGTAGATACTGGTTCGCGACAATATGTATACCTTCAATATTTTACTTCAGCTTAATGGCAACACGTGTGTGTGTGAACAATATTTTTCTGAAATGAACAATGCAAAGTCAAAAGCAAGTTCCCATCTCTCAGATGACCATCTATTGGTTCAATTACTTCTGGACATTATAGATAATACACCAACTTTGAAAATTCTTGCGAACAGATATGAGAAAGAAAGAAGATCAGGAAAAACAAGGAGAAGTACGTCAAATGTATCATAATTTTCTCTGTTACATTGTTTTATGGCTAAGGGACACAATATAATGGTGAAGCAACTGCTTTCAATCTCACTCATATGACGTATTTTACTTACTTTGTACAAAATATTCTTAAGAACTAACTTAAATTCTTTCCAAAGCTTACTCTTCTGACTGCTTCATGTTAATTGAGGTAGACTTTGTAGAAATGACCTGATTACATATTTCCTTACAGTTACAATAGGAATAGGGGAACACAGTAAGCTTAATGAAAACTTCTAAGAGCTGATCACTGTGTGATGACTTGACATTCCATTTTCTTTGTGTGGCCAGGATATAAAACCAGTGAAAAATGGCTTCCCATTTAAGGAAAATATAAGTATTAGAAACTTCAAACAAATTATATCTTGGAAATGCCTGACATAAATTGTGTTTGAATGAGATCTATTGTTTTTGTGTACCAGGCACAACTTCATCTTTTTATATAATATTTAGCTTACAGTACTAATGAACTCGAGGAAATGCAGCAAAATTTCTTACCTAACGGTTGTTTGGTTTCAGAATAAGCATCACATACATTTTATACCATTATATGAAGATGTTATTGTCGTTTATTTTGTTGTCTTTTGTTTTCTCATTTATTACATCACGAAAATGTATGATATTTGTAATGGGGCCCACATTTGGGAGGTCTGGATTCGATCTTGTGGCCAATCTACCTGACCCATGGGTTTTTTGGGGTTTTTCCTGGGCCACCAGGCAACTGCTGGGTGGATTAATTACTTCTACCAAAATTCCTGTCCCTCCATTTCATCTCTGTTATCATTTTACATCATCTCTTCTCTAATGGTCCCTTTCAGCGTAGAAGTGTCGACTGGTGTCTCAGCGGTGTATGGCAGGATGATATGCTATGAGTAGAACTTCCTCCTCCAGTAGGACAGTCTCTGGTCTCCGAACTCGATCTGGTGGAGCCAGTTCTGGACCACAGTAGGGTGAGCTGCCAGTTGTGCTGGCCTGCCTCGGAGTTTTCAACTGGTAAAGTGTAAGGACCCTGCCCTCGGCATTGTTATGATTCCTTGGGATGGCCGCCCTCTGTATCTTCTCACTTTATCCTTGCTCCCAGAGCAGCCCCACTTAGGCCATAGGTACAATAGATCAAGACTGGTCGCAGTACCAAATCCCCTCTGTACTGTAATCTAACCCAATCTAGTCCAATTCCATCACTGTATTATAGGCAAGGAGGTAGTAGATAATGGACCACCCCAACCTCATCTCTGACATTCTTGTTGCATTTGCAGACAGCACTGAGACTGGTTTTTATGTGACTGTCAGTGACTGATGGCCTCTGTCTTCTGTTGTTTTGAAGTCTTTGGTTTGCGTATAGATAAATTGAATCAAATCGCTTAAGAATTTCTGTATTGCAGATGAGTTTCTTCCATGTTTTTAAAGTTACTAAATCTAGTTGGTAGCTGTAAACTTAGTATTTCCATTCAGTTAATATGGACAGTGATGATTACTGATAACTTTGATTATTTATATTAATAATGCTATTGTTTTAAGGAGGGAGAGTCATTTGAGTTTGCGTGGTGTTTGCTGATGTAGAAAGAGAATCTACGGAGAATTTCCTTACTGTTGTTAAAATTGTGTGACTTGGTAAGACACTTGGAATATAGTTTCTATTATCATGATTTGTTAGTAGGCCTAGAATTTATCTGAGATAAGGGGATCTGATCAACACAAAATAAATTATACTGCAGCACATCAGCATATCTGAAACTTATTACAACAATCAGCCTATGTATCTATCCAGACTATTACTTTAAAAATGATTTCCATATGTTATGCTATTTTACTTAATGTGCTGTATCATACAGTTTGAGCAGAATGATTTACAGTAAGGAGGTAGCAGAGTGTTTACATGTTCATATCCGTCTTATATCTTTTCCTTCTCTCCACAAGTGGATTGCACTCTAAAGTTTGGGAAACATATTTGTGTTACAGTCTGTACATTGTATTATTCAAATCTTGTATGTTATACATGTAGGTCTTATCCAAATCTACTGTCTGATCACCAGAAGAAAGGAAGCTGAAGGAATGTGCTATGTAAACATTTTCTGTCACCCCCATCATGTTTATGCACACTAGTATTTATACAATACACAGTATAATCATATAAATGTGTAATGCCTATCACAGCAGTTACATACAAGTATTAGATCCGGCAGCATTGATGATTTACAAACACACATTTTGCAATAAACAAATCAACTGCAGATTAACAGTTCAAGCTTCCTCTCATACCTGAGACCCCCCTCCTTCATACTCGCCTACATCTGGTAGTCAGACAATAGTTGACATAATCCATTTCAAAATTCAAAACAAAGAAAATTAGTAATCATAACATAGTGCAGTTATGGACAAGACATGGAGTATTCTACTTCTATGAATAAAGAGTCCAGGATCAATCATTAGTCAACAGTTTTTCCTTCTTTATTTGTATAAAAAATAAATAAATTTGTACATATAAATGCTGATAATTTTCATATTAATTCTGTATTATAACTACTAAAACTACTAAACTTTACTATATAATTATTTGTGGCATTGGACAATGTAAGCTAGCTTTCTGTCAGTATATTGCTAAAAATTTAAAAATTGCATACTTTGAAAGTTAAATATCTAATGAAATAAAAGAGATATTTGTTTCATTAAGGAAAATACTTCAAATAATTATATAGAATAAAGAGTTCATCATCAGATATTGTTCATTGTAGCACAAAATCCAGTTAAGTTGATATACATTTTATACAAAAAATATTGTACCGACCAATTTTTTTTTTCAGATGTTAATGGGGGAAAGTTAAAATGTTCTCTGAGTTACATGTCCTTTTATTAAAGAAAATAAAAATTTCCCTGAGGAATAAAAATTGCATTTATTAGGGTGAATCTACATTTAAAGCTGCTTATTCTCTGGAGAATAGTAGTTGACTCATTTACCATATGTTGATTAGTAGCACAACCAACATTCTGTTTTAAGGTACATTAGGTGCAAAGCATTTTGCTGATCCCACCCAGGTTTTAATGCTCTCATTAAAATGTGCTGAACCGCTGTGAAAGCATGGTTTGATACTTAATGAGTATACAGTGGTGGCAACTTTTTGTTCTGTTTCAGAACAATTAAGCCACTATTCTAATTTTTCAGTTAAAATTCATTGTTTTGTAGTACTATTTGAAGAGAAAGACAAAATCAACTTCAAGAATTTTTATACATAAAAATGTGGTATACTGTCCTTTGATTCTGATTGCTTTTCTTCTGCACAGCTTGTTTCAGTACAGATGTTAAAGCAAACTCTAAATATTTTTGTCATAAATTATCCTGTTGCATTGTAGCACTAGATCCTTATAACAGCTTTATATCAGTGTTCTGAATTTCTGTAAAAGTGAACTTACACTGTTTCTATCATTTGATTAAATTTATACATACCTTAGAACAACTTTAAAAAATTGCTTACTTCTTATTTTTTTGTTTTGGTTTCTCCGTTAAGTGCAAAACACGGTTTACCACAGCTCTAGTGAAACCTTATCAATAGATATGCAAGGTTATCTTAATTTACTTTGCTTGGACCTACTCCAACTTACCTCAGGCTTGATAAACTATAGGTTTGAAACAGCTTATGCCTAGCAATGAAATTCTGGTCAGTGATTTGGCCAGCTGGGTAACAGATCAGTTTTTGATACACAAATAGCTTAAAAAATCAAGTTTAATTAAAAATAAATTCTTAACAAAGGGATCAAAAGGCACACACATTACTATTCTTTTAAAATATTTGTCACCAAATGTAACTTGAAAAGGCTGAAATGTTCCATTAGTAGCTAAGTTTATCTCTTAGATAATGAAAATATTTTGAAAGTGGTGAATTATTGAAAGTGTACTCAAACAAATATTAGAAGTCTAAGAACATCTCTCTGCTGATAATTGACTAGAATTATGTTTGAAAGTAAGGAGTCATTAATTCAAACACAAACATCACTTAAATTATCCTTACTTGGACATGTTTCGGAGAACGGTTTGTCCCCATCGTTAGCAGTTATCCGACTGTAGCTGTATCCGACTGTATTTATCCAACTGTAGAGTCAGATAACTGCTGACGATGGGGACAAACCGTTCTCCGAAACATGTCCAAGTAAGGATAATTTAAGCAATGTTTGTGTTTGAATTACCGACTCATTACTTTCAAATGTTAAATACATCACTGTTTCTAACCTTTTGCTTCAAATAATAGAATTATGTTGTTAATTGATATGGGAAAGATGGTAAAATCGGGCCAAGAGACTGTAGAACAACGATGTTTGTAGGGGTTTCGGAGGAGGGGTTGTTTTTACATATCATCTGGGGCTGCTGCTCAGCAAAATCTTTTGCAGGGAAGTGTACATTGTGAAAAGAAGTAGCATAACTTATAGTTTCTGTATAAAACAGTGATTTTCGATTATTTTGTACATTGTTTGAAATGAGTAGTACAAATTCTTTTTGAATTCTTTTTGTAAATGCATATTAAATAAATAAATTAGTAAAACAAAGTTGTATGCTTTTATTCACTGAGTTCTTTACTGTTGTTGCTTCCCAATTGTGATGATGAGGATGATGATGATGACAGTGACTGTCGAGTGTCTTGTGTTGTTGTTGCTTTACTGTAAATATTGCTTAGAACATTTATGTCTGAACGCTGCGAAGCATTATGAGACTGTTCTTTACTACTAACACTTGCTGCATGTTTAGATGAATCTGCTGTCATGTGCTGTGATGCTTGTTTATCTTCATTGTGCGAACTGCGTGAGTGTGATCCTGGAAAGTTAACAAGGGTTTCTTCATACTGAAATACTGCAGGAGTGTTTGAAGAAATGTCTTTTTCTGTCTGAGAATGTGATCCTGTAGCTCTTTGGTGATGTTGATTGGAGACTGCAGGTTCATCTTCAAATCTCACATTTCCATTTGCCTTACGATGTGCACTTATAGAGTGAGAAGAGCCAGCATGTTGAGAGTCAATACTTACAGTAGATCTGTGTTTGTTTGATGTTGCACTGTAAGAATCGCTGAATGAGCCAAAATTAAATGAAGCAGAGGAGGATGGAAGGTCATAATTATTGGGGGTAGAAATATATGAATTAGATGGTTCTACAAAGCTAGATTGTAAGGATGACTGGTATGGTTCCAAAAAGGAGTCATCTGGTGCACCATAATTTGCTGCAGGGGCACCGTAGTTTGAACTTGGTATTGATTTTATGGGGTCGCTGTAGCTTGTCTTAGGTGGACTATATCGAGTATAGCTATCTTTAGGAGTGCCATAAGAAGTAGATGGTGCATAAGAGCCCAGTGGTGTGAAAGAATCGCTGGAAGAGCTATAACTGCTTTTAGGAGGACTATAAGAGCTGGTTATATCTTTTGAAGGACTGCTATAGTAACTAGATATGCCCTTCAAAGGAGTGCCATAAGAATCTGTTGGTAACCCATATGAATTGGAAGCTGGAGGTCCATAAGAATCAGAAGGTACACTATAACTTGTTTTGGGAGGTGATGATTGGCTCAGTTTAGGAGGCGTGTATGAATTGGTTGGCGAATCATATGAACTGGATGGTGAATCATATGAACTGGATGGTGCACCATATGAACTTGATGGTGCACCATATGAACTGGATGGTGAGCTGTATGAACTGGATGGTAAGTCATATGAGCTAGATGGTGCTTTATAAGATTTAGATGGTACACCATATGAACTAGATGGTGGTGCATATGAGCTTAAAGGTGGTGAAGATTTATACAAACTGGACGGCACTCCATAAGAAGTGGAAGGTGCTTTATTTGAACTAGGAGGTGCACCATATAAATTTGAAGTTTTATATAATCCTGAAGGTACTCCATAAGATGTAGAAGGAGCTTTAAATGAGCTCGATGGTGTTCCATAGAAGCTTGAAGGCACTTTGTAAGAACTAGACGGTGCTTTAAATATATTGGAAGGTGCCTTAAATGAGCTTGTGGGTGCTCCATATGATGTTGATGGCCTTTTGTGTGTGTTAGGTACTCCATATGAAGATGATGGTGCTTTAAAAGAACTAGAAGGTGGCCCATATGTATCAGATGATGTTTCATAAGAACTTGATGGTGCTCCATAAGAACTAGATGACACATCATAAGAACTTGATGGTGCTCCATAACTGTTTGAAGGGGGTGCTGCATAGGAGTCAAAAGAACTATCAGCTGCACCAAAAGAATCTAAGGGTGCTTTATAAATTGTCTTTGAAGTTTGTCTATGATTACTGGCCTTTGGAGCTGGCCTAAAATTGGTTTGTGCAGGTGGCCTGTAATTTGCTTTTTGAACAGGTCTGTAGTTTACTTTGGGAGGTTGTCCATGAATAATTTTTAGAGTTGGCCTGTAGTTAACTTTTGGTGGCCTGTAACTAGGTTTGGGAAGTGCATGTTTCGATCTGGCAGGTATCTTATACGAAGATTTTGATGGTCTGGAAACTGGTTTGGAAGGTGATCCTGGGTTGGTTCTGTAGACTGGTGGTTCTCGACGAACCCTAATAGGGGCCTCAGTTTGTGTGTCACATAAACAACTTCCAGCGAGAGCAATTGCACAAACCCCAGCAAACAGAATCTGAAAACACACAAGCAGTGATTTAAAAATGTAAATTCATTATTTCTGTTATTAAATGGGCTCTAATGATACAGGTCTTTCAAACTGAAATTTACACCCCATTAGAACAAAATAAGCAACACCAAAAGCACTCATTTTATATATCACACTGTAGGTATAGGAATTTCTAAGCATTAAAGCAACCCAGATGAGAGTAAAGTTGAGCTGCTACTAGATTTTGGGGAGAAACATCACCACTCTCCATCCCTAGTACAATATTTCAGTATTTGCAGACAGCTCTCAGGCTAATGTTTAGTCAGTGACCCTTGGCAGCTGTTATTTATTAATGGTTTGAATGTTGATTACTTAAAGCTAATTGCTTAGAAATTCCTAAGCCTCGTGGTAGGCAATTATATCAACTTCATATCAACTTGATGTAAACCTCTTAATCTTACTAACAACTGTAAGTGTGTTAATTAAGTGTATAACTTATTGTTTATATTAAAGAGCCAGGGTGATGCAGTTGCTTGAGCACAAAATTTCTGTTCATAGCCAGGATAATAGCACTAAAGTGTTTGTAAATGCTGCAGTCTCATCACAATAATTTATGTATTACTTTGTAAAGAACTGGAGACAAATACTTGCACAACCATGATGCTCTGTAAAACTGGGATTGCTTGAAACCTAATACATTGAGACAAACATAATAAAATAGTTTTGGGAATATATTGTAGACTGGACTAGTTGTATTCAAACACAGTTCTGTTCTATTATTCACCAATAGGATAAAGTTGCAGTTAATTGTTGGTGGGCTGAGGGCCAGCCCAAGTGATTTTTCTGTATGGCTACTCATTAAAGGTTTAACTGCAGAGTATGAAATAAAATTGTGGATTACACAATGGAAGTAGCTTTGCCCTTCTCAATGGCTCTCGGTTAAGGTACAATAACCCTTATGTGCATATCTGTTGGATTTTGGATTTTTAAGCAATTGGGTGTCTGGAGATTAATTTTAAAGCTGAGCAGTTCTAGGCTGGGTTTTCACTGATGAAGGAAGTGTTCCAAAGTTAACTGTGTGTGTGTGTGTGTGTGTGTGTGTGTGTGTGTGTGTTTGTGTGTGTGTGTGTGTGTGTGTGTGTGTGTGTGTGTGTGTGTGTGTGTGTGTGCGCGCATGCACTCACTCACGCGTTTGTGCGTGTGTGTCCTGTATTGCCTGAAATGCTCAATTCTGAAATTCTAATCCAAGAGTTGCGAGATGGGACTGATATGTTGTGGTAAACTGTTGTAGTGTGTAGTAGTCTGATGCATGATTATATTTTCACACATGGAAGTTATGAGGCTTTGTGAAGTAGTCTCACGAGGCTACAAAATAGATAGGTCTGACTCCCCTATTCTGCATCCTGCGTAAACACAGCAGTAAGCTGTCTGCAGTCATGCCTTAGATTTCATAGCCAAAATGCATGAAAGGACCTATCAGAGTTTAGAAAAGGTAGATCATTTGTAAAATGAGAGATGAGATTGAAACATGACTAGAAAATGCTCTCAAAAGATTAGAAAATATTACGAAATCAGGTGGATACCTGAAAAATGAATCTAAATAGGAAATGCATAAAGCGGTAAGTGACATCAGGAAATGTTTCATGGAGATGGAACCCACTCTAGATGATATTAATAGACAAAAGGAAAAGTTTCAGAATGAGGTTAGAAATCAACCCGAGATACAGAAAACTGAGAAGACTTGGGTAAGTGACTTATCTGTTGACTCTGTAAAGGAAGTTGTTAGCAGCAGCCAGCCCTGGAAATGTGAGCAATCGATCAAGATTAAAAGATCAAGGCACACAGGTCAAACTTTGAAAAGTATTTGTAATAATATTTGTAAATGTAGACTAACATCAGTAGTAGAAATAATATAAACTGTAATGACAGACTGCCATAAGGCATGTAATACTGGGATGTAGCATTATTCTAGACTGAGATTGAAACTGCAGGCTGATATAACTAACCACAGAACAAACGAACTGTTATACATGCTGGTAGAGGAAGAGTTTTCTCTGGTTAGTAGAGCTGAAGATAGAAAATACTTCTCTAACAAAGGGTGCAGCATCATAGACGTAATATTTCTTCAAAGGCTTTACTATTACATTAACATATCACAAAGTATGCTACTCAGAAGATGAGACACCAATAATGAAATTGCCAGATGACGAGCAGTTTTCATATCATGGAGAAAAAAGTCAAAGTTAGAGCAGCAAAAGCACAACATAACTATGTTTTGAGCCAAAAGAGAGGGGAATGGTAATGATGATTTTATATATATATGTATATATATATACATATATATAAGGGCGCTCAACTACGGCGGTCATCAGCGTCCTTTAAAAAACTAGTCATGGCAAAAGCCAGATATAAAACTTTCTAAAAACTATACAAGTGTAACAAAACCTATTAAAAATACACGCACATAAAAAACATCAATCAAAACCTACTAAAAATTTCGTTCACTAAATCCTAAACTCTAAACTAGACAAGAATCTAAAAACCTTCTCCACGGGTCTCCACGCACGGCCTACACGTGGGTGGGCCTGTTGACCGTCTCCCTCAACCACGAAGAGGAGCCCACACGAGGGAGACTGTTGGCTCGGCACCCCGGGTGCGCCAAACCCATAGCTACCGATGTAGGCCCCTGGGGGGAGGAATGGTAAGAGTTCGCAAAACATAATTTAAAAAAAAAACTTGAATCGGCTGTCATTACCCCTAGAAAATACAATAAGTCCGTGCTATGTACAAACCGAAACGACGATCTCAAAACTAGTTCGACAAAGAATGCTTTGCTAAATGAAAGGATGTTCTTCAGGCTCTATATAAAGCAAAGTATAGCAAGAACCCAGCACGATCAGGAAGGACTATAAAATCCTAACAGAGAAGTTAAAGAAATATATAGAATAAGAAGCAGAGTATGGTGGAGGAAGCTAGTAAGGACCCGTATGTAACATTAAATCGGAGGAAATGCCGGAGCAGTGGAAAATTGACATACTTTGGGAGGAATACTTCAGTGGCCTTCTGAACACAGAAGAAACCAATGCCGATTGCGAGCCAATAATTATGGAGACTTGCCATGCAGACACCAACTTTTTCACAACGGACGAGGCATACATAACAATACACTAAAAAACAAAAAGGCAGCTGGGTCAAAGTGATATGCAACACATCAAGGTATCACTCAGTAACTACTTCCAGCAAGCTGCGAGACCATAAACCTTTGCGTGCGAGATGGCAAGGTACTACCAATCTGGAAGACCTGAACACCAAAAATGCTCTTCAAGGGGAAAGAAGATCAATCGGATCCGAACTCCTGCAGAGGGATAGCTCTGGAAAAAGGCATACTGAAGATACCTAAGGATTATCATCAGATGAAGATCTGATGAAGTCGAACATAGGATTCCGGAAGAACAGTTCGGATTCAGAAAAGGAAGAATCACTCCCCGTGAAAAGTTCCCCGCCATTTTTGTAGATTATACGAAAGCCTTTGGCAAGGTTAAAGATTCAAACTACTTTCGAAATTAGAATCTATAACGTAGAAAGTAACAAATTTACAATTCTAATTCACATGCTGATGTCCTATTATATAGAAATTGCAGACTATATCACTACCTCCGAGGTAATGACACAGACGAATGGCGTATTACACGGAGATCCCTTGTGCTCGCTGTGTTAAACATTGCCATATACGACGTTGTATACACAGACAAGGGGGGAGGATGGGACTACTTTGCTGACGGCATGGTCATCGGAACTCATTACACACGCAAAAAGCCAATTGGAAATGTGGGCAAAAGATAAACAAATAGAAATCAATGTAGCAAAATCCTTCAAAATGACCTTCCGCAATGGAGGTCGAGAGGCAGCAGGACAAAATATACCTAAGGGCGGAACTTCTAGTGACAGAACGCATTTAAATACGTGGAACGGACTTTGCAAACCACAGCCAGGTCGTTAAGACTAATCACCCAGTCTAGGGCAGCATCTGTCAAAAAAAAAAAAAAAAAAAAAAAAAAAAAAAAAAAAAAAAAAAAAAATGGCATCAGTTAAATAACTAAAGAGCAGTTCACGCGATGTAGACTGACATTCACATTACATTTTTCTGAATCAGCCAGATTCTCACACGGGTGATTGGTTTGAAATGAGTGTTGAACACATCAGTATAGAAAACAGAGAGGATTTAAATGATCACAAAATATGGTTCAAAATAAATTTTGTATGATATATTTACTCACAAACATTTTTTGTCCAGGTCAAGTAAGACAATTCTAAATTTTTCTAAAAATTTATTTAAAAACAATTTTCAAAAGAATCCATTTGTAAGGAAGGATTTAAGATTTATAATAACTTAAAACAAGAATATTGCAATTATCGGAGAAGTAAGGATGTAAAGTGTGCTCCTTACAGACTGACATTTTGAAATTATGCTTATTGCATTCCACAAGAATAAAATTGGTGTGCGTTATTGTTAAATCTAGTTGAACAATACATAAAGAAAATATATTACCTACTCATTTGATTTAATGACATTTAAATTCCTAAAGGCCAATAATTGTTGTATTAATGCTATTTGTTAGAATTTAAACATATGTACTCTATTGATTCCATGACATTTATATAGTACGTATATGAAAGAAAACTTCATTTTATCTCCCTCTCACACTACAAATGAGTTGAGTCATGCACATACAGTTCTCCGAATCAAGTGCTTCAGAAAACAACACGTAAACACATCGCACTGTCGAGTCAAGTTATATACTGTCACAGGATGTGCATCTTGTTTATACTTAAGATCATTAAATGCTCTGTTGGTTTGCAGTCTTTCAGATAAACATGGTTTAGAAAGTATGCCAGCTTCTGGCGCAGTTCTTCAATGCAGTCAATAATAGATCCTTCTCGCTCTTCAATCTGAGCTCTTCCATTGTGCATCGCGCTTTGACTTCATTGGCATAATAAATTGGCTTGGTCATATGTAACCTCTGCTTTACTCAGTTGTGGACACTTTTAACAGCCTTATTGCATATATTCCTCTCTCTCTCTCTCTCTCTCTCTCTCTCTCTCTCTCTCTCTCTCTCTCTCTCTCTCTCTCTCTCTCTCTCTCTCTCTCTCTCTCTCTCTCTCTCTCTCTCTCTCTCTCGCTCTCTCTATTCTGATCACTTGAGATATAAACTCAGGAAATTCAGTTTTAAAAGGTACTTGTTTCCTTTTCAACGAGTCGAAAAAAAGAACCTTAATATTCTCATGCACAGTGCATGTGCGTACATTGTGTTGAAGCTGACCTTGGAGATCCATATTAACAAAACAGTAAGTATGGAAACTTTGAAAAACTAACACACATATCTTTGTTTTTCTGTATAAATAGTGTTTGTCTTTTGTGGTAAACACCAAATATCTTATGCGGAGTTTTGCTAATTCTCCATTAATGCGGACTCTTTTGAATGTATATCTACTTGTGGCCTGATTATGATATTGAATTATCTTCGTAGCAGTTAAAGTTCGCAGCTTTAATGTCTTTTGAATGTGTATACTTTGATGCTGTTTTTCCTAGCTTGCCGGCAGTTAATCCTTCTCTTGTTGCTAGGTCAGCAATCAATTTTAAAATAATTCGCAGATACTTGGGAAGTGTCCTGTAACATGTTTTCTGCACTTTACAAATTGTGCCTAGATCTGAATACGTAGCAGGTGTCATAATGGCAGGAGCATCTCTTTTTTCTTGCTTTCTACTCCTCTTATGTTCGGTGTATCTGTTGTAATTCTGTTCTTTACCCATCAGTTTTGTTCCTCTGTTAGACTTGCTGAGTTCCGACCTTATTCTAGCCTTTGGAGCATTTTCTTTCTGTTCCCTTAGATGCTGTCTATATTCACGTTGTCTTTGTTTTACCTGTTTTCAAGACGCTGCTTCTTTGCCCTCTGGGTCTATCAACTGAGAGCAACAGGAAGCAGCAAGAGCCTGTAATGTCAGTCTGTAACGGCACTATTCCCGGAAATCCACTAATTTTAGAAAAGCATGTTTAGAATACTTGTTTTTTTGGTAAGACTATACTAACGCGGGATCTAGAAGAAAATTTTAATCGTTACTGTCCGGCCGTTGTATCTCCGGCTCTGACGTTTTGCGACTGTAAAAGGTGGAAGGGGAAACCTAATAGTACCAACATACAGTAATGAGCAATTGAAAACATATCCTCAAAATTATCTTTAGAATGAAAATATAGGACTATATTAACTTTAAAACACTGAAATACAATTTACAATTTCATCATAATGCAAGATATTTATTACAAGACCACTCTATTCGAATATTTCATTCACACCTTTCACACACACTAACTGCATCTGTTGGTAGTACTGGGAGTCTCTACATCCGGTGTCGTGGTTAGGAAGTTAAAACTGTCTGCTAGCGCCAATCAGCATTGTCGCTGGTAGGCGTGGCTCCCGAACCCAACACCGTGTTGCCAGCTTAAATTTGTTTGAGCCACGTGGCCTAATAGCGGCTTGCACTGGTGAACTTTCTTTGGTATATTTTTTCGTGCGTGAATTCCGATGTTTAGTGTTCGTAAGTCCTATTATTATCGCTATTATAATAATATGGCTACTGGTTCGTGAAATATGCAAATACATGAAATATTTAAAATACGCATTGTTCCTCTGCTTGAAATTCCCGCTAAAGAACTGGCAACAGCCTGCTTCCCCCTCTCGAGAAATGTCAGAGCCGGAGATAGAACGGCCGAGGTATAATTTATTTTACTGTCTATGACAATTTATCCATGTTCAATATTAAGACCGACTTTGATATGCACTGTATATAAAATAAGTTGTAAAACCTATTTAGAAATCTTTATATTTGGTAATGCTTATAACTGTAAATCAAGGACGAGCTAACGTCCGACGTAAAAATAATGAGAAAAGGAACATTAAATACATAAAATAAATACATTAGACATCTACAACTGGTACCTAGAAAATACTAATTTTAAGGCATTTTCGTTTGTTTTGCATTCGCCAAAATCTTAAGCTTTAAATTACCTTATTCTTTGCAATTCTGAATGTTTTACTACTGAATAAGATACCTCAGAGTAATTAAGTTCTTACCTTTTGATATGACATTTTTTGTGAAAATGCTCTAAACTGTCATTGCAAACAACAATGGCCTTAAATGGCAAGTACCTAGCTAGAATCATCCTCCGAAAATGCTCGTCGGAGATATGAGCGAAACCTCAGGCGAACTTTTGTCCTTTGGACCACGGCTCACAAGCTCGGGAAATTAATTTGGAGCAATAGCCTTGTTTGATGAAACAGTAGTCCCTTAACACTTAAATATGAAATAGATATTACATGGGAAAAAGACATTTAGCGACCCTAGAAGCTGTCAAATCACGCGTTCTGAAGATTGTCCTAAGTGTTCCAAAACACAAAATTGAGATTAGACCACGAGCTCGCAAGACGACAGAAGATCACCCTGCCACCTACGGACAACTGGAAAATATTTCTTGCTACCTTTCAGACCCGGGTACTGTCATTTGGTAAGCCAAGACAAATTTAGTGTTGTGTGCAATTTAATTATTGATGAAACAGTAATTCTCGAACCGCTTTAGTCTAACTTGCATACATGGTTTAATAATTTAATCTGTATACACTGTCGTGCGAAAGTTTATCTAGTTGAAAAAGGGAACAATAAAAAACGGAAACCCATGGCATAACAGCCCAAAGTGTACCTGCGCCTGCCAGCCCCACTGCTGACCTCACGCCCACATACACAATGTGATCATCCAACCGATTCGGGGAGGAAATGTCATTATCTCGGCACCCCCAGCCGGAAAGTTGGCTTTCTACACCAGGATTCGCTATCTGGCGTAGCTCCTCAGTTTCCTCACGATGCTGAGTGGGCACCGGTCTTATGCTCGGGAGTTAAAATCTGCCGGGAATAATAAACAATCATAGATAATTTCAGAACAATGCGATACCGATATGCTGAGAAACAGACTTAAACGTATGTATTGGAAAGTCGAATTATATTTGAATAGTGTCATACGGGCATTGCAACACTGATCTTCACTCATCCATGGGGTTGCCATATCACTGGACTACGTGATAAGATAACTCAGTTGAATTTCTTTTCAGCAGAAGCTGTGCGTGAGTGTAGGTTATTGTAATGGGTTAGTCCTTAAGACCTGGCGCTTTTTTAAAATAAAAGTTAAAATAAACTGCGTCCAAAATAAAATGTTATTCAATAGATAATTATATGCTCTTCAAAATAGTGTGTTTAGTATTTTTATGCTTATTTACTCTTTTGGTCAAAACGGAGTGTCAGGTCAACAATGAATGGCATTTACAACTTGACACTAAATAGTGTATAAGCATATAAAAACTAAACCACTATTTTGTAGAGTACATAATTCTCAGTAGAATGATGTAAAACATTTTCCAAAACACTTTTTTTTATTCCATTTATGTCTAAAGCTGCAATGGTCATATCGCCTATTGGCGTTGGTGTTAACTCGTAGACGTTGGGTTGCTGGTTCTTCGGATTTTTAATAATTAGATCAAGCATTGGCACTGTCTATCATTCATACTCTGGGGAAGATGGAAAATTATCTTGGTTGGAGAAAAATCCTAGCCGGGAATCGAACCCGGGAACCCTCGTACGGCAGGCAAGTGCTGTACCGACTAAGCAACGGGGCAGCTCCAAAACATTTTACTTTGCACGTTAAACGTTCACTTTCAAAAAGCGCCAGGACTTATGGGCCACCCATAAGAGACAATTTAAGTATCAGATGTTAAATTAGAACATTCTTGGAAGAAATATATATTCTCCAACTACACACTTTTTGCCCCTGTATACTGTCATTCTCAACGGTATAAATTTTGAAGATTACAGCAGATTTAAGACTTGTAATATGTTTATCAGTTGAACTTAAGAACACGGGAGATATATTTATGAAATTGCAATGAATCCGATTTATGATGGAGAAATTTTTCACAGCTGACGTAACGCTTGCCATCTCGATATTTGGGTTGACATGTGGCACAGGAAGGTCACAGAAACATCCGCGTTGTAGGTCAAGAGCGCATTCTCATCGGAGTTAGCATTTACGTTGTAGTACCTGCATAACGGTGCACTGTTCCTCTCTTATTACTTCATTTGAAGACGCGAAGCCCTAGGCTAGGTTTATGGCTTCCTTCCCTGAAATACAAAGGTCATGGCTTCTGTAGGTGACCCAGACACTCTCTGCTTACCTACTGATTTACATTCGCTCGTACTCTTAAGTCACGCATATACAATTTGGTGGTTTAACAGTTATTAATATGCCTTTTGAAGATATAATTTGTGGTTAAAATATAGCCGTTGCTTAGAAATGTTAGCGCTTGTTTTGGATCTATCTTGCTATAAGATTTTTGAGGGGCTGTAATAAAATCGAGATATGTTTTATGTGATGGGACAGTAATATTACAGGATTTCATATGCTTTTATTTTTTGACGTCTAAATGAAATTTTGACCTCGTTTCCTGTACTTAAAGAACATTTCTAATCTTTCACTCATAGAAATGGATTTTCCAGTTACCATTGTGTAGTATGTCGGAGCAGAATTGAAAGAAGGGTTCAAGTGAAAGAACAGAAAACAGATAGGAAGGATTTTGAATGTTAAATTCCCTCGTACAAAGAAAATAAATTGCATACGAATTTCTGTTGCTAACAAGCGTGCAATGGCTATAATGATTACATACATATACACTCGCATCTTTTCCGAAGAATCTGTTACACGAAAATTTCGAATCGTTATAAGAAGGCATCGTTTATATGTTCTAAAGAGTATAAAGAACGAGGTATACTATTAACTACAATATGCTAATGAGACTGTTGCCCTTCCATACCGACGATATTTTCCTCTATAACCTTAACTTCAAATTCATATGAATCTATACCTCGCGGATAACTTTTAAACAATATTTCAACAATAAAGAATATATACTTTACGAGATGAAAAGTTTATAAGCTATCAGAACCTGTCAGAAACATTAAGTTTGTAGACGGTTTTTCTGTAACATTCTTTAAAACTTAATAATCATGTGGATTATTTATATGTACACTTCGTACCCCATAATCTCTTTTGATAAAAGGTATAGCGTGATATCTAAATGGGAATTAAGGTATGTTTCTAGCAGTTGATTCTCTATTATTGAGTGAAAAGATGAAGTACTTATATTTTTAAAATGCAGTGCTTTACTTCAAAGGGGCCAACATCAATTATTTATATAAGGTCTGCCTCACACTAAGAGGTCCCGAGCTCGAATCTCCATCAGGGTGAGTTACCTGGATAAGGGGTTTTTCCGGGATTTTCCCTTATCCTGAAATCTGGTAGCTCTAATCTCTAAGAACCCAGGGCTCATTTAAACATAATTTCAGCCATTTCATTCATCAACCGATATGACTTGACATTGGAGGACGTAAATTAAAATTTATATATATATATATATATATATATATATATATATATATATATATATATATAATAAAACTTCTGATGTGTTGCTTTCACATTACTTTATCCATTCACTGTTCTACATATTATTGTTGCAAAATGATATTATTCCGTTCTATTTATTGTTAATCCAAATAAGCTTTCATTTCACACATTTTAATTTCCTTTTAGGATTAATTGTGTAGATCAAGTGATAGATATTTAAAGAACATGTCTGTATAATGAATTCGAAATTCACTGCTCCTTACATATCTAAAAGC
Source organism: Mantis religiosa (assembly GCA_030765055.1). Classification (NCBI taxonomy): domain Eukaryota; kingdom Metazoa; phylum Arthropoda; class Insecta; order Mantodea; family Mantidae; genus Mantis; species Mantis religiosa. The sequence goes on along the minus strand of CM060947.1, from coordinate 87,165,333 downwards.
AAAAAGCGATTTCCCATTTGATTATAGTATACTTTAAAATTCAAAGGAATAACAAGGGATAATCATAAATAGTCTTGTTTGATATAATTTATGCGTTTTAAATAGCATTTACTTTTTGTGTTATAATATTTTGTATTTCTCTTACGCTCTTTCTAAATCATAGAAAATTCATTAGAATGAAGAGGACTTATCAGATTATGTCCAGAAATATTAAGATATATACATTTCGTTGGTCATTTAAGTATCTTCATCGTTTATATAATCAAAATGGCTAGTTATTTCTTGAAAAATAAACAATAAATTGAAGATGTTTCCATATTAAGGTTAGAGTGGGAGTATTTTCTTGAAAATCATGTGGCATCTTTAACTTAAATATCAAATTAATACTGATCAGATTTTCCATTTTTGAGTTATTTACACACTCACACAAACTATTTTATAAAGATGCTTTTTTGGATTCAGTGTTTCGAAAGCATTTGAAATCGTAATGTCGAATTTTTGGGTGAAATACTATGCTTCTTACTGTTAAGTACATAATAGAGAAAGTAAAATTAAGCAGCACACTTTTGTTAAGAATTTCATACACGTGAATATTAGAAAATCACTACCTTTACTTAAACTGGAGGTTCTAGGTAGCTGCCAATTCTAGCTTTTAGAAATTCGCTAAATGTGATAGACATTGGCGAGATCAATTTAATGAACAGGGCCAAGGGTCTAAAACTTGAAGAGGAAGAAGAAGAAGATGAAGACGAAAAATAAGCAAAAGAAAAGGATATGAAATGATATGTTTTCTATGCAGTCTAGTTGCTGTTTTTGTCCACGAAGTGAGTTTGTTGGCTGGAAATGAAAAGTAACCGAGAGTTTGATGGTAGCTCAAAGGTTAAGAGCGACTGGACGGAAACCAGGAGATCCGTGGTTCAAATCCCGGCCATGGCATTGAATTTTTCATGTTGACTCTATCCATCAAATATCTTAGCCTATATACGGCTAGTGTGGAGAAATGATTAATTTCCATCAATTAACTAAAATAACCGAGAGTTTTCTTGTGAATGTGAGGAAAATGAAGTAGAACTCATAGAAGAAAACAAAACAAAGGATTCCTTTGTGTAGGGAGGATAGAAGGAAGTAAAATACTCGTAGAGCATTAAAAATTGAGTAAATAACATAGAATGAAACAAAACAGGGGTTTCTTTTCTGAGTACAGTTGGTTAGAAACGTCGTGGGCTGATGATGAGTACATCTATTATCAAAGACAACACGGCATGGTCATTGTGCACCTGTTGCTTGTAAACACTGCTGCGTCATTTCGTAGACATGGAAACAAAACAACTTCGTGAAATGAGCATTTAGGCTTTGGATCAAAGTGCATATGCAGAGAGATAGTGTGGGTATTCGAACAAGAGAATTCTGAACAGATCTTGTTTGGTAATTAAAATGGAATTAAGGAGACAACAGAAGATTAGCCTTGTACATATATGCAAATTACAATACATTGTGTATTATATTAATAGCCACTCTTCGGCAGCTTATAAAGGGTCTTTCAACAAGTGTCCTGTCTCTGAACTTATATAAAACATACTCTATAAATGATAGAAGTTTTTTTTTATTATTTTGGGGCATAATTAACGTCATTACGTGTGTAAGAGGACATCAGTTAAGTGACCGCCGTGACTTCGTGGGGTTGCGCGTATACCGTTGACCCAATTTTCAATGACAGAAGAACGTTCTCGAATAACACACGTGATGTTATTTATAAGAACATTTACTGTAACTATTTCTGGTTTATTGGCATAAATTCGAGATTTAACTGACCCCACAAGAAGTAATCCAACGGGAAATAATGAAACATCTGAACTTCTCCTTCAAAAGATCGATTGTTTCGAAAGCAGTGTGATATGTGGCACCATCTTGCTTAACCAGATGTTTCTGAGATCCATACCATCCAATTGAGGCCAAAAATGATCCCTTATAAGAGCCCGGTATTTTTCTCTATTGACAGTTTTGCGAACAGATGATCCATTTTGATAATAAATTTTCACAATTTCTACGCTTTGCTGAATGCTGTAACGTTCCATGGCTGTTTGTCAATAACAACTGTAACCGCATGAAAAAAATTACTGCTGTAGCTGGATAACAACGGCAGCTCTCACATGTTAAAAATAGGACACTCTGGTTGAAATACCCTTTACTTACGGCGATACAATAAAAAAATACGCTTCTCAGTAAATGTAAAACATTGTCCTTTGATTTCTAACGTTAACAGGCTTTACAGTTCATTCAGGTAGTTAGAATGCCCTCCATTAAGCGTAAGTACAAAAACAAACGAATTTTTTTTTCTCATATAAATTTTTTTTTTCTCATGAGTTTTGGCGTGCATAAAAGGCTGCTTTAGTACCTATACCTCAGTGGCGTGCGTGCAATGAAGCACTGGAAGCGCGCTTCCCTAAGAATTTCAGGAGAGAAAGAAGAAGAAAAACATACATGCCAAACAATATTTCATTTGCTCTAGATACATTTTCAAAATTATGTTGCGGTCAATTTGACAACTGCTTGGATTCGAATGACTAGTTCCGCGAGCTGATTCAATATTTTTTATTTCTGTAGTTACGGATTCGTAACCTTAAATACCATGCTTCATAGGTTTCCGTAAGCAGTCGTGACTCTTCGATAGAAAGCACTGAGAAATTTTGTCACGTGAAGTTTCTGTAGCGTTTGAAGATTTTTTTTTTATTTATGTAGCGCTTTTAAATACAACTGTAAGTATGTTTCAGTAGCATTAGCAATAGTATTTTCCACAGATCAAATTTGGTTCCGCAGACTGGTGACAAATAGGAAATTCTCATGAAGTTTTAAGTTTTTAACAAAAGTGTGTGAATTGTATACTTTCTCCATTTTAGGTTAAGAGTTCACGCGGTGTGGGCAAGCTAGAAGAAAAATTGGAACGTCTGAATGGAGAGGGGAGATAAGAATATGTCTGCTCACTTAATTCTCGGGCAACAAGCCAGGTGAAAAGACGATTAGATATCGACGTTTCGGGATCAGACTCACTGGTGCATCCCAATGATGCCGTTCCGCCTCTACCTTCCAGCCGCATCATAGTCGATCTCACGAACCAAGAATTGGACGAACCCACTACTTCCGTTTTGTCGAAAGGGTTAAACTTCGCGCCAACTCCGAGTTATCTTCCAGTTGCTGATATTATCAGCGGGGTGGAATCCGCTATTCAGAAACTTACGTTAGATAGTGCCGAAGAAATATGCACTGCGGTGGCCGCCGCTGTCACTCACACACTTCCTAGGCACAATATCAACCGAGATGAAAGTTTGGCGCTTAAGAGACTTCGGAATGATGAAAACTTGGTTGTCTTGCCGGCGGACAAGGGTAATGCCACTGTGATCCTCTCCACAGCCCAATAGTTAGAGAAAATGAAGCAGCTCTTAGATGATCCGGCCTACAGGATTCTCGATAAGAATCCTACCTCTTCCATCGAACGTCGGACTAAAAACTTATTAAAAGATCGTGCCTTACTTCAGAAATTAAGAAGGCGGTGTCACCATCAGGTTCCAGGCCTCCAAGAATGTATGGACTTGCGAAGATCCACAAACCGGACGTTCCTTTACGCTCCATTGTGGACGCCAGGAGCAGCCCTACATATAGGCTGGCACGTCACCTGGCTGATGTGTTACAACCTCTGGTAGGGGATTGCCCACATCATGTGAGAAACTCCTCACAGTTTGTACATACACTTAGGAACATTACTATTGGCCCTTCTGATCTTCTTGTCAGCTTCGACGTGGTTTCTCTGTTTACAAGAGTACCACTTAAGGAAGCCATCCAACTTCTGAAGGAGCATTTTCCGGCTGATATCATAGAGCTCTTCCGACATACCCTGACGTCCACTTCCTTCTTGTTTGGTGGTACTTTCTATGAACAAGTAGACGGAGTAGCAATGGGCTCCCCTTTGTCACCAGCTATAGCTAATTTCTATATGGAACACCTAGAACATGAAATACTTGCCACAGCTCCACTTAAACCATCTCATTTCTATAGATATGTGGACGACACTTTTGTAATTTGGCCACATGGATCAGACACTTTGCCTAGCTTTCTTGCGCATCTCAACAGCCTTCGACCTCAAATTCAGTTTACCATGGAAGTGGAGAAAGATAGAACTCTTCCATTCCTGGACATTCTTGTTCCAAAAACAGCAACGGTACACTGGGGCATGCTGTATACCTCAAGCCTACACACACCGATCTCTATCTGAACGCTCATAGTTTCCATCATAAGTCTCAGCGATTGGGAGTTCTCAATACACTGGCCCACAGAGCTTTGCCTTTCTCTGATCCCAGCGACTTAAAACAAGAATTACAGCACCTGAGACTCACTTTCCGTCAAAATGGCTACTCCGAATTCGGCGTTGAAGCCTCGAACGTCAGAGCTAAGAAAGAGAAACCTGTAATACAGCAAGCGTCAGATAAACCTACCGCTACAGCCTGCATCCCGTTTACCAGCAATCTATCCGGCAGAATCAGCAGAATTCTCGCCAAATACACATCAGGACCATCCACAAACCACCTCCGAAGATTAAACATCTGTTGAGACCAGTGAAAGACAAACTGGACTTCCAAGTTCTGGGAGTGTACCGCATTCGCTGTGAATGTGGGACACTGCATATAGGACAAACCGGAAGCACCATCGCTACTAGAATAATCAAACATGAACGGAGCATTCGTTTAATGCAACCTGAGAAGTCTGGGCTGGCAGAGCATTGTTTTGATAACGACCATAGAGCCAATTTTCGGGAGATAACCATCTTGGCAATACGCAACAGTTCCTGGGAGCGGAGAATTAAGGAGGCTTTGGCGATTTCCTCTGAAACGAGCACGCTTAATTGTGATGCTGGATTTCAGTTCAGCTCCTCTTGGAAACCAGCCTTAAAATGGAAATCCTATTTAAGAAGCAAAGATCAATACAGCTTGATAATCAAGTTAAGTAGTTACGTTTCTTTGACACAATTTTCTATACCCACGCCATCTCCTGACCTGGCATTTAATTTACTGAAAACAGTCTTTTGTTCAGTAATGCGAATTTTGATAGTGTTTTGTCTTTTTTTATGTTGGTGTTATATCAAGTGTTTCATTTGTGGTTATAACATTTTATAAATATCCTGATGATGGGAGAGATGCACACTCCCGGAACGTTGATATCTAATCGTCTTTTCAGCTGGTTTGTTGCCCGAGAAGAAAGTGAGCATATTCGTCGCCAGGAAAGCTTCAGGTCTTATTTTAAGAATATGTGTACTTGTAGTGTAACCAGTCTTGCAATGAAAGAAGGGTCTGCGTAGCCCACCTCGACAGCGTGGTGGTAGAGTGTCTGCCTCACGTTCAAGAGGTACCGAGTTCGATTCTCGGTCAGGGTGAGTATCCTGGATAAGGTTTTTTCCGGGATTTTCCCTTATCCTGAAAGACGAATGTCGGGTAACTGTAAGCTCTAAGGACCCTGGGCTCATTTGAGCAGCATTTCACCCATTTCATTCATCGTCCGATATGACTTGACGTTGGAGGACGTAAAATTACACAGAAAAGGGGGTCTGCGTGTGCCTGTACAGTCGAAAGAGTACTGAAGAGTAGCCTTAGTTCTTTGAGTAATTACTCTTTCTCTTATTTTAATGAAGATTATTATTTGGAGCTTCCCTTGCTTTGAAAGTTACGTCTGCACTGCTATAGCTGAATATTAAGATGTGAAATTATGTAATCACCAAGGAGGTTACTTGAAATTGATATCATATTTTGTAGAACCTGGAATCCACCGGGCCACTTTTAGGACGTTTTCTTTTTAGTACATTAATAGCGTAAGGGCAAAAAACAGCTTCCTACCCACTATTGAGTCTACACGATGGGAATACGTACCACCTACCGCCTACTGTTGTTGAAAGTGTAACATCATGGCAATTTGCGTATATATGCCGTACAGTAAAATGTAACGGGTTTGATTTTAACTCTGAGTACTGCAGCAATTTTTTTTTGTTCTGCAGAGTAATAACTATTTTGTCTATATGACATTCTGAACTAAAAGCCAATGTCATCCTCGCAAATATGTTCTTTTATAACACCGATGTGTCGGATTCAGGTACAAGGACTTTTTTAAATTCTTTATAATCATTTGGTAGTTTATGAAAGGAAATTAGTGTGTTTTATAGCTCCCTCTTTGTAGAACGAACTGATTTTTTCAATAGTAAAAGAATTATCAAAATCAATTGAGTGGTTTTTGAGATTACCGTGTGTACACAAATGTTCCTTTTATACATTGTATAGATATAGATGTCCTTTTAGGCATAAAAGGCATGTGGAGAAACAGTAGACTTAAGTGATAGTCAAATCCTTATAAGAGCTGGTCATGGTTTTAAAATTCCTTCTTTTTGCATACTTGAAGGGGACGACGAATAAATGACTTCCCATTTGCAAATGTTAAAGACTGAAAAACTCAAACCAATAACAAGGACTATCTCAACTATTATCCATAAATGTATTTGATATACATTGTATGCCTTTAATGCGATGTACATGGTTTTGGTGTAGTAGTACGATTTGTTTTAATACATATGGTTTATCAGTTACCAAAAGTCACCCAGGAGGTGGCTTATACATATCTTTGTCATAAACATATAATACAACTCATCACTGAGAAAATTAAATCTATGGCAATGCAGGGAAAATGGTTATTGGAGTTAAGATTGAATTAAATGATAAAATAATTGGAAAAGTAACCATTTTACATATCTTGTATATTTAATTTCGGAATATCAATCCAATTGCACATTAAAATTCAGAAATATGAGTAATTGAAATAATAACTACACAACAGAGTACAAAATTAAAAATGCACAATATTACGGCAAAACTATTGTTCAGTTTGTAAGTAAAATTTAGATAATAAACTGTATACAAACACAAATAATTGTAAGCAGCTTAAATGGTTTTTACAATCCCTCCTTGATTTTACAAAAACTTGAGGAAAAGGAATTCTTATACTGGAGATAAAGTTAAATGTTGAAAACATATTTTTAATGAAATTAAACGTTATCAACCAGAGTGGTTCCGGCAGGTAGAGTGAATGGATCCCCCTCATACATTTCCGAAATTAGAGGCCTCAACCCTCGTGGGGAAAACAGATGTAGGATGGCATGATGAAGATGGCGGGAGCATCAGCACTTAGTCTAAGTTTAAGAGAACAGGATAAATCAAAACCTAAATTTCAAAATGTTCATAATGATGGTTTGATATGATATTGTATTTTAATCAAAATCATCAGAGGCCTTTTTAAGAAAATCAAACTTTTGAGAAAGTGTTCCATGTAAAACTAATTTGGGTTGGACGATTTTCCTTTATTATCTTCATGTCACATCCTTAGAAGATGGAAAACTTATATACCAAGTTTGGTACTTAACGACTTTTTGGGGAACCTCAAAACGTGTATTTCCAGTGAAATGCGTGTCGAACTGTTGTGTAAAATGCAGCACCTTCTCTGCCTAGTATAACATGCTAGAGAAAGTAACAATCTTTTGTGCAGTATTTGAGCTGAATATTTTTGCAAGTCAGCTGGAAACTCAAATTCCGGTGGGCACAGGAATCAGAGAATGAACTGTGAAGAGTCTATCACTCGTATATCCAGTTATGCTAAAATTTAGTCTCGCTATTATTGTAGTTGCCTGTAAATGATTCATTTTGTATTGTGATATTTTTTCACCCTATTCTGAGTTTCATCCTAAATATTTAGTTTAGATTTCAGCTTTGGAGATTGACGGAGTGTCTCCGAGGTATGCCATAGTTCCAAAATAAGAGTTCTTCAACCTTGTGGGGAGTAGGTACGTTGGTTTACAATACAGCATTAGTAGTGTCAATCCATCCTTGCTCTTAAATTATGGTAAAGGGCAGCGAGGTCCCGAGTTCGAATCTCGGTCAGGGTGAACAAGGTTTTTTTCGGGATTTTACCTTATCCTGAACTACGAATTTCAGGTAACTCTAAGCTCTATGTACACTGATCTCATATGAGCATCATTTCACAAATTTCATTCATCGTCTGATATGACTTCACATTGATTGGAGTACGTAAATTAAAAAAAATAATAGAAATCGCCTTTAATTTTTGTTACTGAGTTCTCGCAATATATGTTTATACGACAGGCAGTTACTCAAAATGTTTTGAGACATAACGTCGTTTCTGTTGCTATATTGATGAAAGTGAGTTAGTGATCAGTAATTAGATTAATACACAGATGTATTAATGTTAACATTGCTGATAATATTGCATCAACTACCGCGTACATCGTCTTCCGATACTGGAGCAAACAATCACAACTTGATGCGAAAGAATTGGATTAGGCATGTTAAGTAATAGCGGATAGGTATGTTAATATTGCTTGAAATACCTTTGTTCTATTTTGGAGCGGCTACTTGGAACTTATAATTCTTTTTGAACGGTTGGTACTGCTACCCTCCGTTAAAGAAATATTGGAAAAAAGACAGCTTAAATGGTATGGACATGTACTCCGCATGTCAGAAGAAAGAAAACCCAAACAATATTTAGAAGCAAGACCAGAAGGTAAAAGAATTAGGGGAAGGCCACACATGTATCAGGAATACATTGAGAAGTTGGGGAAGGATAGAGGGAAAGCCATGACAGAAATGAAGAGAATGATAATAGACCGAGAAAAGTGGAGGAAATGGGTAAGATAGGCTTGTACTCCACGCTTAACAGCACAAAGGAGTTAGAGAAAGAAGAAGGTACTGCTACCAAAATAATCAATTTTACCGTGCTCTAACAGCACTGTAATCTTTGCGGAATCTAGCTACGATGAGTGAACAAGAGGGTGCTTTCTACACTAGCAAATGTTTTCATCAAGTGAATAGGGCATGTGTATGTAATTGTATTACAAGAGGTACAACCACCCTCCTATGGTACAAATAAGTTCTTTCCTAATTTTGAGGGAGGAGGGAATAGAAGTAGAGAGGAGAACAGAAAGTGTTTGTAAGTCTTTTGTGGCACCTCATTTTTACAAAGCACCGAAGGAAGCGAAGCTGTAACTGCTCAAATGCACCTCATGACTAGAAGGCAACCAACCAACTAGCCAACCACCCCCACCTCTGAGACGACCACTGAAAGAAGATCAGATAAATTTATTGTAAAGCAATTTGTCAGGAGTATTATACTTATGATATTAGTTAAAAAGGAAAAGGAATATTCCTTCTAGATCTTGTTTTTTTCCGTTACAAAGTATGGACGCAACACTTGAAGTGTATTTTTAAATGTTGTAAATAATTCAGGCTTACACTGTTTCAAGTGAAGACATTACTTGCATTACTTTGCAAAGAATCTTGGAATTATTCAGCTATTCCCATTAGAGCAATATTTAAATGTTTATTGAATGTTTATTGCTGAGTTGCGACATGTGTTAGATACTTGCATATTGTCCCTAGCCGTTAGCGTGTTTTATTTTCATGTTGTATCACAATACGACAAAAGCAAAATCTTCTTAATGTATTCAGTTTATGCAATTTTATGAATACTTGACGATATTTTCTTCTAATCTTAATTAACATCTATTACGTGTTTCAAATGGGAAGAATCAGATGCGTCAGCGCGCTCAACGTTGCTACTTTGTTACCCCCACTCTTTTCATATTTCCCTCTCTCTCGCGCACTATCCATACTGGTCTCCTTGGTGCTTAAGGTAAACGAAACTGAATTTCCCAAACTTTTATAATAATGCAGTTGTTGAAATCACAATTGCAATATGGATATTCGCATATTATGACATGCTTTAAATGTCATAATTGTAATTATAGTTTATGAATTACCTATTTTTATAATCCAACGGAACTGCCAGGGGCGCTTTCATGTAACTGTGAATGCAATTTTTGTCAAGAGAGTTTTCTTCATTGTCTTCAACGTCTGAGTATTGTACATTTATGATGATAGGCTCCAAAATTTCGACACGTGCTATTTCTTTCCAAAGTCGTCTTCTTATAGTTTATCTGTCCCAGTCCTGTGTTATCTTGTCAATTTATTGGTGAAACAGTCGTTCAACGTCAGTCAGTTTAAAAGTATTATTTCTATTTTGCAACATAATCTGAGCTCATATTAACTCATTTGGATTCTACTGGCGGTGGAAAGTTGGAAGGCGGATTATCTCGTGTCGCATTTCAATTACAAATTGGTCCATCTGATACACTTTTCCCTAGTTTTTAACGAAATAACATTGAATAATACAGGTTGGTACTCTGTAGAGTAAATAGAGATTACGAACCATTCATAAACAAACATATAATGTGACAAGACACGCTCTGCCGATGCAGCATTCCACAAGCCAGCAGGAAATGTACTGTTTGCTCTAGAATTTAACAAACACCTTGGCTTATTCAACGTAATTCTTTTATCGTTATGTCAAACGCTTACATTTAAGTTCTGAGTAATTACAGATATACGTACACGCATACATACCAACCAGTAATGAAGTACATTACAGTGCTGTATAATATATTGATACTTTATTTGTATTGGGAAAACTATTTGAGGTAAAACTATGGCGTTTTTGCGGTTATATTGGACACCTTACTGCGTACCTTCCTCATCGATAGCTTTTTGCAAAAGTTGAATTTGTGCCTTAGCGCAAATAGTATTTATTAGAGATGGTTTCAGCTGGCGCTCGTCACACATCACTTATGTGGAATGTACTATGGCAATACCGCAGGTGTCCGATTGATTTCTCACCTAGTAGCGTTCTAAGACAAACATCATCCCATTTGAAAAACATAATATGTAGTATGAGGCGAAAACTCATCAAGGGCTGTAGAACCAGAAGAGAAGAATAGTATGGTATAAACATCTTTATAAGCCCTTGGCACGTAGTAATAGAAAATTGAGCTGAAATAGAAAATACAGTGATTAAATGAGCCAATGAGAAGATAATAATGATTACGATGATGTCACCTGATCGTGTTTTTCATTTACAGAGATAATTCTGATTATAATTATGGATGTGACAGTTATTTTCGGTTAACATTTATAACGGTCATAGCTAGTGTTTGTTAATGTTTGCGTAACTGTTACCACTAAAGATGAGGTTATTTATTTTAATTTGTTTGCGGTTACAGTATAATTATATTAACAGTTACCAGTAACGATTAGCAGTAGCTACGTTTCAATATGAACGTTGTCGATTATTGCAGACTGTTATTTGATGCCACCAAAAATGGAGTTTCTGTAGCTGTCTCAACACTTTACGTTCAAGAAGTCCCGAGTTCGAATCTCGGCTTAGGTGAGTTATCTGGATATGATATTTTTTCTGAGATTTTCCCTTATCGTTAAACATGAATGTTAGGCACGTGTAAGATCTGTGGACCCTGGGTTCATTTCACCCATTTCATTTCTCGCCCGTTATGACTTAACGTTGGAGGACGTAAATTAAAAAAAAGCGTACACATACTTTGATTTTTTTGTATATTTTTATAAGCGCAAAAGACACTCTTATTTTCTTCTACATTCCTGTAGGAAGAACCTAAATATAAACACTATGCGTGCAGTAAAGGAAAGTAGATCGCTATTGGTAACATAACATGATTGAAAAGGTATATAATTACTTATAGAACCGTATATAAAACATTTTACTAATGACATTTTGAAAAGCGATGTTGCTAGAGAAGAGAAACTTAACATCTAAACACACATTAGCGTCTAACATCATAGAAGACGGAGATATTCTCAGTCGGTTATGTATGTGCAGAGAAGAGGATCATTAGTAGGCATTTTTCTCACCAGATGGTAGATATATTAGATCGATGATGCCATTCATGATCTCTTGTGGAAGAAACCTGCGATTTCTTAGGGTGAGGTTCATATTCCTTAGCTAGTCTAGGTAACTAAACTATAAGTAGTTTCCAATGATTGACAACAATGCATTGGAATGAATGGTGCCACCTTCTCAGTTACTTTAGTAACCGTTAAGGGAATAACGGTCTTCGTTACTTTGGATAACTAGTTACTGCGAAGACTCCGAGGAGGAAACATCACACGATGGGGAAGAAAAGCGCCAAGAAGAAGAGCCGGCAAGAGAAACAGCATCCGCCGCAACCGTCACCTGCCAGCTCTCGGACACCATCTCCCGTCTCTCTGCCGGTACCGGCAGACGAGAGGCAGCCTCCCGCTGAGGTAGCTGGCAAGTTCTGGGCCAGCACTACCACGCGGCGCTCCAGCACAGACACCGAGCCAGACGCCGCTAAACAGCCAGGCTCGCAGCAATCGCTCCTGCCTCTCGGGCCCGCTCAGCCTGCAGGTCCAGCCTTCTTCACCGCGCAGCCTTCATCCGCGAAGCCTTCATCTCCCAGTACCACAGCCAACCGCCGCAGCCAACTTACGCCGAGGTTTGCATCGCTCCTGCGAATGCAGCTCCTACGCAGCTTCCACCGCGGGAGCCCCACTTTACGGCTGCCCTGGGCCAGCAGATGTTGCGCTCAGTAGTTATCCGTGGGGTACCCTGCGATCTGCCTACTAAGTTCATCCACGCTGCTGCGCTGCAACTTTGGCCGTCTACCCAACGAACATCAAGAATTACCACTCACCGAGGACCAACGAACCTCGTCAGACTGCAGTTCGCCGACACCGCCGACCACAACATGGCTTTGAGTAGTGGCCTGCCCTTATTGGTGCAGTGCCTGCGAATCGAGCCGGGCAGGACTGAGCGACCTGCTCCATGTCGGTGATGCTGCAGCTACGGCCACTCAGCGGAACACTGCACAGCACCGCCTCGCTGCCACTACTGCGGTGCTCCGTCACTGACAAAAGACTGCCGACAACACAACCTCCGCCATCGCCGCCGCCGCCGCCGGTACTGCGCAACCTGCAGTGGCTTCGACCACTTCACGGGCCAGGCGCAGTGCCCTACTTTCCACGCAACTCCTACAACACTGGCCGGGAGAACCACACCTTGGCTGACATTGCCCCGGCCGCCAACACTGCAGCACAGGAAATGATGCAGACGTTACGAGCCGAGGTAAAACGCCTCAATGAACGACTAGACTCCATTGAGGTGAAGCTCACCGCCGCAGCAGACGCCAAAAACTCCTACCCATTGTGAGAGGATCTCCACCTTGAAGTGGTGAACCTGGGCCCTCGCCTTGGGAGTATGGAAGAGGCCACATCCACGAGTTTCTGCTCACTATTCACCGCACTTAATACTCACCACCAATCTACAGTTGAACAGATCGTCTCCAACTTCAAGCTAACACAGGACATCACTGCAGTCACCCAACAGACCTCATCACTACTGGACCAAGTCGCCTAAGTCATCAAGGCCACTTCTGCTCAACAGAAACTTCTGAAGAGACTAGAAGCCAGCTGCACTACCAACCACACAATTCAGGAAAACATTCTCCAGACTGTGGAGAGAATCTACAAGAAACAATACGACATTGAACTCACCATAGCCAACTCAACTTTCGACACAGAAGAACTCAGACAGGCCTTCAATGACTCCCAGGTGGAGTTAGCAACAACTACATCTCATCGACCCCGACGCCACTAGACGTCAATGCCCTCCTAAGCACTCCGGTGCGCAGCAACAACCATAATAAATTAACTAAACTTCCTCTCTTTATCCCATCTTTTCGTTCAACCTTCCTATTCCCCGCTACTACTACTCCGGCTATGGTCAGGGCCTTGTGTCATGGCCATGAGCCAGGGAAGCCAACCTGACCTGTGCACCCTTTCCTGCACAGATTTTAGCATTAACCTACACTAACGGAGGTGCTTTCGCGGAACTCCGCTATTCTTCCTGATCTTCTCCCCTCTATCACCTGAACTTCTCTTGTTGGCTTTTCTTTCTCTCCTCCTGTCCTTTTCTCTTGTTAAAAAAAGCATTAGCTTCTGTAACACACTAAGATAGTATTTATAATAACCTGCTGAATTATTTTCTCTGAATCCCTTTATTTGTAACATAAAAGAAGTGTAGAAGGAATTCTAGACATGATAATGAAAATTCAGTTTTTCTAAGACATGCGTATTCTATGACGCTTTAAAACTGTCATCCTATTCCTCCGTCCATTAGAGATTTGCTGAAGTTAATCATAGTACCTGGCCCGTAGTGAATTAGAAGAAAATCGTTTATTTAGAACCCTTAAGTATGTTACTATTTACATTAATAGCATTAATTAAATTTCCTTTCAACCACGCTACAGTAATGTACTCCTTATTATATAAATGACAGTGTTCCACCGGCAGTAGCTAATCTGCAGCTTCTTTAGCCTTTAACTGCAATGTTAGCAACATTTTCGCCATGTTCTTCCACTTTGTTCGAAATTAATGAGCATTTTTAAAATATAAATTAATGGCCCCCAACGTTGTCATATTGGACGATGAATGAAATGTGTGAAGATATGCTAAAATGCGTTCAAGGTCCATAGAACTTAGAGCTACCTATATTCATCTTTCAGAACAAGGGGAAAGGAACTTTATCTAGAAAGCTCACCCTGACCGAGATTCGAACTTGGGACATCTTCAACATGAGGCTACCATCTACGCTGCAGAGGCGGGAATGAGGCTGGCTTATTATACAGAGACTCCCATAAATAATCGGACAAAGCAGAGTACTAAGTTTTGAAAATGATAATCAACATTTGATGTGCTATTTTATTGAAATTAATGATAATCGACAGTTACATGGTTCGTTCTTGTAAGAAAACAAATGTTATTTCACATAAAAATTATATAATGCGTGCTTCTTTAAAAATTAAAAAGAAATATGACATTTTTTGACCCTCAAAAGTAATCGGACAACAACTTGAGTGTGATACAAAATATGCCTTAGTACTTTGTGACTCTCTCTTTTCTTTTCACTACTCGCAATCTATTTGGTATGCTGTGAACCAGGTTTTTTTCAGGTAGGCTGTAGAAAGTTTGCTCCATTCCTCTTGCAACCGCTCCTTCAAGTTCTGCTTGGAGGTGAAGGGGTCTTCCGCACGGCCTTCTCCAGTTTATCCCACACTGCTTCTATGGGATTAAGATCCGGGGACTGAGGGAGTGGATGCAGTTCATGAGGACAGTTGTAAAGTAACCATAGCTGCTCTATGTGGGACGTATGCTTTGGATCATTATCCTGATAAAATGAAAAGCTGTCCAAAATACCCATAATTTCTACACTTTGTTTTAAATTTTGCTGTAATAGTCTAAGATAGACTTCCTTGTTCATGGTTGTATCTATGAACACCAGCTTTCCCACTCCCAAAGAGGAAATACAGCCCCATACCGTTACACTCCCTCCGCCGTGTTTGGCTGTGCCTTGTAAATTGCGCTCTTCCAGCTCTGTGTTTGGTTTCCTCCACACAACCACCCTGCCATCGGAACCAGCAAGGGTGTATTTTTTTTTTTTTTTTTTTTTTTTTTTTTTTTTTTTTTTTTTTTAAAGAAGACTTGTCAAGTGTTAAAAGTGAGATATATTTTATATAAAATATGAGTAGTTGTCATGCAGTTTTTGAGATTACTCACTCAGATAAGATGTCCTCCAGTTCTCCATAAGCGCTTTTCGGTCTAGTTTAGACCATCTTCCGTGAATGCTGATATATTTTATATAAAGGGTGTAGTTGCTTTCGTCACCAAAAATAACTTGGTCCCACCAATAGGTTGTCTTATTAACAAAGTCTTTGCAAATTGTAATCTCTTCCTTTTATTTCTGCTGGAAATGTATGGCTTTTTTCTGGCTACGCGACCATTAAAATCTTGTTTTCGTATGGCCTTTCTGACCGTTTCAGGGCTAACTGTCAGTCCCAGTTCTTCCTGAATGTCAGCGCAAATTACTGGAGCATTTACACGTGGATTCCATTTTACCTTCCGCATAATATAAGACTCCGGCCTATCAGTAAGAAGTTTTGGTCGCCCTGGCATTGCTCGAGATTCAATTCCGTCTTCATACTTATACCGGTAAATTATGTCAATAGCTGTACTTTTGCTAAGATTCACAATCTCCGCTATTTCCCGGTATGTTTTGTTCTTTTCATAGTGATAGATCATTAACTGTCTCTGTTCAAAGCTACTCTGCTTACCTCTGGGCCCCATACTATGCTTCTTGCCTTCTTGGTGCACAGTTGATGTACTTCTACGGTGTTGTTTTGTCTACTGACAGACTTCATCTACTCGTTTGTATTGCATTTCATTTGTGCTGTCCGATTTTTTTTGTGCCCTAAACTCATTATGTAAACAAGGTTAAATGAGGAAGCTCTTAGTTTAGCCACATGTTCAATGTCTAAAATGGATATTCATAGCAAATGATCTTTGCTTAACACAAAGAGTACCTTGAAATTGATACACATAATCCTTTTTGTGTGTGTGTAATTTACGTCCTCCAACGTTAAGTCATATCGACGATGAATGAAATGGATGAAATGATGCTCAAGTGAGCCGCCCGGAGTCCATAGAGCTTGGAGTTACCTGATATTCGTCTTTCAGCGTAAGGGAAAACTCCGGAAAAAACCTTATCCAGGTAATTCACCCTGACCAAGATTCGAACTCGGGACCTCTTGAACGTGAGGCAGACACGCTACCATCTATGCTACTGAGGTGAGCGTACACATAATCTATCTTGCTTTATAGAGCACTCCATAGTGAAGTGCAAAATCTATCTGATTATTTATGGGGGTCAGTGTATATATCATGAGTCACCTGCCCCTATTTATTTTTTAATGTATGCAACATGCTAAGCGACATATGTGACATACCTTTCTTGAATGTCTTGTAACGGATGATCTACAGAACAGTTTATGGAGAAGGGGTAGACAACTCAGTGCATAAGTGTCGTATGGGACAGAAAGCATTCACTATGTATGTCGATTCCAAAAACATCATACCCAGACTCATAGAGCTGCAGTAGTAATTTTAGATGAGCTTACAAACTCTTATTCACTAGCGTACATTCGCACACACCTTTAAACACGCCCCCTGAAGGAGCAGCCCATCTTATCTAACGTTGAAACACAAAATGGCAGATATACACAGTGGGACCAATCCAGTGGATTTAAATCTTCAGCCAACACGTGTTTTTATTGTATAGCCCTGTCAAAAAATGCTAAGAATTAGGTAGATTTTTTCACTTCTGTCACAAATTATGGCAGTTTTTAGTTCATACAGTAATTATAATGGCGGATGCAGTTTTCTTATTTCTGTTATTTGAAAATAAAAGGATAGCCCGTAGTTTCCCTTTAAAGGACAAGGACCTCTCCTAACTGCGGGTAGAGTGAGCTTGGCGCTACTTACATGGTGAGCTACTCCTTCTATATCCCTAATTATCGGATTGTAATTTCTGTGTCTTTGGCTCACATGAGAACCAGTAGCAACAATAAATAAATTAGTAATTAAAATAATGAGAATAAAGGCTAGCAGAAAAAAAAACCTACGTGAAGTCGTTTCGAACCTAGCCTTTGCATCACCATATTCCACCAGCTAACCCTCTCGACCGTTACCACGTATTCCACCTCGCTCTTTCGGAAAGTATTAGTTGTCACCTTGTTTGTATTATATGCGCGGAAAGATGTTTAAGCGTTTCGCAGCTTCTTGGTTCTCATTCAGGGCGTAAATATTAATGTTTTGTGCATATAATACCGAGTAGAAGGGCAGAGCTGTAATAACGGCTTTTGTGCTAAAAGTGTCAGTGTTTTCACATTAGACTATAAGCTACGGGTTGCATAGATAAGAATAAATAAGGAAGAAATACTGCATCATAAGCTTTAATGCGCACCGCGGAAATTATTAATAAGTACGCCCTCAGACAACTTACGCGGGATTTGTAACCCGTGTTTCGCGGGGAATCATTAATATAACCTCTCGGTACATAAATATCATTACATGAAAAATATATTGTAATACAGGCTTGTGAAGTGTTTTACAGTATATCAAGATTTAAACAAAAGACAAACAAATCTCCTTGACTGTAAAAAACCTATAGGTAATATGTATTTTTTTTTTTGTTCCAATAGGCGTATTGGCGATGATATACGTTGGATTGCTGGTACTTTGGATTTTTTTTTAAATTATTAGATCACGCACACATTCGCACTCTCATTCATACTTCCGGACTCTGGGGAAGATGGAATCATCTTGGTTAGAGGAAAAATCCCCACACCCAGCCTGGAATCGAACCGGGACCCCTTGCATGGCAGAATATATAATTATTTTTATTGTGGAAAATAATTGGATCGTAGATTCCTCCTTCAAAATTAGTAGATATTATCGATAAAAGCGAAATGAGATAAAGCAAACAGCTACTTAACAGTGGAATATTTTAAAAATAATCAGTCAATTAAGGTACATTTATGCTCAACCATGCCAAACTTTAGTATTTATACGACTGTAGCAGTACTTTAATGTGCCTTATTAAAATATTGGTATTAGATCAATCAGAAGTGGCTCCGTAACATTGTGAAAGCGCAAGTATCGATTATTCTCGTTTCGATTAACAACAGTATGTACTGGCGCCAGCTTAGAAAAAAATCAAAATGTGTGACACTAGTAACAGTGACATTGAACTTACACCCCGAGAAATTACGGCAAAAGCACTCAGTGTTACCAATAACTTGTTGCCCCAAAAGTCAAGAAAGGTGTACGAGAAATTCTTTTCACAATTCATGGATTGGAGAGTTTCAAAAGGTATAAATTTGTACTTAGAAAATGTATTCCTGATGTATTTCGAAGAATTGCCTCAAATTATGAAATCATCGACATTGTGGACACGCTATGCCATTTTGAAATCAACGCTCAACATTAACCACCAAATTGACTTATCTAAATACTCAAAACGAACAACTTACTAAAACGCAAATCAGAAGGATATAAAGGGAAAGACATTTACACCTGATGAGTTGAAAACATTTATAAATGAAGCACCTAATGTTAAATACCTCATGATAAAAGTGTCTTTTTTAATGTTAGTGATTTGTTTCAATGATTTTAGGTTAAACTGCGTCACAGCTGTTTATAGGAAAGTAATCAACATTTCTGCGCCTGTGTACTACGTATTGGTCTCACTTGAAACAGAGTAATAACGATTGTAACATTACTCAAACCAGAAATGAATGCTTTATGATGAACATTTTAATTTAGATACATGATCGAGCATAAACAGTCGTATCAAACTTGACTATAATGGTAATCAAAACGCTCGTATCATAATTATTAACCTCGCTTCGCTCGCTCGGTTAATAATACTCGCGTTTTAATTAATACCATTATAGTCTCGTTGCATAATATACTACAGATAGTTACCAACTCTCAGACTTGTTTTAATCGCTTATTTCCAAACACCATCTCAGTGGAGTGTAATATATTGGATAAAAGACTTTCCATGTTTAATTACTGAATTAAATTGAAAAATCAAATGTTCAGTTTTAACTCTCTTAATTCTTGAGTTAGGTTACACATGAAGGAACAGAGTAACTTAGAGATTACCGTTTTAATATTTTGGAGTAAGGCCTATACAGTACATCAAAGATAATATGTATCATACTTTATTTGTGCTATTGGATGAATAACATTTGTTGCCTATATGATCCCTCAGAGCTGAATGTTATTTCATTTATGAATATGATGCTTGGGCCAATTATAGACTACTGGAATGAATATTAAGCTAACTAAATGAAATAGGGGAAAGAAACAAAAGGGATAACAGAAAAAAGACATATTACAAGCGTACATTCTATAGTGTTTATTTCAGTGCTAAGTATTGAAGTACCCATGTGATGTTTCAAAACTAGAACTAATCTAGCTAAATGACAATAGTAAGGAAAATAATCAGTTACCAATATTCATCGAAGCTACGAGAGATTTAATCGGACAAAATTATTATAGTGTACTTCAAAGAGAACGAATTCATTATTTCCATTAGGAATGCCCTCCCACAAGTGCACATCCTTCATTGCATTATACTTAAATGTTGCATGTTATGAGAACAATATAGAATTCTGTGAACACCTGTATCTAGCGTAAAACTATATATATATATATATATATATATATATATATATATATATATAAATTCGTTTGAAATACTTATAAATGTTTGAAATCAAATATATATTAAATTACAAATGAACTTTTTTTTTAAGTAATCACACATTTAAATTTTCGATGCATTGTTTGCCCTAGGCTGTTATTCACTGTTATTAATAACACGATGATATTTTGAAAACAATCGACCCTTACCATTCGATGTATCGAGATATGCATGATGCGCGCGCACTTTCGGAACAGAGCAAATACCACCTTCACACACACTTGTCACACAACGAACTGCGCCACAGCTCAGTCGAGAGTAAACCTTTTATAAACGTGTTGAGGATGGCCCACATTCCCCTTCCTGCTTCCGTACTGCTAATGTTTTCCTATCATTGTTAATAAAAGGCTTTCTCCGCAAAATGGCGTAGAAACTGCACTTCCAAGCTGACTCTGAAAAAGAATTTACAAATGTTGTTTAAACAAAGTCCCATGTAGGAAATGAGGACGTTTGAACTCATTAGGTTAGTAGCATCTGTATCTTACACATGATAAAACAAAAATTAAAATTATAAGAGCATTTTCGATTTTGGATAAATGTTTATAACGAGATTAATGAGAACCAATAAGTTAAGTGATCAATAGCTATAATTATTAATCTTTTAACATGAATTGGAGGTTGTCTAGTAGAAGATCCACATCTCTTAAGAGGGTAAAGTATTTCCTTTACTATATTTTAAGTAGTTATTAAATTCCGGTACAGTATTTTTTTCGTGCGTCTAAAATTCTCGCACGCGCCTTTTCTTCTTATCTTTACCCCTGATAACCTAAAACCGGTAAAAGTGGTTGGTCCAGAAAGAATTGTTTCCGCAAATCAAACTTCTGGTAACCAAATTAAAGGAGAGAAAAGTAATGCTTCTTAATAACCAGAAAGAACCTTACAGTTCTAAAATTGTCTCAAGATTTTAATTTTATTTATTATATATGAGTTGTGATGAAAAATAACGGCAATATTTTAACTTCGACTTTAAATATCTGATCTTTTTTTGAAAAAAAAGTCCTCGTTTGTATGTTCGTATTTTCAACTGTTTTGAATATTTCATTTATTGTTGACAGTCGAAAAGGCTATACCTGTTTTCGAGTGCTCGGCGAACTTTTACTTAATTTGCAACACATTTTGCCTTTAAAATGGAATAAAGTACAGCAATGTATTTGAAATGTTGACTGTGGCTTTTGGCTAACAATGAGTGAAGTAAGAGTATATTATATCAAAGGAAATTCTTTTGTAAGAAAGAAACTTGAAGTTGATGAATAAATAAAGATTATTTAATAAAAGATTATGGTGTGTACAAAACAGCTTTACATACATTTACTACAGGAAACCTTCTGTTTTATTGTATAATTATTAAAATTGCGGGAAAATGATTTTTCTTCTAATGAAAAGCGTATGTTTGCTGCATACCAGTGAATTGTTTGTTCTACAAACTTGCTGCGATGGATAAATTTTGTTTATTTTTGTCTCAAAACATTGGGCTTTGATAATTAAGTGCTGAAGCGTCGTAGCACCTAGTTATGTTCGGAGATTACTCCTGTGGTTAAGAAAAAAACAACACACAATCGCTGTATTGCGTATTCATAGCGTCCCTTTATCGTATAACTAGAAGAAGCGGTTACCATTTTCTTACCTATCGATATTGGCATTACGGTCTTAGATATTGCAGAGGGACTTGGTTTAATATACTGTAGTTCTTGAGCTTTTACTGTCGCTTTTTGGTTACATGAGAAACTCTGCAGTTTCAATCGCATTAAAGGAATAAGAAAGGGCGTAGCTAATGCGGTATTAAATCCTTTATTTGATTAAAATTTTTATAATACCGTTTCCCCATATATTAGCGTTGAAATGTTAAAAGGTATACGCTAAATTAAATTCATTCCCACATCATACTTCACCTACGGCCCCGTCATATATTGTCATCAAAATTGTTTCTTCCCACTTTCAGGCATTACTCAGGTAAAAATGAAGAGAAGAATTTGAAATCAAAGAGAGTGACAGAAAAGGCAGAGAAGAAAAGATGAATCTTTGATTGTTAATGGTATAATAGAGAGTAACCAATAACATCCAAACCAATCCCGTTTGCGAACGTGTTATCTAGAATGGCATGGTTTGGACTAAAATTAGCTTTATTTTATATACTCACTTGGATATTAACCCTTCCCCCGAGAACGAACGTGAAACACAGTTATGCTCTATTTTTATACTATTTATATACTATGTACATAGTTTAAACCAGTTTAAGGGAATCCCGTTCTGAACATGTTGATGGAAAAATATTTTTCGATTCGCATGCAATTAAATGAAGCAGTCTATAATTCCAAAAAGGATATGGTTTTATAAGTCCTCAGCCCTAACATGACAAGCTGTTTATTTAAGCATGACATTCCCCATGAATGTTATAACTTACACATCTTGATACATAATAGATAGGACCAAACAATCCTCATTCAGACAATTTTTTAGTGATTCTTTGCACTTTAAATTCACACAAACACACACACACACACACACACACACACACACACACACACACACACACACACACACACACACACACACACACACACACACACACACACACACACACACACACACACACACACACACACACACACACACACACACACACACACACACACACACACACACACACACACACACACACACACACACACACACACACACACACACACACACACACACACACACACACACACACACACACACACACACACACACACACACACACACACACACACACACACACACACACACACACACACACACACACACACACACACACACACACACACACACACACACACACACACACACACACACACACACACACACACACACACACACACACACACACACACACACACACACACACACACACACACACACACACACACACACACACACACACACACACACACACACACACACACACACACACACACACACACACACACACACACACACACACACACACACACACACACACACACACACACACACACACACACACACACACACACACACACACACACACACACACACACACACACACACACACACACACACACACACACACACACACACACACACACACACACACACACACACACACACACACACACACACACACACACACACACACACACACACACACACACACACACACACACACACACACACACACACACACACACACACACACACACACACACACACACACACACACACACACACACACACACACACACACACACACACACACACACACACACACACACACACACACACACACACACACACACACACACACACACACACACACACACACACACACACACACACACACACACACACACACACACACACACACACACATATATACTCCTAAACTTAGATGGACACCAAGGAAGTTGAAGGTACAGATGAATATGAGGCTGACATTCTATGAATGAAAAAGACAAGCAGTTTTAGAGTCTTGAAATTGTTATGCACCACGGTGTTGCTTAGTATCTTTTGAAGTACATACATATTTGGCGGTGCTTTCAACATTGAAAACAATTATATAAATGTAAAGATTCCCAAAATCGTAACATGTAAAATTTAAAATGTAGCAGGAAATAGTTATGGTTCAAAGCTCAAGGTACAGTAAATCGAAACTTTTTTATTTTATATAAGGAAAAATTATAGTGCTATATGAAAATTGAATGATTAGAAAAAAACTATCTAGGAGTGTTTATATTGTTAAGTTTCCTGTGCCTGAACTGATTTAATGAAATTCTGTAATCAAATATTAGCTATAGCAACATTTTATTTGACATATTTAATCACAGTTTATACGCAGAGAGTATAAGGTAGAGGTTGAAGACAAAAAATTACACAAGTGTGCTTAGATTTGAACATTTCTGGAACAAATGTCTTAACTATCTAATTTAAATCATGGGATTCTGGTATAAGGCTTTAAGTCTCGAGTACAAGTGGTTATTCATTTAATAAGCTGTGTTTAACGTACTTAATGGAAATATTGATCATTGTTTCAAATGTCATTGACCCGATTTTGAAAAAAAAAATTCTGTTTTAAATTTATCATACGAATCCACATCATTTCTGTTACAATGCTTAAAAGAGGACCGGTTACATTATCATTCCGGCCACATTAACATTCTTACATTAACAAGATTAATATAAGAATTTAGGTATTATTTCCAATTTGTTGGTGTAGAAATGGTGTTCTCCCTAGATAATGTGGGCGCTGTTACGTGAAAGATACAAAAACAGTTCTCAAGTGTACGAGTATGTCAAATAAGTAATGTTAGTAATAAAATTATGGAGAGGGAAAAAAACGAACGGTACACGTCACCAAACTAAAGACAGTTGTACATGAATCAGTATGTTTTAAAAATGAGATAAGCTGAAAAAAAAAACAATGCTCAAAAATAAGTATATTAATTTAAGAATGTATTATGTTCTGTGATTGCTTGAAAATAAGCTAAACGTTTCAGTTCCTTTGAATATTACAAAATGCTTATTACGTATTCATATTGGGTTGAATCTGAGTAAAAATAAAAATATGAAGTAAAACTATAGCAAAAATTGTCTCTTAATTTTTTATTTTGAATAAATGATTTGTACTTACATAATGGCTAGAGAAAAACGAGAAATATTATTAAAAAATATGCGTGCTCAAGCGAGAAGCGCGTGCTTCTTCATGAAAGGGTGGTGAAAAGTTAGTTTATCATCATCATCATCATCATCATCATCATCATCATCATCATCATCATCATCATCATCAAAGTTGGTTTATTTCGTCGGGACAGGAATTGACGTATCTTGTCAGGAGAAAACGATAGATATTGGAAGGGAGAATGTAAGTCAAATGCACCCTCGATGAGTGGGACGAAATATACAAAACTGCAGCTTAGAGGCTAGCGGGTGATAGTAGAGGGGGGAAACGGAATTGAGGAATAATTTATTGAGTTTCTTTGAAATGGAATCTTGGCTGGCGCCATTTCTGTAGGAAGCATTGGTTTCTGGAGAAGTCTCGAACGGTGTTTGGTGACTGGTTTGTATATGATGCTCTGCGTAGCGACAGCAGTAAGGGTTCAATTCCAGATCTGGTCGAAGAAGAGGCTAGAAACCGTCTCATTTATTTTGAGAGCATACTGAAGCATCTATCTTGCAAATGGATACCCTCATGTAAGTGCTAAGGCTTTCACGGTCGGCATGCATTTAAAGTACAGTTTCTTCCGGGCCGTGGTCGAGGAGTAGGAATTGTTCCTGACGTTTCTCTCAAATCTGCGTTGAGCATCATCAGAGGACCCAAAGAAGATTTAATAATAATAATAATAATAATAATAATAATAATAATAATAATAATAATAATAATAATAATAATAATAATAATAATAATAATAATAATAATAATAATAATAATAATAATAATAATAATAATAATAATAATAATAATAATAATAATAATAATAATAATAATAATAATAATAATAATAATAATAATAATAATAATAATAATAATAATAATAATAATAATAATAATAATAATAATAATAATAATAATAATA
The DNA here is from genome assembly GCA_030765055.1 of Mantis religiosa. Lineage (NCBI taxonomy): Eukaryota > Metazoa > Arthropoda > Insecta > Mantodea > Mantidae > Mantis > Mantis religiosa. The sequence goes on along the minus strand of CM060947.1, from coordinate 87,139,651 downwards.
ATAATAATAATAATAATAATAATAATAATAATAATAATAATAATAATAATAATAACTTCCTTAAACCTAAATATTATATCACTTGAAGTAGTTACTTCAACTTCAGTCAAATACTTCAGTTTATTTTCACCTTATTGAAATATCAGAAAATGTCACTTCCCTAAAAATGTGAATGTACAATGCAGTTTTTAAAGTAATTCCTTGTTAATTCAAATATTTAATTCTATTATATGAGAAATTACTGGAGCTAAAGGTCTGAGCTTTGGCACAGTCATTTCTTTGTTCACTCATATTAAATGTGCCAATTTTGAAGTGTCCTCTAATTGCATCTGATGGGATGCACTGCAAATATTGTGGAGGTGCACCGGGGAAGAGTAAAATTCTGGGTATGTGGGAAGCCAATTTGCCATCGAAGACATTGCTCATTGCTTCCTGAATTTCCCAGGACGGCATAAATGGAAGGGAGGGTACATTCAAAGTAGCACTTAAAACAAGTAATCTTCGGGTCCTTGTTTCATGACGGACGTGACATTGTAAAAAACGTGTAGTACTATGTACATGTAGAGATCATAATTATTATTAATTATTATTATTGCTTCGATTAAGATTACTGTTTGTAATAATGTGACTAAAATCGAAATAAGTGTTCAAAATTAAACTCAGGGCAGCTCATGAAGAATAAAGTACATAGGATACTTTGTTACCACCTAAAAATAATTTACAAGTCATTTTATACCTCATTTCTTTCATCAGCTTAGTCCCGTTTTTCTTCCTTATTGAAGTCATTGCAAATGAAACTGCAGTATGAAATTGTCTGATAATTTAAAGTGTGATACTGTTAAAGCAAATGGATAAAAGAGTTTTGCATGTTTCAGTTCAGCTAAAAACAGCTAAACATTGAACTGGATGTTCAAAGAACATTATTCAGAGAATACACCAACCCATTGGACGAACGGAAGTCCGAATAAATATCCAATGTGGTATTTAGGAACAGCGTCTTCTTAGGATGCGACAGGACATTTTTTAAGAAATTGCCGCAGTTCCAAACTTCACTTTATGTGGACAGTTTTTATAAAAATATTAATTTTTCTAAAATGGCTCTAATGATTTTGATGTAATTGCCACATATATGTATAAGGCATTTTCGGAACAAATGACACATATACTTTGAATTTTCTGGGATTAGTCTCTGAAATCTCTTACATAACTTACGAGATCGGCGGAACATTAACTGCATAGATTTGTTACAGCATACGATTTATATGAAATACTTTCCTTTTGGGGGTTAGTCATTTCCGATACTGTTACTAGTTGAGTTTTAAAATACTTATAATTTTCTGAAATGGAAAGTCGTTAATTCGTTTGTACTTCCTTTTTTATATACTTACAGTAAGTGAAGTATTCTATTCTGCCCAGAAATTCAAAAATGAGATTTCACAGAAAATACATGACTAGAAACTCCCCGAAAAAAAAAGCAAGCATGCGTACGTGTCTGTCTCCTTGTGACCCTTCGTGAACAGCGTAACACAAAAACGAAATGTGGCTGAATATCAGAATATATATTTGATATTTAAGATCTGCATATTCCAAGTACACAAATGAAGATTTTTCAAGAAAATTTCAGCATCACTAACTACCTTTTACACGGGAAAGTTTTCAAAAATAGCAATTTTTTCAATATGTCAAGAGATATTTTGATTAAAATACCATCTGTTTAAGATGTATATGTGATGATATCTACCTGTGAAATCAACCTGTTGAATTTTCTAGCAGTAGCTTCTGAAGTCGTCTTCATTCTAGATGACTTTTACATAACTTTTAAACCATAAGAGATACAATTTCTTGTTGCACAAAAATTGTAGTTCTCGTTATAGTGCACATATTATACCTATATTTTTGTGTGGTTGATCATTTCTGAGTTTTTTGTTATCGGTTTGCGTTTTCTAATACTTAAATGTTAAGGTGTTATTCCTTTTTCTTTTTTTCTTCTGATCATGCAAAAACAGTGGTATTTGAAAGCCATCTGAGAATATTTGAGAATCACATACGACCTACTGTATGTATTCGCTTATTCCCTTGCACCTGTAAGAAAATATGCAAAACAAACATACGAACAACCGGGTACAATAGCCTATTTTAGCTCCTAATTTCTTCACGAGCTGAATGAAGAAATCACTTTACCCGGGCCTTAAAATGAGGGGAGGGATCGTGGCAGGGAGTCAAAGCAGCAGCCTTAACTCTCTACCCCACGGCTCAGGACTAGAAAATGCGCAATAAGACAATTTCCGCAAATGTTTATCTCAAACGTGAACATAAAAAATAAGCGTTTATAAAAATAGTTTGTACAGGAGTACAGAAAGTCAAGCGAGTGCAACACATCAGACTTTTGTTCTGGTTGGAGTCGGTGGCTGATGCTGTGGAAGATGCTCAAATTGATCTGTCTCCAGAAAAACTCTTAAGTAGCTGTCTGTTCTAGTTTAACGCCATAGAAAACGGTGAAAATGGCAGCTGATGTATTTCGAAAATGAATTAGTGTTTAAAACTATGAATTATAAAATATTGATGTTCTTGTTGCAATTCATTTTAGCATAAATTATGATCGAGGATTCCATGGAGATATCTGCATCGCAACAACTACATTTTGGCTTCTCACAGGTCGTGAATGATTCAGTACTGTGGCCGCCATCGTAATACTTTACTCATTCAGCAATTTAGTATGAGTAGGCGTTTAGAGTATTCCGGAAGAGCTACATAAGATGTTTCCATGAACTTCAGGAAGTGATTTTTGGGACAGACAGTTAAGTTTCCCCTACGTAATTTTTTCTTAAGAGGCAATGTCTGCGAACCCTTTCTGCTGCCTTTCTATTGTTAGGAGATTGCGCTTTGCACTCCTTAGAAAATAACAGCGTCCCAGTTTTGTTGGAACACGGAAGCCGCATAACTTCCAACTCTATCCGAATGCCGCAGGCCATGGCTTGTCTTACTCTAATCAGTGACGAATGCTCTTTTACACATTCAGTAGAAGGGTCAACAACCGTATTTCAATTGTTAGAAGCACAGGTGGAGTTTGTCATTTGGTACAATGGCATTGTAATATAGGCGATTGCTATGCGCATCCGGCCTTAGGGCATTTCAGGTTTACTATGACTTTTGTGTCAGAAGACAGTAGGCAAAATACTGCCGTAAGCTGAAAACATCTTGTTCTAAAAATGAAAGAAACTATAGTATTGATGGAAATTAATCGTTCCTCATACTAGCCATAAGGTTTTGGATAGATAGTGTCTACGTGAAAAATTCAGTGCCATGAGCGGGATGTGAACCACGGATCTTCCGGTTTTCCTTTGAGCTACCATGGCCAACGTTCTGTCATGACATTAAATTCTTCAGTTGACTCGTATGTTTTCCCGGTAAACCGCTAGGGGTTCTCGCATTCAAGAAACACACCGTTTGCGGCGACTTTACTATTGTATGTACTTACTTGATTCCCGGGCGCATTGGCCATGATAACTAAAAGGTTAAGAGCGACAGGACGGAAACCGGGAGATCCGTGGCTCAAATACCGGCTACGTTGACACTATCTGTCTATAGTATTGTTTGAAAACAATTTTCATGAAACCGATGCACTATTGTTGCTTCTTCCAGTTTTACAGTAAAACCGATACGAAACATAGAGATATTCTTCAGTAGATTAATAATATCCTCGTCCTCCTCTAAATGCTATTTATATTCAAAGACGATGCTGAAAGTTAAGTATACCATAGTAATTCTGACAGTTTCTGTTTTCAAGCTCATAAATGAAACAGCTTTTACTTCAACTGAAATCTTCCTCTCAAATGAAGTGAATGCAAAGCATGTACTGACAATCAGGTGAGACTTTCAGTTGTTTAACTATCCTAGTTTTTGAAAATGTCCTATTTTACAGAAAAGACTTGAAAAGGGAGTGCTGAAGGGTAAAAACCGCATTTACTTAAGAAAAACTCGTTAGTTACTGAAGTTATCTACACAAGGAAGAAATCAATATTGGAATATATTTAACAGACATATATATTTATAATATGAAAATAGAATTACAGAACGAAATTCATGTTATACTAAATGCCTACGTTTGTATAAGCAAAGAAATTTACCATAAACGTTTTCATGTACATACCCAATATAACTCCCAAAGCGTTCTAAGCCTAACTTTTAGAAAACAACAGTCAACATTCATTAAAATATCGGTATGTTTGACTTTTCATTGAAATTAGATAATATTGAAACTTCTGTGTAGTAGGAACATAATACCTTACGCAGTTACTAAATCGTATTAAGCATATCAACATTTCAACCACTTGCAGTTCTCACTCGTAAGAAAATGCATCAATTTCTGTAATAGTGTGTAAATAATGATTTCAAAAATTTGCAGCTTAACTAACAATTTAATCCTAAGTTTGCCTTTAATTTTAAGGTATAAATTTCATTTGGGGTCCTACCTATTTAGCTTTTAAGTTATTATTATCAAAAGCGAATTTTGTTATTTGCCGAATGTTTCGCATAACGAAATGTAAAAGGAGTTCTCTTAATGTCTGTCATTTATCTGACCATAGCGCAGGCTATTTTCATCTAATTGATTATACATGTTAGTTCAATAGAAAATATTTTTAAAACCATTACCATTCTTTATTAATGTTTTTAATTTTTTGTATTACAGAAAAAGTTTTATAAAATTTAAATGGTTTAACTGTTCGAAATGTGAAAATGGAGTGACGAGACATGCAAAACTTTGAATTAGTAAAAGTGCTGAGAAAATAAAAACTCTTTAAAGTCAAAATTTAAAGAAAAGCACATTTGCTTTATGGTGTACACGCATAGAGAAGATATTGCATTCCACCTAGAAATTTGACAAAGAATTCACTGGAAATATAAGTTTTTAGATCTTCTGCATTAAAAAAAAAACATTTTTAGAAAAACGCGCTCGCGCCAACGCACACGTGTGCATGCGTTTGAAAACCCAACTCAGTAGCTAGGTGTTTTAACTCGCTGGTGAATTAATGAATTAATGATATATCCGTAATAGTATAGCGAATACTGCTGGTATACGTCGGATATCCGCAAGAAAACAGCGAGTAACTATGAAAATGCATCTTTAGGGTGGGTTTTGTTCACATTCCTTAGATAGTATTATTTACAGTAATTCCGGATATATAGTCACTGACAGCCAGTCACTTATAGGCAAAAGTTATTTAAATTCGTACATTTTGGTTTATTCGCAGCTTAAAATTACCGAATTTCATGAAAAGATCGTCTGCGAGCTGCCGCTGCGGTGAAACATACAAGAGAAAAGAAGGTCTGAGTTTCTATTACATGCTTTCCAAAGCTAAAGTCTATCTAAATATAATCAAAATATAGTTAAATTATGATAGATTCATCATGGAGTTTCACCGTTTAAATATTTTTTAAATCGTTCATGTTATTTTGATATTGATTTGCCAATAATAACGTATTGTTAAAACTACAGTCTCCGGATAATGTACAAACCAGTTCCATTAGGCAGTTCTTCTATTCAAATATTTTACTGTACCTTGAGAATGCAAAATGATCGTAAAATCTTCACTAAGATTTGTGTATTCTTAACCGTAAACCAGCCTGAGTATGTCAGATATTCTGGTACACGAGGCAAAGGAAGAAGGCTTTGCTACTCCAAAGGAAACTGTAAAGTGGAATGCGGATGGACCAAGCAGGTAGTGGAATAACACCTAAGCAGACCGGTGATGTGTAGCATGAGGCGTGTAAGGGACCGGTTATATGTGTTTGGAGCAGTTAATTAGCATGTGCACTCTGAGAGAGATCCAGTTCATCAGCTGAAGTGTTACCATGAGAAGAGAAAATGGCTCATAATTTCAAGTACAATTGCTGAAACTGTTTTTTTTCTACAAGGTTATGGGAGTATACCTTTAGCCTAATTAAAATACGCCCAGCTCGTTTATAAAGAGGAGTGAATCATTTTGTTAACTTCACAAAATATTAAACAAGCTCACACCAAACAAGTAAGTTTTCATCAGATAACCAGTGGGCTCTGCAGCAGATGCCACAAAGAAAACTCATAGAAAGCTGAAGTTAATTTAAATCTCAATATATTTCAGATAGGAAGAAAGACGTGGCTTTAAACTTTCACGTGTTTATTCTGCCTTTTTTTTTTTTTTTTTTTTTTTTTTTTTTTTTTTTTTTTTTTTTTTTTTTGCTGGTTTAGGGTTTATTTCTATATATCGTCACTTCATTTTACTTCTGAAAGTTTTTCAAGTTTTTGTGAAGAATTATTGTGATTTCATGTAATGACGGTTTGAAAGAAATATTGTGTATTCTGAAATAATTCTGTCAAGAAACTACCGGAAATTGATCATATAAAATTCTACTATAAGAGAGAATTCGAAATTATTGTTGTCGCTAAGTACACCTTTTCTCTATAACCACGCAGAGTGTGATTGTCATGTATTATTTGGTTTGTTACTGCATCTCAAAGGTGTGTTGCGATTTTACAATGAATAAAAATAATGGAAAACGAATCTGTCTCAAATTTTGTACTGCAAATGGTATTTTGTTTGCCGATCGCTGAAAATGTTACAGATAGCTTACGGTGACTCCACTTCATCAAAAACACGTGTGTATGAGTGGTACAGTGAATTCAAAAGTGGTCGAGGTGTGGTGAAAGACTTGCCTCGCTCTGGTCGGCCACCAACAGTTTCAACTGAACTGAACATCGCTAAATTGAAGGAAATGGTGTCTGAAAATCGTTATTTAGGTCTGAGAGAGATTGCCGCAGTACTTTCTGTGTATCATGAATAGATTCGTACAATTTTAAACGAGTTTGGGCATGACACGTGTTGTCGCTAGATTAGTTTCGAAAGACTTGAACTTTCTGCAAAAACTCAGTCGCACAAGGATTGCAAGGATTTCACATTCATGAAACGCATTGTAACTGGTGACGAGAATGGGTTTACGGGTTTTACACGCAAACCAGTCCACAAGCTTTCGAGTGGCGCCTTCCAACTGAACGAAACCCAAAAGGGTACCTCAGATCAATCAAAACGGAGTCATTTTCGATTATCGTGCTGTCATGCACTCGGAATTCTTGCCAGAACGTCAGAGGTAAATAAAGACTATTATCTGAGCGTTATGCGACGTTTGAGAGAACAAATACGGCGAGAAAGACCAGATTTGTGGAAAGACAACTGATGGATTCTGCACCACGATAACGGCCCAGCTCACAAAGCTATGTGAACGAATTACTGGCCAAAGCTCAACAAATCTCATCGTACAACCAGCGTATTCACCTGATCTGGCTCGGCCGACTTTTTCTGTTTCCAAAACTCAAATTACCACCTCGAGGCACTCGTTTTCAGTCGATAGAAGACATAAAGAAGAATTCGCGGCGACAATTGACAAAGATTCCAAGAAATGCCTACAAAAATGTTTTGATAATTGTATTATTCGTTGGCATGAATGCATCAGTATATAATTTTGGAAGGGACCTAGGCGATAAAATAAAATTGGATGAATAATGCATATTTTGTGTTCCATTGACCAATTTCTGGAAGTCTCTTGACGCAGTAGTAACCTACAAAATGTGTGTATATGAATAACCCATGTTGCCAGCTCTAATATAGTAATTCTGTGATAGAAGTTAGGCATTTAAGATACTACCATGTATATACATGATGGGAATGGTAGAAAATATCTACATAATACATAACGCGCCTTTTCTGGTGTCAGGCACTAAATATTGCTCACTTATCCATTCCTTCTTCTCATTTTAGTTTTGTTCTCCTTTTGACTTATTTATGCTTATTTTATGCCCCAGCTGTTATATAACTTTTGCATCTATTGAGCACGTTTACTGTGATAGCTTCCATCATTAGGTCGTCTTGTTATGTTAAACATTACTATTTTTATTTTTCCTTCAATATACTAATGATAAATGAATAAAAAATATTCAACTCCATTTACATCCTTGACGTAGACCCAGTTCCTGTTCTATCGTCTGAGTCATTTTGTTATTTTATATCTTGTACAGGATTTCACTTCCTTGTGTAACTTTTATGTCCCCTAAACTTTTTTTCCTCATACCCCTCTCCCTCGAAAACAAATGAAACCCTCCTTTTTATTTGAATGTTTACCTATTATTATTATTTGTATTATAAATAAATTATCTGTTGTTTGTTGTCTTGTCTTAAATCCTGCACGAAGCTGTGAGATTACTCCTACCTTTTCAGCTCAAACCCTTTACCTATCTGCTGGTATCCACGTATAAACTATACCAATACTAGTAATAAATTTATTCTTCTATTACTCTCTGGTACTATCATATTTTCAAAATATCTGGGGTTTAATTTTTTCTCTGATTTTATTTCTAAATTTAATAAATTTTTAAAAATATTTCGTGTTTGTTCAGCATTTTGAAGTATTTCAGCAAATTCTATTGTTCTTTATTTTCCACTTTTCCGAATCCCATTTTCCTTGTCATGCTTCAAGTTCTCCTTGTTTTCCCGAGCGGTCCTCATTAATTATCCCAATCATTCACTAGATGCAATTTAATTTTTCTGCTCTGCCTTCTTATATGTTATTCTTAGTACCTCCACATCTTTATGCGGTCTTTATTTTCTGTTGCATCTATTATTTATCTTATTTTTGCCGCTCTTTTCGTTTCTATTTCAATGAACATGTTATCGCCATTTGTAAGTTAAATAAATGTATGTTTTCGAGAGTTTGTATTTTGTAAAAAAAATTCATATACTTCCTAAATCATCTAAAATTATTGTAAGGTATCTTAATCATTTAGTAAGACCAAAGACGTTCAATCGACTTAAAACAATATTAAAAGAAAGACTAAGCACAGTAACGCGACTGCGATTTTCTAAAACGCTTTTACAATATTGTTCTACCGTATTTCAAATTTAAAAGTGATCAAAATTTGACGCATACTAAAATTGAAGCTTGCAATGCTTTTATTATTAATCGTGGGAAGCTTTCAGTAGTTATTTAAGCTTCGTATACCACTTTCTTTTCTATTGGTGCTTGTTGACGTATCTACCTTTCTGCAGGGAACATAACGGACTGTGACCGCGATTCAATCCTGACGTGAGAGGATGGCTGAATCTCATGTGAAGGCCGATGATTCTTGACCCGTCTGACTGGATGCATGTCATATTTTTATTTCCTCCGCCGTGGACATCTTGTGGGCAGTAGGAAAACGGCAACACTATCTTTGACAAGACAGTTATAACTTTGCAAATCCTTCTCCACACAAATGCTTTCTAAAAGCAACTCCAAATTTAAACTTTCGAAAATACCACTTCTTTCATCTACCTTTGTGCACTGTTTCAATATTCTGTATCTCTAAAGCTTTCTTAATAACCGATTGAAAATTGTTATAGTGCTTATGTTACACTCTAAACTATACGTTCTAGTAGATAATCTGTTGCCTTCAGTTCACATCTGTTCAGTTCACATGTCAGATTCATTTTCCGCTTCATATTCTTAAGATCACCACGTTATGGACATTTATTTTCAAAAAGAACATTATATGATTTACCAGAATGGTAAAAAGTAATATAACTTTAATATTACAAACTATGTAAAATAATTCTTTGGTGGATTTCTGTTTGTTCATTTATAAAATTTAGAAACAATGGCAGTTGCAACTGATGCGGTTGTGTTTGACGTATGTATAAGTTCGACACTTGTGTATGATTCGAACTAAATAATATTTTAAGAGCGTCATATCCTAGATGCACTGTGTTTTAAAAATGGCTAACGCATTGCAGTTATTAGTTGTATGTATTAAGTTTAAATTGAAATGAGTTTTTATTTATGGACGTTCTATTGTGGCTCTCAGTCTCATTGTATTGGGTGTGAAAGCCCTCTGCGGGTTTGAATCTGCGATCTGGGGAACCAAGGCCAGCATGTTACCATGGAGAACAACTTGCATTATTGAACGAGTGGCACTATTTATATTCTGAACCTAATATTAAAACAAAATAATTTCTAATTGAAAAATCCTTTATTGTTTTTAACATAATCTCCTTTATGATCAACACACTTTTGCATCCGTTTGAACCATTTGTCAAGCAATTCATGATTGATGTTCGAGAACAAAAATATATTATTTGGTGCCAAACCGGGACTGTATGGCGGATGACCCATCAATTCGGTTTTTTGAGCCTTCAAATAGATGAGAGTGCACGCTCGCATTGTCTTAATGAAGAACGATCCTACGGTTCTTCTTGGTTGCCCTTCCTTCACCAAAGATTTCCGGCAAACAAATAGTTGTGTACCATTCGGCATTGACAGTTTTATGCACGTTCCTCTAAAGACACTGTTGCCACATGGCCAGTTTCACTGAAAAAGCAGGCGACAATTTGTTTCGAACTGCTTGAGTGCGAACATTTGTTGGATGTACTTCATCTTGAAACACCCGTACAGCCAACCGCTGTTTACGTTCCGACTCATATGCATAGATCCATGATTGGTCACCTGTTACAATTTTATATACGTATTTTGAGGAACCGCCATTGTATTTCTTGAGCAGTTTTGTACAGTTGACACGAGCATCTTTTTGAGATTGCGTCAAATTATGTGGGATCCAACGAGAGGAAACCTTTTCCACGGTAAATATTCATGCACTATTTTATATATGCTGGTGGAACTAAAGCCTATGGTTGTCTCAGTCTCTCAATATGTCGGATAACGATCTTGCATTATTAATTTTTTCACATCAGTGTTTTCCGGCACAAGTGATTTTGGACGACCTTCAAGAACACAATCGAGCAATTTAATTCGTTATATCAGCGTTTCACAGTGGCAAAGAACGGAGCTTCGTCGCCAAATATGGAAGTTAGTTGACCGATGTGCTTCCTGTCTTGATAATCCATGTTGAAAGTCGTAATAAATCATTGCACGAATATTTTCACGAGTTAATTATATGTTTTTGTTGAGAAACAATTTTCAAGTTAATCTAAAGAAAAGAAATGACGCTCTATTGACAAAATATCTGAAGTAGATTATGGTTAACAAAGTCAAACTTTCCATTGGAAATGTCAGATGGCACATACAACATTCAGGGTTGCCCGGGGTCAAATTACAAATAGTGCCCCTTGAATGGGTTTTGGATATTCGTGTGCTTCCATTTGATGATGAATCTAGTAGAAAGTATTAAGTAATATATTTATTTTAATTATTAATTACCCTGCTCGTCCTCAACGGCATAACCCGTTGCATGAGCAATACAATCCTCAGGCCGATATCGCTGGGCGGTTGTTTAAAATATTTCCTGAAATAATACTCACAGATCAAGTTTATTCAATAAGTAACAAAAATCTTACTATTCTGCTTTTTCTTTAACGAATTAACAATAGTGTCTCTATATTAACACATTAAATTAAAGATTTGTTTAAAGGCTTGTACATAAAGATCTGCCTCAAGAGTTTGTAGTGAACCCACATATAATATTAAATCACTGTGATCGCAATTTAAAATTTACGTTTGAAATCACCTTGATAGAGAACTACTAAATTAACAGTACATAAAGAAAATAGAAGCTAAAACTGAATGGTAATATATAAAGGGATATGTGTACCTATTTTAACATACGTTTCAGAAACAACAAAAACATAAATTAGAATAACTTTAGCACAGATGAAGTTTCTTAGCAAACTAAATACTAAAAGAAGTAGTTATAAAAGGAATAGATAAATAATAAATAATTAAAACATATTTAAAACTAGAAAGAAACAAATTTACATGGTACACACATGTCAATAGAATGGATCAAAATAGAATACTTAGGGAAATTTTATAAGCAAAGCCAGAAAAAAACAACAGAAAAAGACTCAAGACAGTATGTATGGAGACGACAAAGGGCTACAAAGAAAGAGAGAAACACATGGAAAGAGAAATGAAAAGGTTAGCTGTTGAGTGAATTAAATGGAGGACCTTTACCGCGAGTCCTATGCCTCGAACAAGGGGATGAAAACAATTTGATACCAGTTCGTGTAAGCCTCGAACTGGAAACGTCGAACTAGCGGCAATTCAAAAACTAAAATTACCGATAAAGTCGATATTAATTAATCCGTGTTTCAGTAATTATGGCGGATTTCAATAACACTTGTTTTGCACTACTGATACAAAAATGAAACTATCCTGTTTTATAAGTTTCACAAATTCTTTGTGAACAGGTACATGAACCCATTGTCTTATATCTAGAACAAGATTCGTCGTTCACATACACCAATACTAGATGTGTTAATTTTTCACCCCCTGGATTCTTCTTGGCTGCTGAAGATGCTTTCTGGATTTTATGGGCGGTGGGTTCTTTTATCGATGTGATAGTACACTATCAGAATTGAATATTTTGGAGAACATTTTCGCCTTGTAAAAGCTGCTAAACGTTGGGCATTTAGCATCAGTGTAGAAAGGATAATTCATTGTTCTTTCACACTAGTCGTGTGTTGGATAACGTTTGGAAGGTTGAGCCAGGTACAAAAGTTCAATACCCTAGCTGGAATTTGAACCACAGTCTCTGTCCGATTGCTCTAACCACTGAGCTGCCATGGTAACCGGTCAGCAAGACTTTAAATACTCGTATTTGGAGGATTTAATGTCGTGCGGCAGGTTGCCATGGTAGCTCAGTGGTTAGAGTAACCGAACGAAGACCAGAAGATCCGTGGTTCAAATTCCGGCAATGACATTAAATTTTTTAGTCTGGCTCTCTCTAGCTGTTCAGAAAACGCAATTGTAATAATGCAACTATAAAATACGTAGTGTTAAAACAATACTTTACACTACACAAGCGTGTTATCTTTCTGGATTTAAAATTATATCCCAGCGTCCGTTAACGTATTATGATAACTTAGAGCAAGCGAAATTGGCAATTGATTTTCAATATTAGTTCAAGTGTGGATACATTGAACGTCAGTTAGCTACTACCATCTTTCGGCTAAATATCGTGGCTTAAAGAAAATGACCTTAGAGGTTTAGAAATTCTCAGCAACTGCTACAAGAGTAATGTTGGTAAATTGTTGAGAGAAAGAAAAAGAGAGAGAGAGAGAGAGAGAGAGAGAGAGAGAGAGAGAGAGAGAGAGAGAGAGAGAGAGAGAGAGAGAGAGAGAGAGAGAGAGAGAGAGAGAGAGAGAGAGAGAGAGAGAGAGAGAGAGAGAGAGAGAGAGAGAGAGAGAGAGAGAGAGAGCGATAGAGAGAGGTGAGATACGGAGACAAGAGAAAGAACGAGAAAAGAGTGCAACACAATTATACTTAGGTTAGACCATTTTGGAGGAAACAAGGCGAAGTTTTTTTAGTACATTTCTCAGCTTAAAGGACACTTTTTTGACCCATATGATATTAAAATGTTTGTTCGGGATATGGATATGAAATATTGTAATGTAAATCTAGAAATATTTCTTAATATTTCGGAAAACTGTCATTCTTATTGAATCTTGAATCAGTGGTAAACATTAAGGGATAGATTGAAACTTACCAGAGGTAAAATGTAGAGCTCCATATAGTTGTGGAATTTGTCAAATAATAGCGATTTTCCTTTACCCGGTTTCCGCGATTTGCGAACAATATATAATAAAACACTTGGATTTTGTTTCTGCATCAAATATATATTGCGTACATTTACAAGGTATTTATGCTGTAGTTTCCACGAAATGAACCGAGAAATCACTTGTTACACCTGTAGTGTAGTAGCACACATTCATCAACAGAAAGGTGGTATTAAGCAGAGAAAGTTGTGTAAAATAATTTTATTTGATGTCATTTAAGTGTATTAGACTTACGAAAACTGCTATAGTTTTCAACTATTTAGTATTTTATATCTGATCAGGAAGGATGTTGTTTCTGATCGGGAAGTATGTATTTTAAAATTAGTTGTTGGTATATCGAAATATGACCAATTATCTGACAGTGTTTACTGCAGAAAGACCTTCCAAGGTCTTTTAATATTCTAGAGCTCATTTAAGATCTAGGTTGTGCTATTAAAAAGAAGACTCTGATTTCGCTTTTAATTTACAGCTACTCGCAATGTTTGATTTTGATGGCTGCTCTCTCAGAGAAACCGGTATAGTGTATACTAGGCCGTAATTGGTTGAAGAGCCTTGTCACTCTGTGCAATAAAAGCCTGACCTGTTTAAATCACTATAGACTTCTCTGCATGTTATAGACTGCAGATCGTATTTTCTTGCCTGATCGATTCAGAAAATAATGTTTTAAATAAATGAAGCTAATGAGCTTTAAACACTCAATTTGTGAAGGTACATTTAAGTAAACTATGGGTGACGTTACGATCTCTTCATCCAGTGATGCTTTTATACTTTTATTTGTATTTATGTGCATATTGGACGAGGAATGCATTATGGATCATATGTATTTTAATATACAGTTAAAGATCAACTTAATTTTTTTTTAACCTTGCGGTCAATTTCCTGGATGATATTAACGCTGGCGGTGTGCCGGAATTTTGTCTCAAACAAATGATGCTGTGTTCTTTTACATGCCAGTAAATCTACTAATGGGGCAATTCGCCGGTGCATTTGCCTGCGATCCCCCGAATGTGAGCCACGAGTGCTACTGAGTTATCTTTCTGATTATATTTTAATGTTAACATTAGATAATACATAATCCCATTAATGGAATTGTACCGGTTCACGTTATATGAGGTATATATTTATAATTAATAACAAGCTTAATGACAATTTCATTATTTCACAGTGAAAACAGATTTTTCCTGTTCCTTCTCAACGTAATTTTGAAAAGGTGTTTCAAGCTCTTGTAGAGAGCATTCCAGAGTTCTAGAGTTCCCTTTCAAAGAAGTTGTAAATCTGCGATAGGATTTTGATAGCGCATGAGATCATAATAGAGCCTATTGTTAATGTGCTAAATACGCCCAAGGGGTCAAAACAAGCAGAAGAAATGTAACCACTTTCTAAGGTGGTGTGCTATTATATCGACCTCCCTTCGCTGGATACAGCGACTTCCATTTGTTATTCATCAATCAAGAATATGACTGGCACCTTCTCTGCTTTCTCTTCAAGCGAGAAAGTTTCACTTAATGAACTTACCTGCACATATTGTTCTTGAACCATCATTAAATAACAAGTCTAGTTGATAATCTTGAGGCAGATAGTTAAACTTTAGTAATTAACATAAAAGACGAGCATCACAATTGCAAGGCGATGTAATTAAAATGTTTTCGATGCCCCATTTTCTTTGAGTCTGATCAGTGGCATAGGTTTCAATTGGGATTTGTTCTGCACGTTCTAAGAACAATTCGATTTGAACTTG
The DNA here is from genome assembly GCA_030765055.1 of Mantis religiosa. Taxonomy (NCBI): domain Eukaryota; kingdom Metazoa; phylum Arthropoda; class Insecta; order Mantodea; family Mantidae; genus Mantis; species Mantis religiosa. Next base: position 87,124,336 of record CM060947.1, on the reverse strand, counting down.
TGTTAGTTAAAATTCTCACACCACCTAAATTATTTTTGAAGCATGTGATTTAATGTCATATACTCGGTATGGGAGATTGACTACTCAGTTCTACCATCGACATCTTTGTACGTCCGGAATTAACTCCTATTATCTTATTTTAAATGAAACACCCAATATATTTTTAATTGTATCTTCGAATAATGTTCATTAAAAACTTTCGGAAGCATCCACACTAGATACCTAAATACGAATTCATTATTGCTAAATCAAAAGAACAGGAAATTAAAAATAGAACAGGGCCGGCACAATGAGCATCAAAGTGCGAAATGTTTTACCCCTACAGTCAGCCCTTCCCTTATCCTAATATCTGGCACGTAAACAAACGGATGACATGTGTCACAGTGGCCGTCGTTAGATTTTTGGGCGAAATGTATTATGGGACGTAAACAAATGCATACTTTGGAACTCAAGGTTTGTCTAGGATAGCACAAAGAGAGTTAATGGCATGAGTGAAGGACTTAGCGACAATGCTAGACAGCTCATATTGACTTTGTGTGAGAAAACGTCCTCTGACCACTATACTGATCCTAGCCAAACTTTAAGCTGAAAAAAAAACAGTTCTATAGAATTAACATGTTTATTTTCTGTATTTTGTTATCCAATAGCTGTGTGCAGTGTTGTTTCCCTTATGCTCTTAAAGGCACTTAAATGGTTTCTACCCTGCATTCTCAAAAACAAAATCGCGGCATATCTGAAAAGTGCATTGAAATTGTTTACAATGGACATTGATAGACCGTGTTATAATAATACTCCCTTAATTTGCTGGTTTCTTTTTAAATATTACTGTTTCAATGTTCGGCTACAAATAGATCAACTTAAGCGTAAAACAGATTGAGGATTCTCAACAGGAACGCTACTCTACGTCTACAAATTACGCTCAGAGCACTTCTAATGACTCCTTTAATACTGTGATCTATTTTTGTTTCCTATTATGCAGTAAACCTTTCACAACCGATTTTAAATATGTAAAAGGGGGTAGTTCGTTCTGTTTTATTAGGCTTTTACATTTTTTTTATTTCTGCATAAATGCATTCAAACTGCTAAATGTATAATCTGCTGAATGTGTAAACATATTATGTTTACTTTGTAAACTAAGGTTAAGTTAATTGAGGTGAAAAGTTAAATCGCTTATAAAAGACAAATCACAAATGAAAAAATTCATCTTTAAGTTCCGGAACGGCAATCCCTTATTTAAGAAAATGTGAATTTCTTTCCGCAGCTCCAACATTCCTTGCAAGACTTTGTCTCTAGCCATCTTACCTGGCTGTAGGTTGTAAATCCAAATATTTTGAGTCTCAGATTGTCAAAAGATTTGAAATTCGCTGTTTTTTGTTTTTTTTTGTGTGTGTTATTTACGTCCTCCAACGTTAAGTCATATCGATGGTGAATGGAATGGGTGAAATGATGTTCAAATGAGCCCAAGGTCCATTGAGCTTACAGTTACCCGACAGTCGTCTTTTAGGATAAAGGAAAACCCCGTAAAAACCCTTATCCAAGTAACTCACCCTTACCGAGATTCGGACTCGGGACCTCTTGAACGCGAGTCAGACACGCTACCAGCACGCTACCGAGGCGGGCTGAAATTTGCTGTGTCATGGTACATGAGCTGTAATTATATTTACAGTTTTAACGTAGAAAGACATAATTCTATTCAAAGTGGCTGATTTCTCCCAGAGTGCTGCTCGTTGAATAATGCTCTGACAATTTGTCTTCGCTCTAGGCTTCAGCATGAGACCCATTGAATGTCTCCTTAGAGAGAAGATCGTAATATATTCAACATTAGCATGTGGTTTACGATCATGAAGAACGAAAAACTGCTGCTTGTTTTCCCAGTTACGATCAAACATTCGTTACTTGCGCATGTTACTCAGGGAAATCACACTGACAAGACCCCATGCGACTATAACTGGTTTAGTTGGTGCAGTCTAGCTGTGTCTAGAAAGTAGTGGGGATAAGAGGGAGGGTAAATTCACACCTATAGTGCGTTCCTTCTCACCCATGGAATAGACTATGGGTGCCACTCCTTCCATGATGTCAGATCTACACTTTACCATTGTTTCTTAGTTACGCATGTCGGTTTATTAGCGACATCATACGACGTATTTCATTCACAAATGTCAAAGGAAGAGAGCTACTTTTCTGCTGAAGGAGAGAAGGCAAGATGTCTTATTGCCTCATAACTTATTGATATATACACAAATACAGCAACAAACAAGACATAATTAGGATCACGGCTGGCCCCGTAGCTCAGTCGGTAGAGCACTTGCCTGCCGTGCTAGGGGTCTCGGGTTCCGGCGGTGGGGGTACAAATCATAAAGACATTGGAACATTATATTTTATCTTTGGCGCTTGAGCTGGTATATTAGGAACGGGGATTTTTCTCCCTCCAAGATAATTCCTCATCTTCCCCAGAGTCTGGAAGTATGAATGAGAGTGTGAATGTGTGCGTGATCTAATGATTAAAACCTAACGTTTACGAGTTAACACCTTCAACGTGTTCTAAAGAACAGCCGCCGATATGACCATTGGAGTTAAAGGCGGGGTATAAATGGAACAAAAAAAAAAAATTAGTATCACAAAGGCCATTCCAAACTTGAGGGTATGTTAGAAACTGTTGCCAATAAAAAGCTCGGAAACACCTTGAATTCTACATTAATACCGAGCTTATTATTTCAGTTTTAGGAATGGAACGAAACAAATAGCTAGAAGATTTAAAGGATAAACAAAGAGGTGACCACAATATTGCCTGCTCAAACTGCATTAAAGAAAAATCTCGCTAGCTTTACTTTTTTTTTATTTGTTCCATTTATACCCGGCCTTTTAACGACATATGGTCATATCGGTGGCCGTTGGGACATATCGAAGGTGTTAACTTGTATTATTTGGGTTTTAATCATTAGATCACGCACACATTCGTACTCGCATTCATACTTCCAGGCTCTGGGGAAGTTGAGGAATTATCTTAGTCGGAGAAAAGTCCCCACTCCCACTGCAGGTAATTGAACCCGGGACTCCTAAGGACGGCAGACAGGTGCTCCACCGACTGAGCTATGGGGCCAGCCGCTAGCCTGTTGTTGCTTGGGAGCTTTTAAAATCGTTAAAACCGTTTAGTGATTGGAAATTTGTTAAAGAATGCCTAACAAAAATTGTCGAACTAAGTCCTCAGACAATTAGAGAAATACTGAAATATTACAAACTTTAGGGAGAAGAATGAACGATCTTTCCAGGTTACTTGACAATGAGTTAAAGTTTCACATTTCGAAATGTGTGGCCTATTCCATCACTTTGGATGACAACATGGGAATTAACGATATTATACAGTTGGCAGTATTTATTCGAATTGTGAAAGAAAACTCCTCAGTTATTTTATCTTAGCTTGATTAACTATAAATGGACGAACTACAGGTAAAGAAGATATTGAGGTGTTCAAATCAGTTAATGAATAAAGATAATTTAAAATTTAATAAACTTGTGTCGCTTTCAACAAACGGCACATTACCATGGTTGGAGGGAATGAAGATTAACGCAAATATTAAATTATTGTCTGAAAGAAATGGGGAACATGCGAAGCAATAGAAGCGTTTCACTGGGAGTATTCCAGGAAATAATTTTTGTTAAAGTAGTAGGCAAACTAAAAAAAATTGATGAATGTGGTGATAAATACTATACGTAAAATAAAATAAGTCAAATATCGACTCTTCCAAAAGTTGCTTCGAAATTGTAGGAGAATGTGAAGATTATACAGGAACTAGTTGGTTAAGTATAGTTGAAATGGCACGACGTTTTTCTTTTCTTTTTTTTTATTTGAGAAACAGAATTTTGGAGTTCATGGGTCACAGATGTAGTTGTATATGTTTATGTGTGTCAATTAATTATCTAGTTGCTTATTTCGTCATTATTTCTTTAATTTATACATTTTTAGAAGACCAAGTAACAAAAGAAGTGACCTGGCTTCCCTTACCAACAAGCTTAGCATTTAAATGACTTGAACTATATACAGGTAAATAGGTCCTGGTGCGAATATACGAGACATTAAACATACTACAAACAGGTTTATAGAAAGAACACATATTTCGCAGAGAATTATATCGTTTTTCCTGTTTAAACTCGGTGATGGATTTGTCGTTAACTGTATGCAAAAATACGTTTCTAATTTGAAGGGATTAAAAACCGACTTGCACTAACAATGTAAGAACTTGAAGACTATGCAAAAATATTTCGTTTTTGGTTATTTGTTATTTTTCCAGTCCTTTCTCTTCATATAAAACGAAAGTCAAGTTAAATTTGCCAATAGAAATTGTAGCACAGACAATTACGAAAATAGGTGTCAACATTTATAATTATGCAAACAGTTGCAATTGAAAATACTCTTCTTTCAGGGCATTTGCTAGCAGAATTAACGTTACTTTCTGGCGTACTTATATTTATGAAAATTGCTCACTAAAATAAACATTTTAGAATCTAAAATGGGTGGCACAATCTTATATTGGAACAGCATCGGATTTCAAAAGTTTGTTGATGAGCTTGAAACATTAAGTATTGGTACTTCATCACTAATTTAACTCAAAATACATATTAAATATTGATGAAACATGTTTCTTGAGATCCTAAAGAACGATTCATATAGGAAATATATGTTATTACATCTTGCGCGGCACCTTGTTGTACCGGCCGGACGAACTGCGCCACTTTTTCTGTGTTGCGGGTAGTATCTTAGAGTTCGTCCACCTCTATCTACCTATAGACCTAAAATAAATACTTGGGTTAGAATGCTTCTTCTGTGTACTATAATTCGATTCTTCTTTGTTATCCCATGGAAATATACTTATTGTTCATATACATTTTACTTAAGGGTTTGAATCTGATATCTAAAGAAAGGGAGTTATTATGTTAATGATTGGTTGGCTATGGAGACAGGTCAGTAGATGATCTCTGTGTGGAAAAAAAGATCCAAAAACGTGTATTAATTTTAGAATCCAGTGTAAGACAAAGGTCCATAGGGAACATGCTCAATAGTGCCAAGTAACATCTCTATAAAATTCAACTTAAGCAGGAACTTTTAATATTTAAATCAATAGTGAAGCGCATTAACAATAATACAGTTTTTCTTTATGTACTGCTTTCTTAGAGTAAGTAAAAGTGGTAGTACATAAAAGGTTTAATACCGAAATTTAACCGGAAAACTGGATCCCCCCACACAAAATATTTATGAAAAGCTCTCTCTGTGAGTGTGTGCGTGCACGTGCACGTGTGTGCGCGTGTGTACGTGTGCGCGTGTGCGTGTGTGCGCGATTGCCTTTCTGTCTGCGGACAGCATAATTCAAGAACAGTAAGCTTTGTTAAATACGTAACTTGGTACTTGAAACTCAGTGTTTTCCAAGAATACGAGAAAAATATTTTGAAGAAATCAGATTACAAACTATGCTTTATATAAAACATTTAAAAAATCATTTTCTAAAAATTGGCTCTAACGATACATATGTATAAATATTTTCATATCAATGAAATTTATGTCTTAATTTTCTAGGAATAATCTCTGAAGTCCTCTTTATTGCGAAAGAGTTTTGCATAATTGGTAAAAGTAAGAGATAGACAAAATATTATTTCATAAAAATTCAAATCTCGTTAAAGCACAGTTAAATACATTTTTAAGGAGTAAATCATTTCTGAGATACTCCTAGTTAATGGTATGAGATTTCTAAATCTTTCGTTAGCCTTCTTTTCTCCATGATTCTGTTTTTCTTCCTGCTCATGTAAAGAGAACGGAGTTTCAAAGCCATTATATAGCGATCATCTCGTAAAAGCCTAACTATTTGACTATCAAGCTTAATGTATTTCTGGATTTCTATTGTTCCTACAAGGATCTGTGTAGTAAACCATTTCTTAATTTTTTTTATTCCGCCTAACGTGAAGTATGCAGAATAAGCGTATGTGGGAATAGCTTGTGCAAGATTAGAGATGATCATGTAAGTGCAACGCTCAGATTTTTTAAAATAAATTCTTTTCTCATATGCAGTCAGATTCGCTGAGTGGATTTCACCACGCACATAATTTCCCGTGCTGGGCAAAGTAAGTCCAAAATAGACAAATAAAAATATTTTATTGTTACCAATGCTGTAAATTGCCAGCTTCATATTACCGCCACCGCTATGCTGGAATTTCATCCTACAGGAGGTGTTTTTTTTTTTTTTTTTTTTTTTACATGACAGTAAAAATACGCATAGGTCTGGATCGGATTTGATCCCACGACCCTGGAATCAGAAGGCTAGCCCCTAATCAACTAAACTACCCACATTGACATCGTCGTCCTCCGTGGTCAAGCGGTAACATGCTAGCCTGTGTTTCCGAGGTTGCGGGTTCAAACCCGGTAGAAAGCGGTGTATTTTTTTCTTGCGTAAAATCTTTAGAATGGCTTGACTTTGGAGGGGTAGTAAAGTCCTAGACTTACGGGACATAAAATAACGGCAGTTCTGATAAAGATGCCTCTGAGTAAATTATGTGTATAATGGTCTGTTAAGGCTAATATAGAATGAGACGCTGAGAAACACTGCAGTTAAAGAGCTTCAATTTCAGTTTCAATTTTTACACCAACATACAAAATAGATTACAAAACCTTATGGAGTAGATTAGAACCTTAATGTTTGGGTTGATATTGTTAATTACTATTGTTAGTCCTTTCTGCCTTAGGGAAGCTAATAGACATATGAATGTGCCTTGAAATCAAGCAATACTGGCCACCGCAAATGTGTGTTCAACTATTTATTCAACCAGCAGCTACGCAATCTATATCCAAGAAGCTGGAGCTCCAGGTCACAGTACACGAATGTTAAACACTTGAACCACGTTTTACCAGCAGAATGGACTGGCAGAAGAGTTCAAATATGGTAGCTAGAGCAATATATCTAGATTTGACACCACTGAATTTGTTTGGTGGGAACAGTTTTAAATTAGTATTTTGAAAGATTAAGAAGATCTGGAGTAACAATTAATGGAAATAGTGGAACATCTGAAAGTTACCATTTGATAGAAGTTGAGATACATTAATTTCTTTTTCCTCCTCTCAATCTTTACCTTCCTGCATTTTTTACATTAAAGTTCCTTAATCTAGCGCTCATATCGGAGGAGTGAGTGAGTGAGTGTGTGATGTTTTAGGGCCCGTCGACAACAAGGCCATTTGGGCCCGCCATATCGGGATGAATGAAAGAAAGGAGTAAAATGATGTTCGAACAATGCAGCGTGCAGCGTTATTCCCGACATTGCTTTATCAGGATAAGGAAAAAACCTGGAAAAGAAAGGGGGAAAAAACTTATCCGGTTAACTCAGCTTAACCGAAATTTGAACTCGGGTCCTCTGGAATATGAGGCAGATACGCTCTCCTTACGGCATAGAGGAGGGCTGGTTTTATTTTTGTAAAGGAAGGAGCGTTTCATTATTTTATTAATCGACATACTTTTCTTTATTTAGTTTTTTTTTTTTTTTTTTTTTAGTTTCTTTAGTTTAGTTTTCTTTATTTAGAAATTTATAGCGAAGTATTTAGTGTATGTGCTTTTTGAGAAACCTTATGGGTTACTTCACATGACTTTCTCCACCCACTATAATGTGCTTTATATAGGTTCCAGTTTATTCTTACGAATGCTTATTTTTCTCCTAACTACTTCATGTTAATCGAAATAAGGTTTTTCAGAAGTAGTTTTATTTCACATTTCATTGAAAGTGCAAAGAAGAGTGGAAAACGAATCGATAATTCAAATGATCTAGGAGCTTGTCGCTATACGCTGGTCATAAAATTCCATGCTATTTTTGTGACTTCGAAAAATGGTGGATAGCCATAGCATTTTATAAGAAATATGCATGGAAAAAGTAAATAATAATAATAATAATAATAATAATAATAATAATAATAATAATAATAATAATAATAATAATAATAATAATAATAATAATAATAATAATAATAATAATAATAATAATAATAATAATAATAATAATAATAATAATAATAATAATAATAATAATAATAATAATAATAATAATGATGATGATGATTATAATGATAATCATAATATAATAATATAATAACGATAATAACAACAATGATAATAACAATAATAATAGCAATGATAATTAATAATAACAATAAACAACAATGATAATTAATAATAATACCAACAGCAGCAATAGCAGTAATAACAATGACAACAATAATAGCAGTATCTAATAACAATAGCCACCCCTCATATGGTAACGCGTGTGACTTGCATTTAGGAGATTACGGGTTTGATCTCCGCGACCGACCTTCTGGTCCATTTGTTTTTTCAGGTGTTTTCCAGGTCCTCAGACAATATTGGGAAAAGTTCAACCAAGTTCAACTTTGTATTCTTTTGAAGAAGTTTCCATCCTTTTAGCAGAGAAGCAAGCATTTCGGACTGCTCTTCTAATAATTTTAAATCTCGTTTGAGATCCTTAAGATAATCTACAATAAATGAGAATAAGGTTCAGATAAACAGCTTTATCCACCGAGTGGGAAAGCGGTTTCGTCTATGACCCGCATTCGGGAGGTCCGGGATCGACCCCCGTGGCCGACCTGCCTGACCAATGGGTTTTTTCAGGGTTTATCCCGGGTCGGTAAGCAAATGCTGGTTAGGTTAATTACATCCCCCGAATTTACTGTCTCTCCATTTCATCTCCATTATCATTTCACATCATCTCCCATCTGGCGGTATCTTTCAGGGTAAGAAGTGTCGGCTGGTGTCTCGGCGGTGCATGACAGGATGGTAAGCTCTGAGGAAAACTACTTCCAACTCCGGTAGGCCGGTTGCCGGGCTTCGAACCTGCTGCTGGGACCATTTCGGGTCCGGCTGCCGCGCCCATTTGCAAACGGGCTGCTGGGCCAGTTTCCGTATCGCAGTAGGAGGCACTTCCGTTGTTCTGGCCTGCCGGGGTAGGTGTATATCTAAGTAAAAAGTGTAGGGACCCTGCCTTATGTACTGTCGTGCCTCCTTGGGTCAGCCGTCCTCTTTCTTCTCTCGCTTCATCCTTCCTCCCGGGGGTGTCCCAATTGGGGGCACAGGTACAATGAATCAATGTCTCCGTGCCGAATCCCCTCCGTAGTAAATCCTAATGCTAACAGATTTTTCCAAATTTTGAATCACTAAAATCCGTTGCATTTTCTTCCTTAACTTCACCATAAGCTGTACTCTCTTCATTTACTGTATGGCCTGGAGGTTTTGGTATGGGCAATTCTTTGATGTGTAGAACTGGAGTAATTGCAGATAGCAAGTAGGATACACCACTGTTTTGAATTTTACGTAATTCCTTTAATACAGAAATGTCAGAGGAGTGATCTCTGGTTTCCTTTCAAATCATTGGGATTGCGTGGCGCGTGCCATTTTTCCATTCAGTGAGAAGACTAGAACACAATAAACAGCAGATATGTGGGGGCCAGGTCCTTGTTTGGTCCCCCACTTTATATAAAAAATAAAGTTCGTAACAGTTTTTCAGTAGTGGAGTAAGGTTTCGCCTTTGAGACTTGAGCGACACTTTATAAAAATAGTTGTTAGGATGTTTTAAGCAAACTCTTGGCATTTTGCAACGAACGGCTTATAAAATAAATTTGTAAATGTATAAAACACAATTCACGCACACAAACACACACACAATGACTTATTTACTGGTTCACTAGTATGCCGCAACTGATATCCTTTTGGTGAACGTGTGCTACACTAGATCATTTTTGTGTATATTTTTTACATGTCTATACGTGTTTGAACATACACAAAAGTAGCAGTGATACCATTTGAGATTGCTCATTTGATTCCATCGTATTTACAATGCTTTAGGAGATTTTATTTAACAACAAATCGACGAAAAGTGTTTATTCAAAACAAATTAAAATTGAAATAAAAGCAAACTAAGAAAAATCACAAATTGAATCCCTTAAAGGTATATTTAAAAATTGAAATTGCAATAAAAAGAAATTGTGGGTGGTGGAGAAATTTGAATGCATATTTGGAAACACAGTGAAAAACTGCATTAAGCACAATTTTTTGTATCTACTTATGAGACAAAAGTTATGTTGAACACATTATTATAATATGCATTATGGCTTACATGCTGTGACGTATTTCAATTTTTTTTTTCTGTGATTGAGATCTCCAGCAATATTTTATTTACTTTGTCATGTGTGTTTGCAAAGGCATTGTGCAAGTATTTAATGGAGTAAATACTTTTGAATTATGTCCGAAATTGCTGTGAAAATGGGTACTGAAGAGGGGGAAGGGACATGGCAGACACAATCAACTGTGTGCATTAACATTTAAGTTTTTACGTCACAAATGCATTTTTCGAGTGGCTTAAAATATGTTAAATTTTGTCACGGTGTTACATAAAAGTATTCCGTTAAATCTATATAAAATAATTCTGTAAAGACCACGTATGTGAAAGCTGAAAAACCTGTTTAATAAGAAACGCTCTTTTAATTAATAAAAGAAAACCCGGGGAAAGTAAGCACTGTAGTATGATTTGATTTCTGTCCCCTGGCGTAATAAAAATAAAAGTTATCTCCATTAAGTTGACTTCTAGGGTACGATGCTGTATGAATAAGTCGTGTATAGTATGCAGCTCCAGGCCAAATGGCTGCTACATGTCTAAGGGAAAGAGAAATTATAGGGTTTTATTTTCGCTTGGTTATATTTATTGGGTTACCCTGGTCACTGACGGGTATGGAAACTTTAGTTCTGGTTCTGTTAACCCATTAAAGCTAGCTGGACTCGGACGGATCAAAGAATGTTGGGACATAAACTGTGTGAATTATACATATAGACATCAGATTGTTAAGTTCATGTTAGGGCATCCTAAAGTAAAAAAATCTGGAATGCTATATGCAGCATGTTTTATGTTGCGCAGAAGAGAATTGGTTGCAAATTATAGCGGTAACGATTATAGAAGACACTCTTGTAGGGTGAAAGTCAGAAATAAAATGAATCTCTGTATTTTATTACTCGGAAACCAATAACCGTAGTGAGCTACTCATCCTTTAGGTTGTTACGGTACATAATGAAGTGGCATACACAGGCCTCTTCTTTAGTCAATGTATGCAGTAGAATAAAAATGCATATGTGTACTGGTGTCTGGAGTGTAGGCTTAGTAAAATCTAAATGTCTTACCCATTGGTACGACGTTCACTTAAAATGATGCACTTAGTCAAAATAGTCGCTGTTGTCAGCTATTTAACATTGGTAAACGTGCAGTACAGCAATATGAATTGTATTGTGTTAGAAGAAGATGATGAAGGAAGAAAGATACAACGAAAGAAAGAAAGAAAGAACATCGCTTGGAGCATGAAGTGGAATGGTTTTACTAGTTTTTGAGGCATGACTTGAGAGAAGACGTCTGGGTTTTGCACCCAAATAGTATGACTGACTTTCGTTTTCATAATGCACATCTAATTCTTAAGCAACGCTTTTCATGGAGGATTGCGTTAACGAGATGTCGACGCTATCTACATTTCTAGCTTAATGATTCGCTTACATTCGCTTACATTGAATCAAAAACGATATCCGCAACGCCGTTTGCCTTCGCGTCATCTTCTCGGGGAATCCTCGGAAGTCTACGATCGATTCTTGATCAAGGGTCAGCCCCCCTACTTGTTAAGGGACTTTGTAAGATTTAAAATATCTTTGTTTCTAGATGTTTAGAGAAAGATTCAAGTTTACATACCAGTATGTTTGACTCGTATGAGAATATTCTTTGTGTTATGCTAATTTAAAAAAAATCTTGATATATAATACTAAATAAATATGTTTATCTATACGTATTTATGAGTACAATGTAGGCCACTAAACTATCAGAAATTAACGTAACTGCTTCAGAACAGTTAAAATAATACGAATTATTGAACACGAGAGCCATTCGTATCCAATCAATTCTCGTTATCACTGAAGGGGTCTATCTACTTTCCCTCAGTTTCAACATTGATTAGTTTCAACATTAACTACTAAGGCTTAAATTTTGGGTACAACACTGTTCGGTCTATCACAATACACCTGGACTTCAAGTAACCCACAAGAAGAAGTTCAATGGGTTTGAGGTCAGCTAATCTAGCGGACCATCGAAAATAGGTACCTCTCATCTATTAGGGAACCTTTGCTTCGAGAAAGCTATTGCTCTTCTGCCGTATCGTTTAGGTTCATCTCGTTGAAATCAGCAAACATCCCAACAACAACAACAACAGTCTGTAAGTTGAGACATGCGAAATCTGTTGATGCTTATCGGAATTCAAATTTACACTTATGAAAAATGAGTAAATGTTCGTGCTTCTTGCTAAACCTGCCCTAAACTTGAACGTCCGTGTGTTGTTTGCTTCCGCCAAACTTGAGGTTAGATGTTCCCAACTACATTTTTATAACTTTTTTCCATAGAGACACCTATAAAGAATTATAAGTTAAACATGTACCATTTAGTGCCTACATGGAACTGCAACACATACATGTTCAAGTGTACCAAGGCATTAGACACGGGCATGTATGGAATTCTTCGACTTAGAATTCGACCAGTACAGAGTACACGTTGTGGCGCGAAGTCCTTATAAAATGGGTATTGATTGAGCAGTGAATTCGCCGCATATCTTGATACGTTTGCCAGTACAGTAAGGAAATTGGTAAAATGGTTTGCATTTTTTGTGAAATAAACTGAAAACATTAAGTTATGGCCTATCATCCTTTATAATGTAATCAGACAGGAATAAACAAAATAATAATTTAGTTATTTCTGGTATGTACTCCTTAGGTTTCAAAGTGAAGTTCTAGTTCTACAAGATACCTGAATAGAGTTTGCTCATATGTATAGCTTTCCTAATTTGTAGGAAATACGAATTGTAAAACAAGCAATTTTGAAAGATTAATCAATTTACATTGCCAAACAGCCTAAAAATTATATGTAAAACGCTTATTTACTATAAGAGTGTCTGCTATCTAAAAATAACTCTGATGTGTGACTCACGTGACTTCCTCTAGATCGACATAGACTTTGTAGAAACTGTTCTATTACATATCGCGTTGTAGATACAGTGACAATAGTGGAACATCAGTGATGCCCAACCTTATGCAAAACAGAGGTGGGCGAATTTGCGAACGCTTCTTATTTGGGTCTTGCTATCTTCGTGAATCAAATGTGAACTCCTGGTTAGTCCCAGTATGCGCTGTCAACGACCCAACACGGTCCCGTAGCATAGGGCTACAAAATCGAGAATAATGCAGCATAAGTGATGCGGCAACCCTGTCGACAGTGGCATTGAACCGCGACATTGTTGGTGACTCTTCACAAGAACAGTCTACAGCTTCAAACAGCGTCGTCAATAATAAACGAGGGTATAGATGCGTAAATCCTTCATTAAAGTGAACGAAGTGTTGGGGTAAACCAACACAACCAGCGCCTCATACATCAGGGACAATAAAGCAGTTCTAAAACCTGCAGTACATCAGCAATGCAGTCAAATGAAAAGTGGTAGAAGATATTGTGAGAGACCTAGGCATTCGGCCTATTGCGAGCTACAATGTGTTGATTCAGAAAGGCTAAGAAATAATGAGTTGAACTAATTTGAAAATGAATTCATTATGCCCGATCAACAATTTTTTCCAGGATCACCAACAGCTATAACTAGTGTAGCGTAAAAACAGACAACGGTGAACAGTTTTTGTAACTGAACGATACTATTTTAAATATTACATTTTCCTCGGCAAATTCTAATCTAGGATGACTTAACAGACAATAATGTACACGTTGATGGAAGTTTATAAAGCTATCCAAAACGCTTCACTCAAATATACTGCATTTACGGCCAGCACAGCAAATCTTCTTATATATTTATTTATATATTTATTCTTATATATTATATATTCAATATTTCATTGTCTCATTATAATTATCTCGCTCATCAGTGTCTTTATTAACCTGATCCAAATTTTGGAATAGTTGAATTCAGTGATACATGAAAGTTCATACTTATTACTTATTATTTCGCTTGAATTACACTGAATTACTAATCCTTATCAAATGGATATTCATGTTAGGCTTTTCAATTATTATTTTTTTAAATTCTATGCCAATTTTCGGATTTATCGCCTGAATTAGGGCTTAGGTAAGAAAATGAGAACTTTGTAAAAGTTCGCTAATATGACATGCTTTAAGTCATTTACATTTTTTAAAGATGTAGATACTTCTAGTCGAAGTGGTGAGACATTAAAATATTTTCCATGTTTATCATTAAAAAAAAGATACCACGTCTTTGCACATTTTGTTTTATATACAAAGGAAATACAGCAGAGCCAAGCAACTGAAATGTCTAAAAACCGGGTCCTATGTTTTACCTTTGCATGACTATGGGAAACACTGGAATGGCTATTTAATGTTTTAAACGAGTAGAACAATCACACAAATAACAGTTATGTCGGAAATGGTCAATATCACACACAAAATGTGTATTTGGCATAAATCTTTTTAAAGAGTTGTACATTTTTATATAATAAGCTTTTATATATCTCTTAAGATTTGTTATAGAGAAATATGAAGTCATTTAATTCAGAATGACTTGAAATTATGGGTTTTCTTAGCCATGCATATATTTTTATCATTTGATATTTTTGTAAAAAACGTTAAGCTATTTTCGAGAAATTCAAGAATAATGAAATATTTTCCCAGTAAAGGAGTTTTCTTTACATTTTCATGAAGGCATTCGTATCTCAAGGTTTGGAAAACGAAGTAAAATACAAAATGCTTTATCCAAATTCCAGCTTAAGTTACACTTTAACTCGTCCCCTTACCCACAGCCACACAAAACACACAAAACCTACCCCCTTTCAAGAATTCCTTTTTGTTTGAAGAATCCTTTTTATACGTAAATGTAGGTACGTAGTAGAGAGAATAAAACAATCATTGCGTGTTCTGTGTGCCTTAACTGTGACGAGACCTGCAAAAAGAAGTGGATTTTCACCCTTTTAATTTATACTTCCGATGAATGTTCTAGAGATAACGTATTCTCCATGTTACTGTACTAGTAAAGAGTTGTCATTAATATTATACGAGTACTTTGGAGTGTTCCTGGAGAGTTTCCTTAAATAATGTTTGATATAAAGCTGTCTTATTGAACTAATTTGTTATATGGGCTGTCACGTTTCTAGTTTCTGCAATTACACACTGAGTAAGCCTGAAATACTGTCTTTGATGTCAAAAGAAAGTGACCAAAAGCCCTGAGTTCTGTCGTCACTGACCAGTGAAGGTGTAAACATCAACATGTTTGTAGAGCAAATATGCACATTCGAGTGAAAGTTCTCCCTTTCGAAAACAGGTTCACATTAAATTTACAATATTCACACATGAAATGAGTGTTTCAGAGTATTCATTGAAACATATGTCTGTAGAAATACACCGGATCGTATAACTTGGACCACATATATGTAGTTCAACCGCCAGCTCTTAAACTTTGAACCACTGTTGAAAAACGAAGCTGTTGATCCAGTAAACTTTTGGAGAGGTATTTTATTTGAAAGTCCTTTCGAATGACTTAAAATTTCTGAGATTTCGGCATTTAAGTTTTCAGACGCAAAATATGAACCAGCAATCAGAGAAGCATTGTTGCACAAAACTGACGTGCTGCTTCTGTTGCATTCCAATATTCTTCAATTCATCCGTTTATTAATTTAAATTGATTTTACAATGTTAGTTTTTTTTTTTATTTGCCTTTAACTCTAATGGTCATATCGGCGGGCGTTCTCCTTTGGAAAATTTCGAAGGTATTAACTCGTATTCGTTGGGTTTTAATCATTAGATCACGCACACATTCACACTCTCATTCATACTTCCAGACTCTGGGGAAGATGAGGAATTATCTTGGTCGGAGAAAAATCCCCATCCCCACGGCCGGGAATCGAACCCGGACCCCTAGCACGTCAGGTAGGTGCTCTATCGACTGAGCTACGGCGCCAGCCAGTATGTTAGTGTAGAGCGCTTTGACGAGGCAAATAATATCGGAAGCGAATGATGATCAAACAAGCCCAGGATACATAGAGCTTTTATTGATCCTACGTTCGTCTTCTGAGAGGAACCAGCATCGCATCCTTCAAGGCTGGAATAGAATTTGTTGCTACCCCACTTCTACCAGATAGGAAAAACTTCATAACTAACTTTAACCAGTCAGAGTCATTAGAATATCTTATCGTAACTCTGCTTGAGTTAAGAGTACTGGGTAACTGAAATTGCTGATCTCTACAAATTTCAACCCAATTTAGCTGATATTTTTGTCACAGATATGCTCAGCATAATTATAGCATTAACTTAATTTTCTGGATCATGTGCATAGCTCTCCAAGAAAATAATTTTCAAAAGATAAACATTAACATTTTTTATATGAAATGAACCATATATATTTTGGAAGGTTTAAACATAAAATATTATTTCTTGAATATAGTTCTTTACAGTCAGAATTTAATTTTGTGTGATGTTAAAAGTTTTTGTGATAAATAAAATAATACATATTGTTTATTAAAATCAATCATACATTAAATTGTTAGAATCGTGAATCCTAAAATATACTTGATATTAAGGAAGCGCTCTTAAGTATCTTCATCAATCTTCAAAGAACACAAATGCTTAATGGAAGCATTTTCAAGCTGCAAAACGGAAGAAGAAAAGCCAACGGAAAATCAAGTTACAGGCTAGCTACATGTTCCCACGCACGTTCATTTAAACGTTTGGAAAGTCAAACGTTTTTTGATCTTTATTCTGCAATGTCTGGGAAGCTTCTCCATCAAACTTCATCAGTAGTCACTCGTCTAACAGAACCATGTCACGTGCAACTTAATGTTGTCATCAGTTGTGGCCGTAGCTGGTGGTCCGGCTCCTTTCTCGTGCATTAACACTTGTACCGCCATTTTTGAATTTGTCAATCCGTTCGTAGACACTCCGCTGTGGCAAGATAGCATTCCCGTATTGTGCCGAAAGTCTGTTGGATTTTAGCCCCTGACACGCCTTCCGACCACAAAAATTTGATCACTGTTCGTTGTTCCTCTTTGGTGCAGTCATCCAATGGAGCGACCATGGTCTATCCGCAACAAAAGGGAGACAAATAGTGGAATGACGATCAAACTTTCCAGCAGGACCGCAACATCATAACAATCAAATACCCTAAGACAGAATTCAGTATGTTCATGGTAAGAAACGTTATAGTTAATATACCTTTAAATAAAGACCGAGAAGTTCGATAAAATGTTCTTAAGGAAATAAGAGAAGTGAAAGAATGGTAAACAAAGAAAATTAGGAAATTTTAATGATGCCCGAAGCTGCCCGCTTGTACTGTAAATTAAAATGTTGTTCTTCTGGTTCATTAAGGAAACCTGTATGTGACTTTACTTAATAAGAAAATGGTACATTTTACACAATGTTCGGGAACGATGACACTGTGGAGCAGCATTGCAGTGTTTTTGAGGTAACGGGTTCCATATGTTCACAGTGAAAATGAATACAGTAGGCCATGGGCCATGAGGATGACATACGTTACACACGGAACGTTAACCTTAACCTCCATTTCTCTCAAGGTAATTTACCTGGAGTTACTAACACGTAAAGCAGGTTCCGGCAACAAGAATGTTGGTTAGGTATTTGCACAGAATGTTGAGAAGATTTCTCTTATAAAACGTGGCGTGAACTTTAAAACACTCATTAGAGAACAGTTTTATGTAATCACCATCTTATTTACGGATATTGTAACATTTCTCCCAATTTCTAAAACTATTGAAGTTCGCATGTTTTCATGTTAGAACAGATAAACTTGTTATAAAGCAACTTGAAGTTTGACCATTGACAGAGAAATAAGGATCAAGTTATTACAGTTGAATTAACATTACTTTTAAATTTTGACAGCTTGCTCGTACTCTTTCAGCATGGGCATGTTGTTTCTGACGCCAGGACAATAAGGGCAATTTTGAACTCAGCTTAGCTCGGGTGAAGGAGCGGGCTAAACGGCATTTGGCTATTTCAAGATCAACTCGTTGTCATGACAACCGACAGAACATTCTCATCCAGAAAGCATGCTTAACTGTCACTATTGAGAAGCAAGGTTAATTCATAGTTCCAGAATTTTCTTATAAAATCTTGATTTTCTTATTGTTGGGGGCTCCTGAGCGGCGCATTGAATGTTTAAAATCTAACAAATAGTTTAGTTTGGCACTATATGTATCCTTGTATCCTTGTATTCTGAACCAGAATATTCAATTTAGTTACCTTTCGTTGTACATCGTGAGCTGCAGAAACAAAAGGTATCTTTGAAGAGAAGCAAATATATCTATTTTAGTGTTATGTTATAATTTATGGTTGCAAACATTTTCATTTCAGCAACAATTACAAGCATAACAGAGCTTCAGAAATTTTGGAATATAGATATAGAGACGGTCCTTACGCGAACAATGTATACCTGATGTGCAACGTTTAAACATTTCCTCTATCTCTATTGTTTTATTTTTGATTTCTAGAATCTGTTCTTAGAAAAGAAATTATAGAGACGTTTGCAGAAATTATTGGATTCCGCATTTCCCTGTAGGTAGAAGAGGAATGCACGAACCGAAGCGAGTGAGATGTTTACAAAGTGGTTCGCCATATGTTGTGCTTGAAATTCCATTGTGTTTGTTGGCCATTATGAAAAGCAAAATAATAAAAACTTGGCACTTACAAAACTTAAAACAATAACTTATTTATTGTTCCAAATATACTGAGTTAGTGACGTATGTTGAATTGGATTTATTACGTTACGGAGGGGATTGGGCACTGTGACCAATCTTGACCCATTGTACCTATGCCCCAAGCGGGTATCCCCGGGAGGAAGAATGAGGCTAGAGGAGACAGCGGACGGCCTTCCCAAGGAGCCACGTCATTGCATAGGGTAGGGTTCCTACTCTTTACCAGTTGGAAACTCCCCAGTAGGCCAGCACAACATGCAGCTCATCCGTCTGCGGTCCGGAAATGGCTCCACCAGACAGGGCTCAGATACCGGAGACCGCAGACCGTCCTGTCGGAGAGTAAGTTTTACTCAGAGCCTATCATCCTTCCATGCACCGCTTGCCACGGCACTTCTACCCTGAAAGAGACCACCAAAGGAGAGATGATGTGAAATGATAATGGAGATGAAATGGAGGGATAGGAAAATCGGCGGATGTAATTTAACTTACCTAGCATTCGCCTGGCAACCCGGGAAGACCCCCTGAAAAAAAAAAAAAAAAAAAAAAAAACCGAAAGAACTCATGGGTCAGGTAGGTTGGTCACGGGAATCGAATACGGGCTCCCGAATGCGGGCCACTGAAAACCAACTGTCATCGCGCTCGGTAGTGACGCATATTAGTATAACAAGTATAAAATCAATTGTGGTTTAAATGCTATAAGAAATACATTAGTGCCTTTAGAAAGTATTTGTCCCCAATTCGAAAGATTCTAGCTATCACATTAAGGGAAGAAGCTTCTAAATTTTAAAATTATATTACAGTTTAAGTCTTCTGATATTTCTTCTGATATTTTTTCAAACTTTTTCACTGCAAGACTTTTGTAATTTATTAACAAACTACATGACTTTTCACTTCAAAAATATGAAATTGCGATTTAGTGAATTTTGATCTGGCATACGAAAACGGCATCGAACTCGCGAATAATCAAATTTATTTATGAAGATTCGTACTGATGTCTGAGCTTGTACGATTTAGAAGATTATTTGTTCAATTTATATGTGGCCTAAATTTTCAAGCATAATAAAAAACCTTTTAAATGCATATACAGTAGTTTTGCAAACGCCACACAACTGAAAGTTTGGTGCAACAACAACAACAACAATAACAATAACAATAATAATAATAATATTAACAATTATATTATTAATAATAATTAATAATAATGTGATTAGCATAGCGCAATGCCTATTTCCGATTAAAGTGGACAGAAGAAAACGTTTACCTTTTTAATTTGGGTATGCTTTATATGTTTGCTGACACAGATAAATGTTTAGCCCAATACTTAAATAATATCAGTAACTACCTAAATAATAACAGTAAAAATAAATAATGGTTGTATATACCATTAATGTTTATTGTTTCCGGCAATAACCATATGTTTGAACTTTTATGTCATGTCAAACACACGATTCCATCTCCTGAATAAAAACATTTTGGAAAATTTGCAGCGCTAGTACATGTCTCTCCACAGTTAAATAAAATTATAGCTCTAAAATAGGACAAATTCAAAAGTTTACATAGCTCAAACATGCCAAATGAAGATGTATATAAAGTTCTCCAAACACGTAGTATCCTTTACATGGAAAAACAAGTGCATTTCTTGTTCTCATGCAAATTCTATTACTGTTTTGATTTGAATAGCACGTGTTTGTTGCATTTGTATAACACAAACTTCGCTCTTCAGACATTTCATTAATAGGGTTTAAAAGTTTTAACTCTCACTTAGTTACATAATAAAGTAAACAACAGGAGCAGACATACATTCAGTTAATTGCTGTTTTTCAATCTCGCTCAAAGTAAATTGGTGAATAAGCTATCTTCCGAGGTTTCCCCGCTATCATAAATGTTTTGGCATTTCGCTATCCAATGGACCTGATTAATTAAACAGTAGGTTAAATACTTTCATAAATATTCGTAAACAAAGTTACGACGGAGTGAAAAAAGCTTGCTGTTTTAGGAAGGTCGTTAAAATATACTCTCTGTTATTTAAGCTAAGTGATGAAAATTAATCAATTAATCACTAACGTATATAGTTTTTGGGTAGAGTCAACCTGAAAAATTCAGTGCCATGGCTGGGATTTGAGCCCCTAGTAGTTTACCGAGGCAAAAATATATGACTCAATTGGAGAATTTAATATCAAGATGGCACGTTGGTCATAGTAGCTCAATGGGTAAGAGTTACTGGACGGAAGCCAGGAGATCGTGGTTCAAATCCCGGCCATGACATTGAATTTTTCAGGTTGACTATCTATACTATCTGTATTAATTTTCAGTTCGTGAAAGGTTCGTTACACTGTATTCACTGATGAATAGATTGGCTGCCACATAAATCTGTCAGGCTACAAAGTTCTTCATGCGGTTAATGGCAAACTAAGGCATTTGATATGAGCAGTTGAATGTCGTTACAGCATTTTGCACTAAATAGATACAAAATGCTTCATTCAGATTAAAGCAGGTGCAAGTGACTGTCTCTGAGAATATAATGGTTGGCATCCTAGCTTCCAAACCCAGAGGTTCTGGGTTCGATTCCCGGTTGGAGAATGAGTATTTTTCGCCAGGATTATTCCCTATCTCGCCTAGAGTCTGGCAGTAAATGCAGGTATAAATGCGTGTAAGAATTAAATGCTGGTAAAAAGGGACCTAACGTAAGCAAACTAAAAATTACACAAATGGTAAACTAGTGCACGCAATTGCCGATAAGCTGTTGTTGTTCCGAAGGAAAACAAAATTGCGTCGATATGTCCATAGGTGTTAGAGGCGGCATATGGAAGAGGAAAAAAATGTAAGAATCCTTTTTAAAGTAGGTATTATTATATAAAATGAGACATACATAAATATGTAATTTGTAAAGGGTAGAAGAAGTTGGGACTGTTGCTTATACCGTTTGCATCATCTTTAAATATGTTTTGTAATATAGCATATTGTGCTCCTACTCCACAAAATATTGTTCCTTCCCGGTCTACGTCACTCTTGTCTTCCATTATCTAGACAGAAGTAAATTTCTATTTACTTTCTCTATCATCTACCACCTAAAATATTGTATTGTACCAAAAAAATTGTATGTTAACATTTCATTGGAAATACAAATTTTAGAATCCTAGAGTAATAAATGAGAGAGAGAGTGAGTGAGTGAGAGAGAGAGAGAGAGAGATAGAAAGAAAGAAATAGAAAGAATTTTTATAAGAATATCCCTGTGAGCGTATGTGAACCACATATTGAAGGACCAATATGCCTTTTAAATAAAAAATTCGATACTTAAGTAAGACGCCATTTAAGTATGCTAGACGAAATTTAATACACTTTTCCCATCCCAAATTACCCGTTATATGTATATTTTCTGATTATTTTAATTTCTTCAGAATTCTCTAACGAATATATTTGAAGCGTTGTCATAGTATGTAAAGTGTAGATTCTTGAATTTTATATGATTTGGCATTTGAAATTCTCAACGATTTTTTTAATATAACTAGGAAATCGTAAAATATAGGGCAGATCTTACTGAGAAACAAATGTAGAGCTCATGAAAACATTCATCTCGTGTTGAATGTAGCATTAGTCATAGCGGAAATATTAGTGTACCAGTTTGGTTGCAGCCTATTGGTCGCTATCTATGAATGGTTTTAACTATGGGCAGCAAGAGACTGGTCATATTAAGCTGAGCAAAATTTAACTGCTAAATGACGTTAAACACGCTATAAGGCATTATTGCTTACTACCACAGGTCGCTTTGCTGCAAAGCCATAGATTTTTACAAATATCGCTGTAATTCGTGATCTTGAAGGTATAGAAAGGCAGTCAACAAGTCAACATATTACAGTTCACCACAGCTAAGAAAGTCCCCGGGAAAGGAGACGCAGGGCTGTTGGAGAAGGTTCCTATATCCTCCCTCGATAGGTGTATGACACCCCTGTCATTCAGTTACAGACCATTCAAAAACATACTGACGCCTTTTTTGAATAAATGTTCTCGGATTTAGTGTACTGAGTGAATAGGGCGTATGTTTTTTTAATGGTTCTACTCCTTGTTTAGCATGCGTTCTGTGTCATACACATTCGCTGTCCTTGTCCCACTGTGAAAAGGTGGCACATACCTCTGAGGGACTAACTTTGCGCGGGCTGACAGTACAAAGGAATGTGGAATCGGAGAACATGAAACCAATAATCATGCAATGATTAATTACTTGATAAATTATTTGGAGAATCCAAAGTGAAACGCGCTCCCTGATTGGCCAGTTTATTTAGCAAAGACTTAAAGATGAAAACTTGGAATGGCAAGTTCCTGTATTTAAATTTTAAGTTTAGGGTTGCATTTATTTAAGTCAGGCAACCTCCACTAATGCTTAATTATGTTTTCATAGTGAATGTTCGAAAATCAAAACCGCTGAAAGGAATGTATAAACTGTAATATTAAGAAATGTGAATTCTCCATCAGCTAATATACTGCCGTATCTTCCTTTTTCCTTTTTTTCCCCTTGAATCAATACATTCTTCCTTGGCGTGCCCATGTTCGAACTTTATTAAGATGCGTTTTCCTCGACATCGCTGTTAATCTTGGTGATAATAGCCAGTTTATTAACATTACATGTTTACAGATATTTTGTTAACGTTTAGCATGATATGCATTAATGATTTTTGGAGAAACTTCCAGTCGCGATTCTGGAAGTAGCCGACTTGGAGTAGCCGGATGAACATCTGTCCTTTCATTTCCCACACTACTTCTTTAAAATATCATGGAACTAGGAAGTTGTTCACTTAGCCATGACGCAGCAAACACGAACATAAGCATCCAAGCGAAAATTATAAATTAAACATGATGAAAATACCTGAGCTCAAAGCTTGGGCTAGAAGTTGATTGAAACACGCAATCTTGAGGCAGAAGTCAGTTTGTGTTACATCATCAAGGAAAGAAGTTCAGAACTTGGGAAAGTTAAGACTTGCAGTAAATATAAAATATCGAAGGTTTGGGTTTTAGAAAATATTTCAGTTTGCATGTTTAGTTCCAATATTTTCGAAGTAATTGACAGTTTAAAATAGCCTTGCTTACAACTTTTGTTTCCTTCAATGGGACAACCACGGTCCATTTTTAGGTAAATACTATATTTATACGAGTTAGCGAAGTAAACGAGAATCTCACAAACACTGACATACTTAGTTTCTCTTTTGTGACGTTCCGCTTTGTTACAGTCGACGCTGTTATCAACAAAGAAAGGCGCTTCCCTTTTGGCTTTCGGAAGTGCATTCACTTAAAGAAACGCAACATATAATCCAGTTTCGATGACACAGTAACCGCTTTAAGCATGATAACTAAGTTACAAGAGTATGCAATTTAGCAGCTTCACACCATGTAGGCGTGAAGGATTAGTTAGTAAAAGATTAATACGCTTCGCGTTATTAAAAGGCTGGAAATGAAAATTGTTGCTGTGCAGTAGAATCGTGTAACGTATGTTAGGTACACTTATGCACTCGTGCTATTTAAAATGTTATGCAGGAAAAATTACTGTAGTTTCCTACTCTCTCTGCAGCGTACGTATTGGATTCAATGGAAGTGTTACATTCCACCCTAAAATTTGGCGCCAATACTTCATTAGAAATACACATTTTGAGGCTTATTAATAAAAATAGCATCTTGAAAATTTGAAAGAGAGAGAATATAACCCAGCATTTTTATACCCTGTGAGAAAGCAGCACACAATTATTAGTTTTAAAAATATTAATACAATTGTTTTTACCCAGAACTACAGCGCACATAATCTACTTAAAAGAATAGCCTTTTTTCAATGTGAAAATTTTTTCGAAACATATATAGTCAAATATATTTAGCTACGCTACTTTTAAAAATGACCATTAATGAATTTTAATTTAATCATGTAGGTACAAAATAAAAATCCAAACATTGTACTCTTGAGTAGCATTTTATGTACACACGAAAAAATGGTCACAGTGAATTCGGAGATGCATTTTGATATTAACAAAAGAAAAGAGCCCTTGAAGCACTTGTTTTTAAAAGTAACTTCAATCTTTAGAGTGTTATAAATTGTACATTTATTATTATTATTATTATTATTATTATTATTATTATTATTATTATTATTATTATTATTATTATTATTATTATTATTATTATTATTATTATTATTATTATTATTATTATTATTATTATTATTATTATTATTATTATTATTATTATTATTATTATTATTATTATTATTATTATTATTATTATTATTATTATTATTATTATTATTATTATTATTATTATTATTATTATTATTATTATTATTATTATTATTATTATTATTATTATTATTATTATTATTATTTATCCAAAAGAAGTAACCCTATTTTACCAGTAGGATATGTTAGGGTTCTAGCTACAAAAACAAATAAATACAAAGATCAAAATAACAAAACACGATAATTATAACGTTTTAAAAATGTCGCCAATGAAGTGCTCAAAGGCTTGAAGTGCAACATTTTTTAATGAATGCATTAAACAACAGTGTTTGAAGATCTGTATTAGAACATGAAAGATGTTGAATAAGATTATATCTTTTATATAAGAGATTATATCTCTTGTATAACATTTTTAAAGACAAAAAATTGTTTGGGGTAATTTATGGGGTTAGTTTTTACAAACATTAGGGATATCCACCGTCCTCTGGTTCAGTTAAATTTAAACCAACCAACATAAACATTAACAATAATTTTATTTTTAACAGGAAAATATGATAAAGGAGTGAGCAGGTACAATAATATTATAAATTTTACCGTTATCAATTGAGGATCCATGTTCTTTCTACATATGATTGTGGCGCGCCATCTTTCATGAAAACTGTTTTCCACGTTGTGGGTCCTCAGTCTAGACATGACAACTAATGCTTGTTTCACATAAGCTTGCCCCGTAACTCTTAACGGTCACGTGACCTAATCACCTCTCATTGGCTGCTCTTGTGGTACAGACTGTTGTACGGTAAAAATTAGTTCGTTATTTAACATGGTGATATATCTTTATATGTTGGAAGAGAATTGTCAACTTTATATTTTAGTAACTGTTTGAATTAAATATATTACGCAACAGAGCTGATTTATCTGAAATGCATGTTAATTCTTAAACGAAGTAAAGGGGTCGTTCCTTTGCTGTCAAGCACATGGCACGATAGCACATGCTTCAGCGGTAGTGATGACATGTTTGTTTATATGACTTATCACTGACCTTGTTTTGAACTGGATTAGTCATATATCGCCATTCGAAGGCGTGTTGTGCCGAGTGCGAGAGCTAAATTATTTTATTGATCGTTTATTGCGTGTGTACTTATTATATGTATAATGACAGAGTCTAACGCCAGTTTTTCGCTGAAGCATCTCAAAGGAAAACCTTTACAAAGCGGCGAAAAAAGAATTGTGTTGCATGTATTTAATGCACTCAAAGAGAAGAATCCGTCTTTGTCAGTTAGAGAAGTCGAACAGCTGTGCTCTGAACTTACAGGTATGTTAGATACGTAGGAACATCGCGACATGAAATTGAGACAACAGGAAAACTTACCACTCCAGGGGCGATATTGCTGTGTGGCGAAGACGTTAAGGACAATCAGACTGTACCGGGAAACAAGTCGCAAAATATACTACCTTCACGAGACTTGGGTGAATGAAGGACACACGACAAGTACGGCGTGACACAACTTTTAAGACTGAAAGACAAACATTTTTGCAAGGTATGTGTGCTGGTTTAAAACGTCCCAGTGGAAAAAGCCGAAGGCCTTTCATTATAAACTTGTTTCAGTTTCATTTCTCATTCATTCAGTTTCAACTTGCTCAGTTTGATTATAAACGTGTATTTTTGCATGCATTCATATTTTTATTTGTATGATTTTATCTATCTCCCCAGCACTTATTATGGCGTTTACTGCAGGTTTAAATGTGACGGGAAAATACTGCCTATGGCCTATGGCGCGAAAGCATTAGCTAATTAGGGTGAGGGGGAAGATAGTTGAACGCGGAGTGATACATGTCAGCGGGGCAAGGTTATATGAAACAGAGATTAGTATAACGTGCTATAGCAGTGCTCCTGTGTTCCATTACTTATCACAACAAACTCGTTTACCTGAAACGTTCTGATTATATCCATATCACATGTGCCTGCTCATAAATGTTTAAAAGTGATATCTTTCTTATAGGAGTAAGGGTCTATTGCTTTCATAACTGCATTTACACTAGCAATTTTGTCCAACACCTTTTTCCTCCTCCTATAGACCTGCTGGTTCGCTTGCATTATTATGACGGAAATTCTATTGTATCCTTTCCTGTCTCTCTGTTTCTCCATTGCTGTTCCTCTCTGCACGCTAATGACCTCACAATCAGCAGTTGTGTGCCCTAAAGTCCTACTGCTATTGCTACTGCTACTTGTACTTGCTCTTTTTCTCCCTCCCGCCATTCGTGCACGCACCTTTCCTACTTTCTTTTTCCCCTTTACTTTTGTACTCCGCCTGGCTCTTTCTCACAATCGATATCTCCCATCTTGCTCTTTACATTCTCACTTTCTGTCCCTTTATCATCTTCTCATGTGTCTCTCATTCCTCCTCTACCTCACTGCAGTCTGCATATGATAAACGTTTTGCAAACCAGCAATAAAATTGTGGCGTCATGAGGGTTGATGGTACTATATGCCTCTTCCTAATGCATATTTGGAATTGAAAATTAAGTAATAATACTGATTTTCGTAGTAAGCTGTTTTGTTACCTTAATAATATTAAGATAGGATCGAATAGATTAACAGAACTTCTCAAACATCAATGTCATAAATGTATTTAATAAACTTAATAATATGGGAGATATTTAAGGCTTTTTGCTGCAGCTTAGTAAGCCATTTTGGAGCATTTTTAAACAGCTTAACTTATTTAATTATATCGTACAATGAATAAATCAAACGTTTGAAGTATTGCTCATATGGTCCCGGAGTTCCTAGAATTTAGAATTCCTGACATTTATTTTCTGAGGATAACGGGGGGG
Source organism: Mantis religiosa (assembly GCA_030765055.1). Classification (NCBI taxonomy): domain Eukaryota; kingdom Metazoa; phylum Arthropoda; class Insecta; order Mantodea; family Mantidae; genus Mantis; species Mantis religiosa. The sequence goes on along the minus strand of CM060947.1, from coordinate 87,096,525 downwards.
GGGGTGGGGGGGGGCTCTTCAGGTAACTCAGCCTAACTAAAATTCCAACTGCGGACTTTTAAAATATGACTCTGTACTCCCACACCAGGCGAAAAACAAGGAATGAAGGCGCTATATCGCGATTTTTATAGAGAACGTAAGCTATTGGAAATCACCAGCAGCAAGTTGTGACGTATTTCCCCCATTATAATGCCTCTGGTTACTTTTGGTGATAAGTGACTGTTGCGTGCTTAGCATATAGTCTTAGTCAGGAAGTGACCAACTACTTACCTTTAAAATTAATAAATTAGGGTCTGTTTTGTTTTGATATTGCCCATAGTTTCAAATTGAATGTAGCCGAGTTGTGTACCTATAGAACGGGCAACAATGCATTCATTTTTTGTTTTTGTTTCAGAGATGTCTTAAAGAAACTACAATATTATGTTTTCTCAAACCTAAGTAATATACCCGCGACATTTCTTCATTGAGTCAGTTGAGTTATTCTCGGTATATCTTGAAAGAATTTGGAGTGTGCGTTGTATTTATTCCATTTCAGAAATAAAATATAAATGTTAAATGATGTAGCCATTAAGTATTAATAATGTATTATTAAATATTAAACTATTGTATAAAGTATTAATTATTTTTACAGTATTAATAAAGTTCAAATTACAGTTATGAATGTATATGATTTGAGGTTAACGGTAGCATATGTCTGTTGCAGGTGCGGCCATTACACGACGCATACCAGGCTGCCTTAAGTGGCCAGCTCACGGAGGCAATGAATGTGTTTTGGGCTGAATGTTACGAGAGTTCCAAAACGGCTGTACATCGTCGCAATAGAGAAGTTGGCGAGAGTAAACTGCGCTTCCAGGTAAGATATTGCCACAGACTCCAGCAGTTTTTTCACCTGTGAATAATATGATTTAAAACACCACAGTGGTTGACTTGATGCATTAAATAGGAATTAAGCATGGAAAATATAAAAAGGATTTGTCAGTTGCTTTAATGTTTACTTAATCAATTTATGATTCGCTTTACAATAAAACACTCTTTCATAAAAAAAAGTTTGTAACACTTAGATTCCTGAACGTAAGTAGTGCCTTAAATTATCAAAACCGTACATACTAGCTTTTTATCACGGATATGCCTCTTGTCAACATCCAACTTTTAATTTAGTCCACTTTCAAAGCAAACTGATTTGCAGATGGATTTTCATTTTAACCGACACGAAACTGGAAAAAAAGTGTTTAATAAGTGCATATCATAGTCTACACACTGGTTGCATAGAATTTAGAAATTTGGTGTTAATCCCAAAACAAAAACTCAATATATTGTATAATCAAGGCAACTATCACTGAACAAAAGCGAAAAAGAAAAGATATGTCGTTTTTTAAGATGTTCTAAATGATTAAGATTTTCAACAAAGTGGAGTGCCAAGATTCGGATAATTTTAGAATATTTATGTAAATACCTATGTTTTTTTTTCTAAGCCATTCGACGTAGAATAAAATGGTTTGTAGGTGCATTTGTACGAGTGCTATTCAGCAGACAATGTGTTGTCCATTTTATAATTAATCCTTGTTTCATAAACTTGCCCCGTTATATGTTAGCGCTCACGTGAACTAATTACCTCTCATTGGCTGCTGCCGTGGTATAAGACTTGTGTAGTAAAAATGAGTTCGTTACTTAACATGAATGATATATCTTAATTTGTTGGAAGAGAATTACAAAATGTATATTTTCATAACCGTATGAATTAAGTATATTACAGAGCAGAGCTAATTTATCTGGAATATAAGTTAATTCTTAAAAGAAATAAGAAGAGGGATCCTTTGTTTCAAACCTGCCTCTCGGAATGACTGACGATAGCAGGTGCGTTACCGGTATTGGTGACATATTTATTTATAACTTTAATCGCTGACTTTGCTTTGAACTGAATTTGACGTACATTGCATCGCCTACGGCGCCAAAAACATTAGCCAATTAGTGTAAAGGGAAATACAGTAAAACGTGGAAGGATACATCTCAGCGGGACAAGGTTATAGTTTGACATGGCAAGTAAAGCGGAGCTAACTCATGGTTTACTGCAGGTGAGAAAGATTTTCTGATGTCCCGGATTGACTAAAGTTAGATATGAATCGACTCATTCTGAAAGGTCACGCGACGGTATTCTTCATTGGCTGGAGTAGAGTTTGTTGCTATTCCCTTCCATCCAGTAAGAATCGCGGAAAGTGAACGCCTTAATTGCGGTGTCAATCTAATTATAAAATTGACTAATGTATTGATAAGTAGAGCTTCTCGGGTTTCCAGCCGAGCGATATTTATAAAGTTGTTCGAGCTTTCGGTCATGGTTACTCTATGGCCTTCTTCAGGAAGTCATAGAGGTTATAGAGTAAACATAGCCGAAAGCTCGAGCAACTTAATAAATATCGCTCGGCTGGAAACCCGAGAAGCTATACTTAATAATCATCGCCGTGAAAGCTTCAGATCTTACATATATATTGTCACCGATCGCATTGTTTCGTTAGAGCTGCGACAAGTCAGTGCCGGTCACGCGTGGGCAGGAAAGAGACAGATAGTTATTCTCGCGCTGGACGCTTGCCGAGAAAGAGGACGAAACAAAGGGAGAAAGAGACAGATGTCTGGATAGTTCTGTCTTTCTCTCGTCGCCGTGAAAGGCCTTGAAACGTCGGCAGCTTTCTGGAAACAATAACCGGACGTTTGGGACATCAAATTTGGACATCCTTTAATAGAAAAAACCTAAACTCTACAATAGAAACTAGAAAATCATCACATTGGAGCCAAACCCAGGACCAAGTATAACGATGCCAAGAGGTCAGAAACACACTGTGATGGTCATTTGCTCCGGTTTCCTCTTAGCCACTGGCCCAGCAGCGTGACTATAAATTGCAGGGCCCGTAAAATGTTTGTTGGTGCGTATAAAACAAGTTTTACGTTGTTGGCGTGGGCAAGCGAGTTCACCTGATTTCAGAACCTCGCACAAGTGCAATAGGATGCGGCACTTTCTCGAATTGACCCTCTTCCGTCACACGAACCAGGCGCCATTTGAAGCTTTAAAAGCCAGGAATTACTTAACTGCCCATGTTATTTGAAGTTTTTTTTTTTTTTTTTTCATTTCATTTCCGCTCGAAAGATGCCCTCCTGGTATTGTCACAGAAGCTATTTGATCGTATACCAGGAGTGGATCCGGGACTAACTTCTTGATTGTCCCCAAGAATTGCTTATAAATTGAGAATCAAATCAATCCTAAATGTAAATTTAAACATTTGTCAGTCAATTTTAAGTAGGGATATTGAAGGATCTATTTTCCAAGTTTTACTTAGAGCTTTCGAAAGCGTTTGTCTTCTAGATGGCCCAAGAAACTCCTAAATGTATAAAACGGTCAAATGCTGTTTAGCCACACTTTCTAAAAAGTATGAACGGCTTCTCGAGGACAGTGTTAAATGTTGTAACTTTCTTAAATTTGTTAAATTATTGGTATTACAAGGCACGAATGTCACGGTATGATATGACAAACATTATTATGACAGTGGTCTAAGTAACATCAGTTGCATAGAATAAACTTTGTTGGGCATTATTAAAAATAATTAATTAATTTGTAGTTTCGATTTTCTAACGTCAGATTTCATAACAAGGGAGCAATTCCATCTCCTTGCCTAACTGCTTTCTCCAATCTGAATTTTCCTCATGTTTTTTTTTTTTTTTTTTTTTTTTTTTTTTTTTTTTTTTTTTTTTTTTTTTTTTTTTTTTTGTCTGATATGTCTGCAGACACAGCTTTGCATATAGTTATTGTTTCTATGGTAAAGCTTGATGAATGAATTCCTATATTCTACCTATTTTCAAATTAGGTATCATATGCGGATTCAAAATATAAAGATAAATCTTTCAAGTTTATGCTTTGTTTCCCACGCTTACTAGTTCGTGTCTCATGATAAAACATTAGAGCTTTTTAAAACTAAAATTTGATTTCCTAACAAAGTTGTTAGAAATGCTTATGGAACACATTTTGCAACATTGAGGGCACACATATATGAATTCCAAAAAATGTTATTAAATTGGCTTTGGATATTTTCATGATGAGTGAAATATCTATCTTGAAATTTCAAGGAATGTGCTCAGAAGTCGTTTTCTTCTGAAGAACTTTCGCATATACGCTAAACCGTAGTAGTCAAAGTCTCTCTGTCAAAAATACGTATTTTAGCGGCGTTAGCTATATTCCTTTCTTTAAACAAATAAGTTTATCGTTTCTCAAATTGGAAATGTTTTTCTCTATTAACATTTAATTATATAGAGGAATAAGCGTTTTTGCTAATAGATTTTACAAAAGTAGAGAAAGTAATGGGAGTACATCACATAAATTTTTTATCTCTCTTAGCCATGCAAGGAGAAACTAATTACAAATCGATTACTTATTGCTGAGCTATTAAAGAGTTTGATTACCGCTTAAGGCCAACTAGATTCTCATGTTCCCGTTACATCTACAAGAGAATTTGAAATACGAGTGCAAATCAAATTGAGATTAGTTAGGTAGGGGGTACAAGGGTAGAGAAATACAACACATCACTATTTAAAGGTTGTTTTCTAAAATGTCTACTAAATATCAGAAGGCAAAACACAAGCAGTAAACGCAAAACTGTAAATACAACATCATGAGGTTTTGTTTCGAGCTGTGTATGGTTTATCTTAAAAGAATAGAATCAGAAATGTAAGTTTGTTATAAAGATTTATTTGCCTGATTAGATATTTATTTTGATGAAGTATTCTTTGTACTACGCGGGTGGGTAAAAAGTAATGCCTCCTATTTTTTTCCTCTTTTAATTGCCAAAATTAATTGAATCCAATTTACATAGCTTTAAAACAGCAACATTGACGATTAATTTGTCATTATTCAATAAAATCTCCGTCCTTCTCCATAGTTTTGGTCCACCTTTTAACTAGGACATGTATTTCAGTGTGGTAAAACACACGGTCTTGCTTCCTAAGCCATTGTGCACGGACGTTTCCACAGCCTCCTAATCTTCAAAATGAATCCCACGATAAGCTTCCTTTAGTGGCACGAACAGATGGAAGTCTGATTGTGCCAGGTCAGGGCTGTATGAGGGGTGAGGTAAGACTTGCCATCCCAATTTTTCAATTTCTGCGGTGGTGCAACGGCTGGTGTGTGGTCTTGCATTGTCATGCTAAAGAAGAACATCCGCCATAGCTTTTGTTGGGCGAACTCGGCGAAGGCGTGCTTTCAGCTTTTTGAGAGTTCTGATGTATTGGACAGAATGTATTGTGCATCCCTGCTCCAAAAAATCAATCATAAGCGCACTCTTTGCATCCCAAAACACTGTCGCCATAACTTTCCCTGCCGACCGCTGAGTTTTGAATTTTTTTTTCCTTCGGTGACGTGTGATGCCATTCCATTGACTGCCTCTTTGATTCAGGTTAAAAAAAAAATGCACCCACGTTTCGACTCCAGTAACAATTTTTCCATAAACTCCTCTCCCTCCAAATTAAAGCGCTGCAAGTGTTCGGGGGCTATTGTTTTCCTTGTTTCTTTGTTTTGGGCGGTTAACATTCTTGGTATCCAACGTGAACAACCTTTTGAGTAACCCAGTTGTTGAATAATCGTTATCACGCTGCCTTTACTGAGGGAGGTAATGCGACACAATTCACCTGTTGTTACCCGGCGATCATTACGAATGATGTCATCGACTCGCTGAATGTTGCACTGTAGTGACCGGCCTGCCGCTTCGCTTTTCATCTGCCAATGGTGTTTGCCCTTCAGCTTCGTTACAGCCACGAACCCATCGTCTAACAGTGCTGACATCCACCGTTGCATTACCATACACATTTTTTAGCCTTTCGTGAATGCGAATTGGCATTTCACCTTCCGCAGTCAAAAATTCAATCACAGAACGCTGTCTAATACGAATGTCGATATCAGCCATTTTTCAAGAGGGTGCAGTGCTGCCACCTGTTGACTTAGGAAGTTATTACTGCAGGGGATTGGAGAAGAAGGTTTGAGGAATTGCGCCAAATTCAAAGTTTTCACATAGCTTACTTATTTAAGGAGGAAAAAAAATAGGAGGCATCACTTTTTGACCCACCCTCGTAGATTTCGAGGTATTGACATTATTGATTTCCATTTATGTATTAGACGTCTTTCAATGATAAATTTTAGTAACATGGATCGATCTGCTTCAGCTGTTAAATATCTCCAGTAAGTTCCGTGATCACCACGTTTGCTTGATCCCAGTACTAATGGAGCATTTAAAGAATTGTTTTATTTACATCACTTTGTTCCGTTGTTCTGGTGTGAGGAACTTGTCCACTACATGTGTCTTGTTTAATTGATACCTGAAATTGTGATTAAAATGGAGTTTAAACTGATCAAGGAAAACGTCTAAGATCTCTAATTTTATGAAATGTTTTTGTTGTCTCATGATTGCCTCATTTTAATGATATCGCGTACTTATTTCTTTTGTCTGTTTAAATTTTATGTGAAGAATGTCTTAATTTTTATCAATTATTAAGGCTTTCATCAACAAATAAAATATAGAACATTTAAGGGTAAATATGTCGTTTTACTCTGAAATGAATTTTGATGTTGCTGAAACATGACTCACCATTCCATCAATAAATCAAAATGTAAATCTTGCATTGCCAAACGTGTCTTTTTGATTTATGTAGTTAAACTACGGAAAATATTAACACGCGAGAAGGAAATACCAAGATAAGGAAACAGTTTGACGTTAATAGTACATTTTATTAGCGCTCACTTTTTTTTACCATATAGTCGGTTTTGGGCTGTGTCTTATATGGTTGAATATTACTTATTAAGAAATAGGAGAACTCGTATACTCTCAAGAGATTTTTCAAGACAATTATACATTTTGTTCTTTATATCAATGTTTCAGAGATACTTGTTTTAATCAGAGCGTTTAAAGCGATTTTTAATAAAATAGAAACCATTAAAATTTTTCCAAAAATGTCAATTGGTGTAAATGTTCTAATAAATATTTGGTTAACATCCTTATCTGCCTGAAACATTTGAAATTTATTTTTCTGACATTTTACTTTTGAGATATGCTGTTTTACAGACCCCCATATGCTTAGTTTTGCTACAGAAAGAATAAAAATGAAGAGAAGTTCAATGGGTCACAAAATATGAATAAAATGAAATTTCAGTGTAAAATTTTGGGTTAAGTGCAGTACTTCTCAGCTTTTCTACCTGAGAGAGAGAGAGAGGAGAGAGAGAGAGAGAGAAGAGAGAGAGAGAGAGAAGAGAGAGATGAGAGAGAGCAGAGAGAGAGAGGGAGGGAGGTGAGGGAGGGAGGAGAGGGAGGGAGGAGGGAGAGGGGAGAGAGGGAGGGAGGGAGGGAGGGGATGGGAGGGAGGGAGGGAGGAGGGAGAGAGGAGAGAGGGAGAGAGGGAGAGAGGGAGAGGGAGGAGAGGGAGAGAGGGAGAGGGAGAGAGGGAGGAGAGGAGGGAGGGAGAGAGAGGAGAGAGGAGGGAGAGGGAGAGGGAGAGTGAGAGGGAAGAGAGAGGGAGAGAGAGGAGAGAGAGAGGAGAGGGAG
>CM060947.1:87076903-87084403 GCA_030765055.1 Mantis religiosa | reverse complement strand
GTATTTGCACGTTCAATAACACAGGTATTTAAAACGGAACCATCAATTGGAAGAAATTATTCAATCCATAAGCTTATGTTTTAGGAAATATAAGTGAAGATGGCAAATTTTCTCTTTTATAGAAATCCTAGTGTTTTTACTCAACATTATGAACGTCATTCTCAGCCTCTGAAACACACATATCTTTTCTAGGATTTTGTTTTGTGGTATTAAAATTAAAGAAACGTTGGATATGCTTCTTTCTTCCAAGCAATGTTGAATTTGACTGAGAAAATGAAGATATGTTAATTGAAAACCACTATAATGAAGATGATGGTGATGGTGATAGTAATAGCAACAAAAATGTATGCTTTGAGCGGTACACGCCCAGTTTTTTACAAAACTGGGCGTGTAAACTTTTAGTCGTTTTCAGAAGAGTGAATAGTTTTATTCCTTTCTTCCAAACAATGGAAATTTTAATTGGAAAAACGAAAATACGATTAACAAGAAGCTTTATAATTTATTTGTAATTTACGGTAAAAGCAATTTAAACAATGCAGAATTTATCTAGGGATGATGTTCAGAAGATGTGAAATTTGTTTCCTCTAACGAGAAACACGACGAAAAAATTAAGCAATTTTAGTTAAACATACAAATAAACTCTCCTTAATAAGGTGTGTTTATGGGATAAACATGGTTTGGTTTCAGAAAATTAGCTAGATCTGCTTTTATTTTATTCTTTAGTCTTAGTGAATTGATGTCTTTTATGTCCTTACAGTATCTGTAAATGTGCATTAACTCCATGATAGAAGTTCCTATCTTTATTATTGCTTTGTTTCAGATAAACGAATGTTCCAAATAAACTTATTCTAAGTGTGTAAATTTGTCCTTGAAAATGAGGAGAAAATATTATAACGCCGAAACCTTTATATGTTCATTTTCTGATGTTATTCAAATTAAAACTGATGCAGAGCTAAATGCGAAAATTTTGTTACAGTCGCAAGTGGTAGCACCGTTTAGACTTCGCCAAACTGAAGACAGTGTGAGGTACAACAATCTTCTCAACCAGCAGCGGAATCATGAACTTCTGGTACGTCGGAAATGGAGACATCTGAAGCAGTTCTTCATCGGACCGAGAGGAGCTTGGCGGTCAAGGTAGGTTCACTGCCCTTAGAAAACTTATTATATTTAATATCTGCATAACAAGAAACGACGTTGATAGAAGTGCGGTGGAATTTCAGATGCATATGCTCTTAATTATTACTTTTTCAGAGTTTAACATTTGTAAAATGTACCGAAAGCGCGCTAAACTTGCTGTTTTTGCCGATTTTTCTTCTGGTAGCACCATCGCAGCTATTCCTCCTTTGCGTATTTGTAATCGACTAAGGACAATATAAGTGAACTTCGGCGGTATCGTAACACAGGATCATGCAGTTTTAGTAAGGTTTTGCTCCGTGCAGTTATGATTTGTCTTAAGTCAACATTCATAAGAACTTTTAAGCATTAAAGACAGGGGAAAAGGAGAACTGTTACCAGTCTTCAAGGATTGACGTCGAATGTTAAAATAAATAAATAAACAAATAAAATAAAGCCTCCCATTCCTAGTACAGTATATTGGCGTTGGCAGACACTACCCATCAGATTTTAAGTAAACCTTTACTGTGTTGTTTACATTCTCTATGTTGATATGTGATTTGGATGTAGATAACTTGAAGCCAAGTGCTTAAGAATCCTACGCCTGCTAATTTGTAACCAAAGGAATGGTCTTCAGTGAGAGCTAGCGAATACAGTTTTTCTAAGTTCGAAAGAGCTCGAGTTTTTCCTCATATGACAAACTGATACAAACGTCTACAAAGTTACACATTGATTACATACGTTACGAGGGCAGTTCAATCAATAGGCACCCGTGTTGCAAATGAAGATACCAATTTGTCCAAACACAAATTATTTATTTTTCAACATGCTGCTGTGGATATGCACTTCACTCAGACTCAAAAGGAAATGTCAAGCTGTCCATAATATGCCTCTGTCTCGACGATGACCTCGACATTTGTTCTAAATGTTGTTTCTGCGAGCCATTTCTTTAAGTTTTGGAATAAGAAGAAATGGCAGAAAGCCCGTTCGAGCAAATGTGAAGGTTGTGGCAGCAATTATAATTGAGTTCGGGCAGTTTGGCGGCAACAACATCGGGTGAATGTGTTGGTGCACTGTCGTTGCGAAACAACACTTCTTTATCTTATCGAACCAGGCTAATAATTCAATGTAGTTTTGTTCAATAATTTTGTTTTCGTTCTCAATGTGTGAACTCAAAGTCTGTGACACGTTTCGAATACCAAAAAATTGTCGCCTATTTTTTCAGCGTTTTTTTTTCAGCGGATAGTATTACCTTTGGTTTCTTTGGAGCAGATTCATCGAAAGCAGTCCTTTGATTTGATTGCTACATGGTTTCCGGGTATAGCGATGAATTCAGTTCTCAAGTGAATGATAAGTAGAGCAAAAAGTTCTTCGACTTTTGCTAAAATAGCTCCAAAATCACAGCTTCCAGGTTGAAAGCCGCACCAGCCTGTTGCCCAATGTGAGCAAATGCGACTCCCATCAACCCGAAAAAATTTTCATGTCCAACTCAACTTGCAAAATATGAATTACCGTTCCCGTCGACACACTAATAGTCTTTTCCCTTTGCGAAATTTCATTCAAAGATCAGCGATAATGATTTTGTGGACTTTTTCAAGATATCGAAAGATCATTGCAATTGTATATGACGTTAGCGTGATATGCCTGTTCATAGATCAACTTGGCCATAAAGGGATCTCAGAACGCGGTCGTATAGATATATACATGTCGTCAATCTTCATAGAATTTACTCTTCTTCCAGAAAGCTTTAGTTCCACTTATATAAACGCCTGTTGGCTCTGTGAGATAATTGCGAAAGTGTATTTGATATATCAGGTGCAGCACGAGTTGACTATCTGATCATGCTGTGCAGACATCACAACACGAAGCTCTGTTCTGATGCAAACTATTGTAAAATTATATGAATATTAGGTCGCACCCATTGTTTCAAAACTCGCCAGTTGGTCATTTCCTCATATATATGATCCGTGTGTGTGTGTGTGTGTGTGTGTGTGTGTGTGTGTGTGTGTGTGTGTGTGTGTGCGTGCGTGTGCGTGCGTGCGTGTGCGTGCGTATGTGTTTGCGCGCGCGATCCAAACTTTTTATAATGGATCCAATTTCAATGTCGATATTATTTTCTGTATACGCTTAATATTTGCTATTCTGATTTCTGACGTCAGTATTTCTGGAGCTCAAAACAACCCGATAAGTACATCTTCTACAGCAAAGGCACACGATTTATTTCAAAACCAAATCATGTACGTAAGGAATCACATGTGTTAGAAATCTGACATTTGATGTATAGAAATTAATTTCTGTGCTACCATTTTTACCTGATTTCAGTCTTGTAGCACTGAAAGAAAACAATTGAATATTATTGAAGCAAAGTAACTACCGCATTTCTGTGGCGCATTGCCTTATAAGTTGTTTTAAAATTACATTTCACAAATTTAATAGAACAAGGAACGATTTTTTTTTTCAAATATTCCAAACTACTTGCAGCTAATGTGCTAGTTGGACTACAGTAATGCATATTATCAAACACTCGGCTGTAAAGTAAAACTATCCGTCATAGCGTATACTTGCACGATTTTCCTATCTCTCGTCGCAGATTTCGACCTTACTATTCAGGCGATTTCCTACGTTACGTCTGTAATCGTTGATGATTTCCAACCACCAATAAACAGTAAACTATAAAATAATGCACTACTGTATTAACACATAATCACATATTAATCGCTTATATAAATTGCCTCTTCTTTATAAAGTGATGTACACGAAGGGGCCCTAGTAAACGGAGTAGTACATGTAGGCCCTTAGATCCTTACCGTGATTCATAGGAGGGCGTAATGAAGGGTAAGACCGAAGGGAGAAAATCCGGATGACGGCAGGCGCAAGCATGCTCGGGGTCCCTATCATTTCCAGTATGAACGCCTCCGACATGGCCTGTCTCTACTCCCTCAAGGGCCTCATGGTGGAGTTGGCACCCGACTAGCCTCAGATCGATACCAGGGAAGACATTCAATATCGCTATTCCCGGTCCTACACTAGCGCGGACACCCGATGTGCCCATCTCCGCCTTTACAGCTTCCACCTTCGGAGGGCTTGCATTATAGAACTCACAATGGAGGTGGCACCCGAAAGACGCAATCTCTGAACATCTTGAGAGATATCTCGTCCTTGACTTTCACTCCACCGGGCCGACCTAGGACGGCGCCGGAGATGATCCAACCACAACCCGCCGAACATCACTTGGTCGTACAACCCTGAAATGAATAATAAAAATATGGTGGCTGCAAGAAGGTCATATGAGTATGAGCAGACCATTAATATCTAAATGACAAAGGGAAAACCACGTAAAACCTCAGGTGTGCTGTAGGCGCGGGTCGAACGTATGATCTCCCGAATGTTAGTCAAACGCCTCTGAACTAAATCGATCTAACTTTACGCAGTTTAGCCAGGAAATTATCCATGTGTTACCAGTTCCTCTGGTGAGCCACTAAACCAGTACTTCCTGAGCTGCAAATGTTAAAAATTCCAACGAGGAAACCTCTTAATTTTGGGGCAACTAAGTTGGGTAGAGATTGCGTAGAATAAACATGGCCCAAAATGGCAACTAGGTGAAATAAGCTACACCAACATACGGAATGATGTCGAAAGAAGACTACTAGATACCAGCTGGCAGCAGATTCAATTGAATTGTAAAGTCAAACGATTTCTTAACGAAATGAAATTGAATTGGACTAAAGAAGTATGCATAATAAGAAAGGAAGGTTGAGTAATGACATAATTTAGACTAAGACGTTTCATGGCATAGAAAATGACTGAAAGGAACCTCTGTCCATTTGGTTTTGGGGATAAAGACTGCATATATTTTGGTGGAATGTGCATAGTGGGGGAACAGCGAAAAATTAAATTCACAGAAAAGTTCTTAAATCACATCTCATTAAATCTTAAATGATATTGATAGGATTAGGATCTACTGACTGAGTAGAGGAACTGATAAAAGCTTTTGTGGTTGAGCTAAGCAAAGCCAATGAGATTGACTTATTCAGGGGTAATTTGTTGAACAAAATAGTTTTCAATATAAGTGGTGAAAATGACTATTGCCATCCTAACGTTATATACGATCCTCAATAAGGCCACATTCGAAAATACAGTGAATAGGTAAGCATATTTCAATACAAATATTAAAATTAGTGTTATACAGGAAGGAATTTTGTATTTAAGTTATTTTAATTATTTTATGTGATTTTAACATGCTTATTATTTCATAACTTGAATTTTATCACACAAATTCAGTATCCATTAAATGAAGAGGACCTAAATCTTAGGGTTGCGATATATCTAAGTTATTTGCGGATTTTTATGTCGTGGTCAGCTGGAAGTAGATGTTCAGAAGTAGATGTGCCGTCCACACCCGTGCCATCTTCAGTGGCCCAGTCGAATTCTTCTCAGAGAAGGTTCCGTTGCATCTGAAGTGCTGAATCGATTCAACTTGATCTGACATCCTGGCAGGCTGAGAATCAGTCTGAGGGATTTTACTGCGTGCGCATCCTCAATAGGATTTTACCATCAATTGGATTATTCAGAAAAAGTTAGATTTGGATATGATGTGTTGATTTTAAAAGATAAATTAATGATGGGATGCAGTATATTGCTGCCTGGTGGCTGTCTTTCAGGATGCAGACCCATTAGAGCCTGGTGGACTGGTTTGCAAATCTGTATTATGTTTGATATAAAAAAAATAGAAAAACAACCAGCTCTAATAAATAAAGCGGATCTCAGTTTTAGCTCCTGATTAGAATTGTCCCTGTGTAATCTGAGATACTGCAATCTATGTGGAGAACCCGGTGTCGCCTAAAGCGGCGCCTTCTGTAATCATAATCCCAAGAGGCCTAATCAGAACACTTTGATATTGACTGTCTGTGCTGGCCTATTTAATCGAGAGCGCACTCCGCTAATTGGTCCGAAGTGCGTGTGGACAGTCTTAAAAATATCTTTTGTCAAAAGCGCGCAGATAGATAATAAAATTGACACTTGACACCCAATGGTAAGGATAGGTCTTTCGCATACTGGCATATTCAGTGTTCCCGATACCACTACGAATTATTAAGTGCATGATCATCATCTTCATCATCATCATCATCGTCGTCGTCAGCAGCAGCATCATTTCATCATCTCATCTATAGAAGAGATCCAACAAGGAGAAAGAGAAGAAAAGGAGGTAGAAGAAGAAGATGAGGAAGAAGAAGCTGAGCTTTTCAGTGGTGTTTAAATCCCAAGATAGTTATTTCGGTTTGCTTCAATCAAATTACTAATGTTTGATGAAAGCTACTGAAACCGCAACGCACTTGTTTAATTTTAAAAGTACAAATAAAAGCTAGTAAATGTCTTAATTTATTGTGAAATTCATATAGCTACCAAGAAGAACAGAAAAAGGTGTAGGTGCTTATTGAAGCATTTATTTCAAGGCAAATAAACGCAACATTAACATTTGTATTTGAACACTTTCAATGACTGTGTGCGTGTGTACGTGGGTAAGGTACTCTGACCACTATTGTCGCGTAGTAACAAGGGGATAAATTACTATCTGTTCAACACAAATGTCAAGTTGTGGCGAAAGATGTATACAAAATGTAGAATAGTTATTTTTCTTTCCGCTTTCTAGCCCCTTTACTTGTAAGTGGTAGTTTAAACGATTATATAAGTACAACTGAACTGTAAAGAGATTTGCAGACAACTATTACATATGACAGTGTTGTGTTATGTTATGTCTTATGTCGGAGTCAAGCTGAACCATAAAATATCTTAAATGACGGACAATATTTTTTCGTTTTTCTACCGGTTACCGGTATTAGGGGGGGGGGGGATTTACGTCCTCCAACGTTAAGTCATACTGGACAATGAATGGAATGGTTGAAATGATGCTCTAATGAGTCCGGGGTCCATGGAGCTTAGAGTTACCCGACATTCGTCTTACAGGATAAGGGAAAAACCCGGAAACACCTTATCCAGGTAACTCACCCTGACCGAGATTCGAACTCGCGACCTCTTGAACGTGAGGCAGACATGCTACCACCACGTTACCAAGGCGGGTAAAGGCTGTGTATACCATAAAAAATTAATATAGATATTTCAGAGAAAATACATGTTTTGAGGTTCTGTGATGAAGGTATTTGGGTGTGTATGCATTTTCTCTGTACTTATGCGTCTGTTTCTATCTGTGAAAACAGTACTCTAAACGAAATTACCTATTTTAACATCTTCTAGAACAAAAACAGTGAAAGTTCATTTTTGCGTACTATTGAAATGAAATGCTTAAGGACTATTTCTGTATTGTGGAGCCTCAATCTCAGCGCATCAGAACTATTAATTGTGGATGCTAATTAGGAATGAATACCAGAT
>CM060947.1:86949403-87071903 GCA_030765055.1 Mantis religiosa | reverse complement strand
ATACAATTTGCACACCACAAATTCAATCCACAAATTTCAACTAAGTACATAAAACTGACCGCTGTAGTTATATTTTTCAAGAGTTGTAGACAATTATGTATAAATATTAAGGAAAGAACATAACGGAATGACAAAAATTAGCATTTATTATAGAAGACTTAAGGATACTGAGCGTTTGACAAATTCATCAGTTCATTTCCACATAATAGGAAAACTTAATTTAAATCCAGCTCCAAACTTCCATCTGCCTAGGAAGTTGCTGCTCTATCTGACGTAAATTGTATTATTTACCACACATTAACTTGCAGGCGCTTCTCATACGAATATTATGTAATTTTTTACAAACGCGAACGATCTAGTTTTAAGCTTCTGGGATGGGAGTAAGAGAGAAAAAAAGATACTGTAACAGAACGCTCTTAGTACACTGGTTGGAGGAAAAACATTCATTTGTTTTATAAAGGGGTAGTTTATAACAATGAATTTCAATGATCCTTAAATCATTTCGTTACAGTATTTGTCTCTCTCATTCTCCCTTCCTATACGTGTACAAGATCGTTTTAGCTCGAGGCGGATTATAATGGTTATCGACAAGGGTAGATCTGTGGCGTGGATGACCGCTATGGTGTTTATTTCTCTTTATCAATTCTTAAATAGTTAATCGTATTTTCATTCAATTGTAATTTTTTCGAAAATCATAATAATTATGGTCAAATATGTCGGAAGTGCCTGAACTCCACCCAAGATATCTTCTCGAATTAACACAATCTATCTTAAAAGTATATGAAATAGTATGAAATCTCATACATTTACAAAACCCCATATCACATAACGCAGCAGTAAAATCTCCACACTCATAGATGCCTTCGCAAAATGTAAATATACTGATAGTTAAACGTAGGTTTACCGAGAACTCTTGTATTTAAATTGACTAATAGAATCTCGGTTGGTTACCTACACCTAATCTGGTAGGAATAGTGTGATGTCCTGGATTTCGCCATGTTTTTTAATTTACGTCCTCCAACGTTACGGTAAGTCATATTGGACGACGAATGAAATGATCCTCAAATGAGCCCTAGAGTTGTCAGACCTTCAACTTTACGGATAAGGGAAATCCCTGGAAAGAAACCTTATCCCATTAACTTATCCTACCCGATTCGAACTCGGGAGCTCTTGAACTGAGACAGACACGGTGCTACCTACTCGAAAGAGGCGACTGGTCAACTGGTCGCCCTGTTTGAATACTAATTACTATTATGTAAGGTACTTAATATAATTAGTTTGTTAGAAAGTCATGACAACTTTTAACTGGGGAACATAAAATAAGTTACTAATGACTTCATGGTAATATCATTGAAACCACTTTACTGTAAGGATGCAGGAACCATATACTGAACTTTTATCTTGCCAATAATTCTGCAAATCACAACATTCTCTAGTATAGGTACCCTAGGTACCACATTAAAACAGATGGGTTGGTATCGAATATGACGTTCATTTCTTCTCATTAGTAAGGTACATTTTCCAAGTATGCATACATTTATTTGTCGTGGTTATGCGAATTTTCTCAATGGATAATCCAGTTTGGATATGTTTTTAACGCTCAAGTGCTTAAAACGCTCGCTAACATTTTATTGTGATTCCAAACGCTTGCATAGTTGAGCACTTTTTCTTTTTTTCTGATTATTAGAAATTATCATAGAAAACAACTGTAGACATCGTACACTTTTAGCTGACTTTCAATATAAGCTATTTCTGGATTTCTGTTGATTTCAAACAAATTACTAATCATTCATGAATACTGTGTTAACCTTGGATTGAATGAACTGATAGTGGAGGGCATTCTGCACTGAACGTATAGACAGGCTATTGTATGTCAGACCAGTGGGAGAAACGGATGACGTGGAAGTGCCCTACGGGCTTGCGGAACCCTTACTAGGAGTGCGAGTGTGCGTGAGGTTCCGTGATGTGAGCAAGAGATTTTTTTTTTTTTATTTTTATTTCGATGCCGGGGTTCGCAGCGCATGGCGAGACGATGAAAGATTCTTTGGTCGTACTGTTCGGTAACCGGGGATCGAGTCCCAAGCGAGTCCCAAGCATTACCGCCTAAGCCACGCACTTATTTCCAAATATTTATGAACATTATTTATTTTGGTCTAACATTATTTTTTGGTAATTTAAAAAACTCAGGTGTTGAATTCACATAGTTATCTCTGGCCGCTGCCTGCTTCATGTTAATAGAGGGGAAAAGTCATTACAGTTTCGTATTGTGTACAAGACGATTGTAAATTCTTTAAAAACATCGACCACAACATGTTGACTTCGAAATTCTATACTGTTTCCATGACATCGCGAGAAACAATTCAAACACGAGGAGGTATTAGTAAATTCAAATCATTAACAGCAAATATTCTGAAATGACGGGTACTACAGAAGAAGTTGGATATAATTGTATTTTATCACTTCATTTTTGTGGTAGGTTTATAGTTTTAGACTCACTCACTCATTTTAGAAAAATGTTTTTTATTCATTTACCTTAAAATCAGCAAACTTAGAAGTTATACTCAGTGAAATCTGAGTATCGATTTTTTAATAGAATGCAGTACTTTCTCTCTTACCATAAAAGTAGGCTCTAGAGAAAATAAAAATACCAACGTAGCCGACATTGTTTTATTACATACATCGTTTGATTGACATTTGCAAATCTCCATACATGAACGGGAGCGTACGTACCATTACGTTGTATGATAGGCTGCTATGTAAATGTATGACGTTTCCTTGGGTTTACTTATTTTTAAGTGCATTATTTTGTTTTACTTTATGAAAATATTTTATGCCGTTCCAACCCAGTGTATGGTAATACATTTAAAATAAAATGTGTTCTTTAAAGTGTGTCCTTATCGAGTTGTAGGTAATTAACAATTTACTTCTAATCGTTTAAGGTCCTAATAAGGTAGATTACCTTTTTAACCCCTTTATTTGTGCATGAGCATAAACCATTATATCGTGTAGCAGCTGAGCCAATAACATTTCGGCCTCTGCACTTGACTCCATTTTGGTTTATCTCGGTTCAAATGATTTTACAATTTAAACAAAACTAAGAAGGAAGAACAGGTGTTTTTAGTTTTTACTCGCCTATTTTCAGACTGTAGGGTACAATTCATCCTAATATTTCTTCTGAGTTATTCGTTTAGCCACGGTTCGGAAATACTGAGATGCAAAGTCGATTTAGAGACACTTCAATTACGTACTGTTTTTAAGGATATTTAAAATATATCGACAAATATTCATACTCTCGTATTAAATGGTTAATCCATGTTGTGGTTCGGCTAAGAGATGAGCATTTCCATGAGGCTCTTCATCTAAATTATCCGTAATTTTTTCTGTTTTGACCAAATTTGAAATATGTTAACTTCGTACTTGCGGCGTATATAGAGTTCGAAAATACCTACTGTTGTATATGACCGAGCGAGGTAAACAATGCTCCACAGACAGTGTTGCGAATTTGATTGACTAATCCAAAGTTTCAGTTCAGGAATTGTATTTTTACCGCAATAATAACCTACCTATAATATATTGAAGGAGTATTGTACTGTATCAAAATTTAACATTGACGTTTATCTAAAATGTACCTTAGGAGGTCTCGCGAACCTAAAGTATTACTCTTAGAAAAGGAAGGAAAGAGTAGGGGACGGGAGGATGTTCTGAAAAAAAAAAAATACTGTAGTGTGTTTGTTTAAAGTACTTATATTTTTTATGAGGTGCTGACTTGAAAAAAGTGCATTTTTTAAATTTTTTTTCTAAGTAACTCGTGATGTCGCTCAACAGGTTTTGAATGAACAAAAGCAGTTGCACTTCCCTTTGAATGATGAAACAAATATGCAGCTGCACGTGTATTTTCTAGAATTGTTTTAAAGTATTGAGGATCGTGACCGACACGCCGCCCGTTTGCCTTCCCTCTCCACCCATCTTTCGTGGGCCACCGCTCCAACAGTTGTGATCAGGTTCCACGCCCTGCAGTAGAACTTGGAGTAAGAAGGTCCTCTGAGCACAAGATTGACGTGTTTTGAAGAAGACCAGCTCATTTCTGTACAGTTCTTGATTTACGTTGGATGTAGAGTATGAACGGATTGCAAGGAGAACGACAGGATTAAGTACAAATGTACCGGGACGAGATGTTGACTCTATGAGAAACCACATAGTTACTGTAGCCCCGATACCGACTTACACCACTCTTACACTAACAGATTAACTTTGGGTTAGGTTCGAGAACATTGCCCCACTGCCCTCGCATATCTTTGGATTACTCACGTCTGTGGGTATCTAATTCCTTTACGTGCAGTAGTGCAATAAGTGTCTAGTTATGGTAGTCCAATGGTTAGTGTGCTAATATTTAATTCTAGAAGTCCCAGTTTAGATCCCATACTCTCCGTGAATACTAAGGTGTGAAATACTTGGAGTTAAAGTAACGATTACAAACAAAAGTTTACATCATTGCTGATGAGCAGGGAATTACGTGACATGGTAGATATGTAGCGACGTGTAAATTACTTTTTTTCCAGGCAGTTACCATCTGCAGTAAAGGCAAAAGTATTAACCAATAAGTAATCCTCAATTATACCCCTGATTTACTAAAATTTTTCATTAGTTTGATTTGGCAATTAACAAACTGTACAAAATATCATTAAAATGTATGGATGGAATAAAAATTAAATGTATTGTTGACAGATTAATCACTCTTTTTAGTTGCTTCATTTGTCCTGCACCCCCCCCCCCATAACTTCTATGGCCTAATGTCGGAACGTTGAGTTGAAAAACAATTTTTGATTTTTACTTTCTGCACTTCGTGTGTATAATAAGTAGAGAGATAGGCTCTGCCCAAAAATCCTTGCGGATATTTAACCGAAAATACATGTTTTAAGACTCCGAATCCAAATCAAACCATTTTTAGGAATTTTATAAAAAATCGCGCTTCTGTGAATAACAACGAAAAGTTGAGCTCAATAACAAACTTTGTTTAAAGTTCTGCACCTTCCATGGTTGCAAAACAAAGATTTTAAGAAAATCCTACAGTTTCAAACTGCTCTTTACTGGAAAACATTTTCGAAAATTCTGATTTTCCCAAAAATAACCGTAATTATTATGGTTAAAATGCCACGTTTAAGACATTTTCATGACAAATAGAATGTAGTTCTTAATTTTTATGGGAATAGACCCTAAAGTCCTCGTCGTACTGAATGGTTTTTGCATAAGTGGTACACCGTAAAAGTTGGAATTTTTTTTACCACACACACACACACACACACACACACACACACACACACACACACACACACACACACACACACACACACACGCACGCACGCACGCAGGCACGCACGCACACACACACACACGTAGTACTTGTTAAAGCAAACAATGAAATCAAATGACTATTCTGTAGCTAATAATATCCGAGATAATCTTTGTTAAATAATGTGGATGTTCCAATATTTATATCATTTTTAATTATTTCGCCCTGGTCATGTGAGAAAAACGGAAATTCGAAATCTTCACTCAGTGACCAACTCTTAAAACCGTCGATCACCGCTTAAAGAATATTGTTTTCCATTATTTCACTTATACATATGTACCTACAAGAAATTATCCTATAGCATAATTTCTATAAACGCTTTTCTTGATTAATATAAAAGTAGATACAAGCGTTGGTGTTTGTTATAGAGTAGAGAAAGTCATATAAGTGTAAAGCATCAGAATTTTTCCCATTAACGTTTACATTGGATACTCTAACATTCTCTCTCGGATCCATAACAGACTGCGGAGAATAGAGAATTTTTATGGATTAGCTGGCTGCCAGACGTTGCAAAGTTATCTTTTTATACTCGAAAGATAGATTAATTTCATTTACATTCTCTCGCTCTTTTTGAAATTATTGCACAACAATTTATAAGATTTCTAAGACAAACTCTGTCCTGGTGTGCTTAAAAGCGATTACCCTATATCAGTAGAGTTTTTGAGATCCCGAGTTCGAATCTCGGTTAGGGTGAGTTACCTGGATAAAGTTTTTGCTGGGGGTTTCCCTTATCCTGTAAGATGAATGTTGGGTAATTCTAAGCTTCATGAACTTCGCACTCATTTGAGCATCATTTCACCTGTTTCATTCATCATCCGATATGACAACGTTGGAGGACGTAAATTACAAAAAAAAAAAAAAAAAAATAAAAAAAAGAAGAAAAAAAAGGTAGAATTTCTGGCATGAAAAAGAATTTCAGACGAAATTCTGGTACACCTGCTTTATTTATTTTTGTATTTTTTATTATTAACGTCTTCCAACGATAAGTCATGTTGGACGATGAACAAAATGAGTGAAATGATGTTCAATTGAACTTAGGGTACATAGAGCTTAGAGTTATAGACATTCATTTTTCAGGATAAGGGAACACTGGGGAAAAACCGTATCTAGATAACTCACCCAGACCGAGATTTGAACTCGTTACCTCTGAGGTATGCATATGTGCGCTACCACCTATGCTACAGAGGCGGGTGGCACACGGCGGCGCTGATATGTTCCTAGCAATCGACAGCATCGTGAGCAAACAAATTTTTTTTTCGATAATAGATTTTAAGTATAAATTACACTTTTAACGCTTTCAGATATTGTAATTAATTTTTACTGAATTATTATTCTACTTATATTCATGAAACCTTTCACACCCCTTAAGAAAATACAGTAATATAGAACTGTGCAATGATTTCTCTTTACTTGAACAATGAGACTGGAAAATAATTTCACCTCATATGGAGAAAAAACAGAGTGAGAATTAAACACCTGTCTTTTAATTATAAATAGGCCACCAACGCTTCTGGAAAATAATCCATAATTACGTAAACTAGAATGGAGAAATTGCAAGAAAAGGGAAGTTTATTCTCTTTGCTTATAGGAAAATAATTTGGTTTCTAATAATGTGTGTTTATTTAAATGCAGGCATTTTAAAGTAAATTATTACCATATCTGAGCGAGATTACATACAATACAAGCTAATCATTTAGAAGTATTAAGACCTAAAAGTGCATGATACAGTGCGCACCGCTAATAGCCAGCTACAAAAGTGTTTGTGGAAACCGGCAATGAAAACAGTAATCTACTGGAATTGATTATTGTCATCCAAAATCTTAGGTACTACATCGAAGCTCATTATTATTACACTTTAAATCATTGTGTAACTATGCATAATTGTCATCATTGTATATGCCCAAGCAATTAACTAGGGTACACATTACTTAACATTAACATACAATGGCCTTAAAATTACAATCGCAAAATGATGTTAATAGCAATATTAGATCTGGGTCGATCTCAGGTCCTTCTCTGTATGGTGGAGCATTAAGGTAATTTGCATTTTAAGGTTTGTAACTTACTCTCAAAACTGTACGTTTCTCTTTTAAAACCCTTTAAGCTCACTACTTTAAGTGCAGATATCTTTGATTTGTTTCACTTATATGCAGTCCTTAATATCTAAGCGCGTATTGGTCGTATTGATACCTATATTGATACATATTGATTGTGTAAACAGATTTGTTTACTTGTCTACTGCTTTTATTAATAATTACGTTTTGTATTTCTTTTAAACATAAGGCCACAAACACTCCAAGCCCTGGAGATGTTAAGTAATAGTGCTGGCCATAGATATGAGTAACTCTTCACCTTCCATCTGAGAATAGAACTCAGGGCCTCTAACTTTTAGACTAGTATACTAACCACCAGATTATAGAAGTAGCAAATTTGTATGTATTCAGTATATAACATATTTTCAGTTTGATGAGCTTCTAAATAATGCATTGTAAATTATTAAAAATAAATTAAAGTCAGGTATTGGGACCACTAAGCAACCAACAAGAATCGCATACATATTTTATATTGTAGCAAAAGGGAGTTAAGAGCAGGAGACTTGGAGATCAAGGATTAAGCCGACATGCTAATACAAATTTGAATCATCACCTTTATAAAATAGAGCTCTTTGGAACTTAAAGCAAAGTTGAATTCGTTCAAAATTAATTAAAATAAGGTCGTTTCTATCAGTTAATCCACATCGTGAGTAAACTAATTCAGTACATACATTGAGTTTCAGCTTATGAAATTCACTAGCACTGATAGAAGGTGTTCTAATAAATCAAAATTTTTATTTTTATATTCCTGGAAATTAACGCTTTGAAGCTTTTGGAATTTATCTTTCTTTTATAAATGGCTTTAGTTTGCATCTGTGTGGGTATGATGTATTGTGCGTTTGGGTGTGTGTGTGTGTGTGTGTGTGTGTGTGTGTGTGTGTGTGTGTGTGTGTGTGTCTATGTAAGTGTGTGTATCTTGTACCGCATTAACCATTAAGTAAAAATCGAATAAATGCAAATCTTCGCACTAATTCCGGCATTTATTAAGAACAGAAAGCAATGAATTTAATGGAATTCTGTCCATCTAAAACAAGTGTTAATTTGAAATTTATTTTAGCTCAAATTCTGTTCTAATAATGATGAAGGCACCTGCTGATTCTGTTATTGTCATCAAAATTAAATGTGTATCTTGAATTTTGTGTAAACAACCTATTAAGAACTGTATATTCTCTTTTAATTTTTAATGCCATGAGACTTCAAAAGAGAATCCAAAGTGCATGACTGAAAATGGACAGAACTTTATTAAAGATGCAATTTATGTTAAGCCAAAATTAACGTGAATTCACTTTTATTTTTAATAATTAATTATTCTTTTAGTTTTACCGACTGTGAAAGCAGCACGTTTTAAAATATGAAATGTTTGTTTTATATGACACGAACTCATAGAAAACGAAAGCAATATCATCACTTATGTATTAAATCGACTTAAGTTTTCAGGCGTTTACTGTTTTAGCGTATTTACGTGATATGAATTAATTAAAACCACTTCTTGAGAGGGATGATTGAAAAGTTTTAATTTTTTATGAATAATTTGTAGAATGGAAATGAAACTAAATGACACTATTTAGAAAACGGCGGGTGATTGTTTATGAACAGTAATATTAACATTTCTATCAAGTCTTTAAGCATGTTATTCTGGTTTTTGAACTACTCTTGCTGCATTTATAGAGCTATACTTCAGATGTACACATATTATGAGCATTGAAAAATGCGCAGGACATTTGATAGGAATAGGCATACATTATCTGCTTGAAGTAAGCGAAATATTGTTTCCGTGAGCAAGTGAGATATGTACATACATGCCGTTTGCGCACGCATATGTTACATATTATTATGTTTGTGCTATAATGGTTACATGTGAGATAGTCAAATGTGTGAAAGTTGGTGGGGCAGACCACGTTGCTTAACCTCCATATCTGAGCAAATCAGTTTTACATGTGCAATATGATTTCATCATATCTAGCCTGTTAATTATTAACGCCAGAAAACCTCGCGTTTATGGATTTTTTTCTTTACTCGACTAAGCAGTTCTTGATGCTGTTATTTCTTCGCTTTTCAAAACCCATATACAGAGTCTTCTTGTTCGCTTATGTGATTTTATAATTTAAAACTTTGTCTTCCCCTCTTATTACTATGTAATATGTAACAAAACCATATCTGGAAATGTTTTTCTCGATGAATATAAAGTAAATTGTAGTGTAATCTTTCATTAGAATAGGAATATTGTTGAATTGAAGAGAGATCATGTTAATGTAACACGTTATTTTTTATTTCTTTTGAATTTATGATTATTATTATGTAATTTACCAGTTGACTGGTTTCGCTTAAGTATTCAGAATGTGTCTCTAGAAATTTCGTAAATCCTAATAAACCTGTAGTTAAACGAGGTTAATAAGTAGGCACGCACATTAAACAGCAGTGATTACTGAGGACCTCGATTGTGTGTTTCATCGCTTGCATTGTTTTCTGAACATCTTATACTCAAATACATAGCTTGTAATATGCCGACTACGTGGATCCAGCACCACTTGCTTGCACCATACGAAAACTGACTCTGGTAGTAGAGAGTATCCTAAGCTTAGCATTGAATTTATCTTCATTTTAGCCCTTAAACTCCACTCTCTCTCTCTCTCTCTCTCTCTCTCTCTCTCTCTCTCTCTCTCTCTCTCTCTCTCTCTCTCACACACACACACACTCGCACACTCATTCATTCACTCACTCTTCATTTTAATGGTTAATGGGATTTTTTGTGTATGTAATTTGGGAACGAGAATTATAATTTTATATTTTCTACTTCTTAGTGTAGCTGATTCTATCTTCAGTCCTCAGTCATTCAGATAAATGTAGTACGGATTTTTCCTACCGTATGTAGAACTAAGGCAGACGTGATGCATTCTATTGAATAAACGCAGTTTAAAATATTCAGTTCCTTCTACTAGAGGGTCAATTTATGCTGTCTATACCAATAGAAAAGTATCTTCCCATCGGGCTTATAGCTTTCCTTTCATTTGGCGTTTACTGATAATCCAAAACGTATTGAAATATTATAAATATAACATATTAAACTTTAAAAGCCGAAATTACAGGCATAGAGTGGAGGCATCTCTTAGGCAGTATTGAACTGTAGAAAATAATGTCGTCTTCTGCCTGTGTAGTTTTCTTTTGTTTCCACGTGTTATAAAACATACAGCTGTCCATAAAGAGAACAGGAATATTTAGTACAATTACTAAAATAATATAATCACAATTTAGCGACTTGTTATTAATTGGATTTTGAAAATTATTCGTATCATGTCAAGAGACTTCTTGCCAGCAATGTTAATTTTCAGCGGAGGTTCTACGGTAAAGACATATGAATTTTGACGATTTATGAGATGTTTCTTAGAAATGATAGAACTGTTAAGCTTCTCGAATGACTAAATATTCCTGGTTTTCAAAGCATTAAATATAATTATTGTACCTATTTGTAATAAATGGTACATTGTTTCTTATTTTCTAAGAAACTTGATTACTTCACGTACAGTAATTATGTATAAGGTCAATGCATGATTATGCACATTTGGAAAGAAATAGGCAGATCTCATCTGTATTAAGTTTTATTATTATTTGCCTCCTATTTAACTGACAACACCTTCAAAGTGCCATCTTGCTGATAGACGTTTACGCAGTTTTGCTGTAAAAGTACTGTTTTGTCTTATAAAATTTAATAAAGCCCGAGTTAAATTATTTAACGTTATTAACGCATTAGTATGTATTCTAAATGCCATCTCACGGTGTTAAATCTTCCAGGAGAGCGAATGTTCATTCCTGGAAAGGAATGTTTAGACCATCTTGTAATTGCATCTTGTAATTCAACCAATAAATGAATTTTTATCAGCATATTTATCTGTTGACGGAGTATAATTGTATACATTAGCGCAAAATATTGACTTAATGCAAAGGTTTTGGAAGGTGGTTATTTTGGACTAGCCATTGTGCATGGGTTTTGTTTCTTATTTATCATAGCAATCGTATTTTGTGAAACCATGCTAGTGTGTGGAAGCGAGTTAAGGATATTAAAAGGAAGACGCAAAAACAAAGCATAAAGTTATGAAATCTTAAAGAAAATTGAAATATCACAGCAAAGGAAATTTAATAAGAAATGAATATATTCCACAGTTAGGCACACATAAATTACAGGGTAAAATGGAAGCAAATAAACAGAATTGGGAATTATGAAATGTGCCCGCTTTTACTACATGCGGCACCGCAGACGGTTATACTGATGATGCATGAGATGAAGATGCAGCACCGGTGTAATGAAATGGTGGGGAAAACTGGAGATTGTGGAGAAAAACCGTCCCAGCGCCGTGTTATCCACCACAAATCTCCCTTTGCGATCGCCTGGAATGGATCCCGGGCCGCCTTGGTGACAGTCGAGCGGTCTAACCACTCAGCCGCGGCATGGCCCAGAATTGTAAAGGACATATGAATGAATGAATGAATGAATGAGTGGAGAAGGAATGGCACTATCAATAAGAAGATACAAATGTCCTGAAAGAAGAGGGAATGCGTAATCAGAACAGGTAGAAATGTCTAACGGCTGAAGAGAAGAGGATTTAACATCGCTTAACTGCTCGGTTATATCGCCACTGTTGCTTTCTTTTGTAAAATAATATTATTGCATGCCAGATATATGCCTGTAATTGCGTGTTTCTATGTGTTCACTTTCTGCTATCTGGTCTCAGAGAACTTTGTATGAATTGCAGATTATCAAAAGCATGGTATTTGATTACTTGTTCTGTAGCTTGTGTTGCGACAACAGACCTAATATTTGTTATAACGGATAATTTTAATGTGCTATCTGTATTTTAATGTCATTTTGCTGAGGAAAAATATGATTATATTTATAAGAGTTCCCATAAAAATGTGTCATTATTGAACCGATGTCCTTTGTAGTAGGTACTTTCAAGGCGTTGCATGTGGCTGACATGAGTTAGGAATGTGTAAAAGTTAAATAGTGGAATATTGATCACATATTGGCGATTGATTACACAAATTGTATCGAATTTCAAGCAGTGGGAGCGGTAAACCTTCAGACAAGAGTGAAAGTTTTTGGGCAGAATCAGGGTCAGGGTCGACTCGGGTGCTCCAGATCTTTCACAACTGGATAAACCTGTTGTGTCTATTGTATGTTGTAACAATAATTAGGCGTGTACCTCCCCACTTCGAAATGGGAAGCGGACCGGCTCTTAGGTATGCAGATAGGCCTGAAACATGATACCCAGGAATTGTAAATTGGCGCAAATATCTTTGTTCCCTAATTTGGGGAACTGGATAAGCCGTTACATTCGAAACAGAATCACGGATAAGAACATCACTTCCCGGTTAGCAATGCAAAACAAAAGCGCTGAGAGCTTATTACATAACCATCATGCTCGAGTTTTAGCATTTAAAGAACTGCGATCATTTTATATGCTTCGATATTGACTCGCTCTCTATTTTCGAACTTCCTTAGAGAAACTTTTGAGAATTTAGTTAATTACTGATTGTAAATAACAATTTATATTTTACAATATATAACACGGAAATCAACATTTTACCACTCGGGAGCCAGGGACCTGTGTATGCAAAATGTCTATATCATTGATAATAATGGATACTATCGAGGTGAATTTATCCGCAAATTCCACTACTGGGTTTTTGAGTATCTGTATCCACAGGAAATGTTTATAAAATCGTGCGCTCCTTCATGTGTTTGAGAACAGCGAATTTAAAAACGAGAAGGCATATAAATGCTACAACCGTACGAGGAACCTCTTACCTTATTTCTCGACATAGTCTCAATTGATGGCTATACACTTGCTCCAGCGATGTTCCAGCTTTTTCATCCCGTCGGAAAAAAAACAGGTTCCGACAAGATTTGCAAAATGCTCGTTGACGCTGACTTATCACTTCACTTCATAAAAAATTCTTACCATCAAGACAAATTTTCAAGAGTCGGAACGGGAGGAAGTCACTTGGGGCTATGTCTGGTGAATAAGGTGGATGAGGAATCAATTCAAAGTCAGCCCATGTACTTTCGCAGATGTGTGCATTATCCTGGTGAAAGAGCACTTTTTGCATTTCAATCTCGGTCACTTTTCAGTCAACTGATGTTGCAAATGACCCAACAATGAAGCATAACAGGCTCCAATTATGGTTCTATCTTTTTCCAAGTAGTCTATGAGGATTATTCATTGAGAATCACCCCCCCCCCCAAGAAAAAACAGTGGCCATCATCTTACCAGATGACAAAATGGTCCTTGCCATCTTTGGTGCACTTTCATCAGCCTTTGTCCATTGTTCTGACTGCTGTTTTGACTCTGGGTGTAATAATGGAGCCAAGATTCATCCATGGTTACAAATCGGCGCAAAAAGTCTTACGGATTGCGATTAAACATCGCCAAGACACTGGTTGAAGTGTTCTTCCGGATTCGCTTTTGGTCGACTGTGAGCAATCGTGGCACCCATCTTGCACACAGCTTTTTCATGTAACATATGGTGCACTCGCTCAGTTGAGATGCCTACAGCCTCAACAATCTCACGAATTTTGATTCTACGGTCTTGCATATCCATATCGTGGATTTCTTCAATGGTGTCCTTTGTAGTGATATCAAATGGGCGACCAGAGTGCGATTCATCTTTGGTGCTTCTACGATCACGTTTAAATTCATTGATCCAAAAATAAACGGTCTTCAATATTTTTACAGAGTCCGCATGAACTTCATCCACTTCAGTTTTGACTTGTGCGGCAGTCCAAATCTTCAAATGAAAATGTTTAATAACAGCTCGAACCACTGTCTTTTTTCCATTTTCAGTCGCAGTTATCACACTGACCAGTTCAGATGCTATCAACAATGAACTGTATATTGTAGCAATTTGAATGTTCTGTACAATCTTTTGAATAATCATGCTTACCACCCACAACGTTGCAACAAGGAATTTCCATCCCTTCATGGAAATTTACCAGACTTATCAAATGACCCTCGTATTTCCAAGTTGGGCGTCTGTTTTAATATAAGATGGTAATTGTTAGTACATTCTTTCAACCCAAAACATCATAACCGATGTGAAATTTCTCTTTACATTTTTTTTATAAAAAATGTACCTTAACGGTTTAAAGTAGAAGATTTGGTATACTGACATGAGGAATAAAATTCATATTTTGGATATGTGTAAGTAATATGGAAAGCACCTTTTATTTATGCTGAACTGTATATGACTTGGAAAAGTTTAGGTTACCACACATCTGCTATTGCTGCTGGAAAACTTTGAAGTTCATTAAAATATACATGTAGTCAGATGACTCCTGTTTACTTTTTCTACTGAGTTCAAGTAGAGGAAGTATTGCAGTTCAAACATTGATGTTGAGATTTCACCGGAAATACATGTTTTAAAGGTCCTTGGATTCTTCCCCCCGCCCCATTAACGAGAACTTTTAGAAAAAGGTCTGTGTGTACGTGTGTATGTGTCTATGAATAGCACAACTCAAAAAGAAAACTCGGTTGAGTACCAAAATTCGTATGTAAGTTAAATAAATTAATTCAAATCCATATAAGTTTATTTTTGAGGAATTCCTTGTGTAATGTTCGAGTACTTATTCTCTTCTCTACTGAGAAGTCGTTAATCGTCTGTTTTTCTCCTGGTTTAAAGGAACGAAATTTGTCATTCACAGGGGCAAACACTATTGCTTAACCCATGTATTCCCCATATTGCCGTTGTGTATAAGCAAATATAAAATGAAAGAATTTCTTTGCTTATCAATATTAACAAGCTCTGACAAGAGTAGTTTGTTGTAGAGTGGATAGAGAAAGCGCGAGAACGTGTTATACAATATTTTTTCTCTTATACTGGTTCAGATGTTTAAAAATCAAGTTATTTTAACTGACCCTGTATGTACTGAATCTGAAGTTCTTGATGGAAGTTGTTGGTGAACGACCACGAGAAGTGTAGGTATGACCCTTCAATGAAACTCGTCCAAATCAACAGCATATTTCGTATTAAACCATGAATAAAGATATAAAACGATGCAGAAAACTTCAAAATATTAAATTATATGTTTCCAACATTGTTTTAAAATGAATTGCTATCAGTATAATTAGTCTCACTGATCTTTGTAAGAACTAACATGTATATGTTGCAGTAATAATGAAGCAAATAATTATTTTGGGGGTTACCAAACTACCTGAATTGTTGTTTTGAGCTGCAGTGAGCAGTTATTAAACTGCAGATAAATATATAAGGCGTCCGTCGCCATCTTCGTATTTCTTGAACGTGGTCTCCAAAAAGCTGCTGGCCAGGGTGTGCCTTGTCTCAAATGTAAGTAACTTCTGGCATGCCGTGTCGACATATCGGCAAATTAAGCACATACCATGCATTTTACTACTGTATATCAAGTCCATTTGCTGTTGTAGGTGTGGCGAGATTATATCTGCAATACTTACGTCAACCGCTTAGACACACTTTAACGTAACTTCCTACTTGAATTGGTTTAGAACCAGATATCAAACGAGCCTTCACATCTGATGCATTTTATAGCCTGGGTTTAAGCCTGAAGAGGTGATTGTGGTTGTAAGCCAGTTATTCCCATTATATCGTTGGTAGAGGGTGATGAGAGCTCGTGGTGTCATTTCCTCGCCGTCGTAAATATCTGCGAGTTCTCATATTATGGTTAGTAATTTCCATTATTACTTGCAAAGAACGCTTGTACAGCTGAGTCAGATAATTTACTATGAAGTTGTTCTGCCTAACGTTGCATAAATGTCTGTTTTAACCTTTTAGTAGCGACTTAAATAACTCAATTTATCTCTGTATCCTTTGTGAGAGCATTGTACAATTATGTAGAGTATTTTAGGATGAATGCTGTCCATCAATTTTTGTAACAGCAATTTTTCAAATCCCATGATGCTTCCAATAAAATATGTATTCCCTTAAAACTAGACTGTGCGGCGTAACAACTGCACAGTGCTACTTTCCGCATCTCTGCATACAAAGGGCGCTATTTGTGGGTTGCAGTACTGGAAGGTGGAATATGGTGAATGTCCCAAGTATCTCTTGGCGTCGAATATGGGCTTAGCTGCAGCCGCTACTTTTCCCTCAAGTAACTCTTCAATTGCCTCTCCCTTCCTCGGGACCTCATGAAGTTGAGTGGATCCCGAACCAGATTTCCCAGGAGAAAATCCTCACCTGGTAGGTAAGCAGCTGTGCAAATACCGCACTGAGCAGACGATCGAAAAATCCCTTTATATTCATGGATATGTTTGTGAAATAACAGTGCGTGTTGTATTTCTATTTTCCTAACACGAAAATGTAAGTGCTGGAAATAGATGATAAAAATATGGCTTGCTTGCGGAGTACTGCAGTTTAGCAAAACGAAGTAATCGGAACATATTGATGTGTTCGGAGAGGTCTGTCAGGGCTCCGCAACAACTTCAATGGTTATCCAAGAGAGGGCAGCACCATGCCGCCTCTACATGTGCACACACAACAAATTGAGCAGCTTGGCGTCTAACATAATTTATTTAAATATTGAGTACGGCATTTCTGATAACGTTAACTTTGGCACCTTTTCATGAAAGAAGCGAGAATCATCCTATAGGTCATTAAAGTTATTTGAGCTCTTAAAAGATTAAAGAAAAGCAATTGTTCGTTGGGGTTAAGAGAAATGTGTTTATTTATCATAATGACACTAGCGGAATCAGCAGCTCCACTCGTGATGTTTTAATTGCAGATTCTATGTAGACTTCGTTACATATCCTACTCACTTCCTCCCTCTTTCCGCACATTCTTTTACTTCACTCTTTGTGAGACATACATAAAGGAATTGTTGTGGGTTATTTATTATGCTTCTTTTATTTCTAGTCATAACCAGGCGTGGAATTTAAAAGCAACTAATAATGTGTGCTCCTAGTCCATAGAATGTTCACACTGAGTTTACTCACGTGTATGCAATGAAATACACTCGCATTCACTCCCACATTCATACTTCTACTATCTATAGAGGGAAGCGAATAATTCTAGTTTAAGAAAAGCACCTGTTTCATTCAAAAATGGATCTCGGGACCTCTGAGCTGTTACCAATAATTAAAATATATATGTAAGATCTATACATCGCTCCCTCTCTTCCCAACACGCACGCACGCACGCACGCATGCACGCACACACTCACCCACGCACGCACACACTCACCCACGCACGCACACACTCACCCACGCACTCACCCACGCACGCACACGCACACATAGTATTTAGAGAACACGTCTTTTAACATAATGCTCCCGAATCCACTTCTTGAAGTTGTACGTCGCACACACGCATGCCGTCGGTAAGGTTCGTTGGATGTTACAGAGGTTTAAGGGACATACCAACTACATTACTCCGGGTTGTGGCACTTTGTGATGATTCATAAAAGGCCAATGAAAATGCATAGTTACATGGATTAATTGAGGCGCTTAGAATAACAACGGCATGTCCCAGCCAAAGTTCATTTTGAGATAAAAGCTTTTTCAAAACAGGGGAAGTAGTTAAGATTAGAATTGATATTTCGTGAGTATTTAAATTAAGGGATTCCAAGTCAATGTAAAAATTCTTGAACCATTGTGATTAATAGTTCCCTTGACAATGTGTTGTTTATTAGAAGAAAAAGTATTCAAAATAGGAAAAAACTTCAATATATATTTTTCCTTCATTTAATATCTTGAAATAACTAATCCAGCTCTATTTCCATATCTTCACATTTTTCGTCATCATGAACACCGCCATGACGAAGATTGTTATAAAATGGAAATTAATTGTTCTTTCACTCTAGCCGTGTGTAGGATACACTATGAAAGGGTAGAGTCAGACTGAAAAATTCAATGCCATAGCCGGGATTTGAACCACGGATCTTCTGGTCTTCGGCCAGCCTCTCTAACCTATTGAGCTACTGTGGCCAACGTGCCAACATGACATTAAATTCTCCAACTGACTCGTGTTTTTCCCGTAAACCACTAGGAGTTCTGATAAACACATGAGACAACTACCCTAATGGCGACTTACTATGCTGTAAGTACTTAAAGGCCCGGGCTTTATAGTTCGGACCACCATTAGGTACAATTAATGGAAATTAATTGTCTTTCACACTATCCGTGTGTAGGACACACTATGAAAGGGTAGTCAAACTGAAAAATTCAATGCCATAGCCGGTATTTGAACCATGGATCTTCTGGGTCAAACAATTATGCCTCCTATTTTTTTTTCTCTTTTAATTGCCAAGAAAACTGAATCCAATTTACATAGCTTGAAAACTACAACATTGACGATTAATTTTTCACTATTCAATATAATCTCCGTCGTTTTCCACAATTTTGGTCCACCTTTTAACTAGGGCATGTATTCCAGTGTGGTAAAACACACGGTCTTGCTTCCTAAGCCATTGATTCATGGATGTTTTTTTTTCTTCAGCGACGTTGATTGCCTCTTTGATTCAGGTTCAAAACAATGAACCCACGTTTCATCTCCAGTAACAATTTTCTCCAGAAACTCCTCTTCCTCCAAATTGAAGCGCTGCAAGTGTTTGGAGGCTATTGTTTTCCTTGTTTCTTTGTTTTGGGCGGTTAACATTCTTGGTACCCAAAGTGAAGAAACTTTGGAGTAACCCAGTTGTTGAATAATCTTCATCACACTGCCTTTAGTGAGGGGGGTAATGTGACACAATTCACCTGTTGTTACCCGGCGATCACCACGAATGATGTCATTGACTCGTTGAATGTTGCATGGAGTCACTGCAGTCACCGGCTTGCCGCTTCGCTTTTCATCTGCCAATGGTGTTTGCCCTTCAGCTTCGTTACAGCAACGAACCCATCGTCTAACAGTGCTGGCATCCACCGTTGCGTCACTATACACAATTTTTAGCCTTTCATGAATGCGAATGGGCGTTTCACCGTCCTCAGTCAAAAATTCAATCACAGAACGCTGTTTAATACGAATGTCGACGTCAGCCATTTTGCAAGAGGATGCAGTGCCACCACCTGTTGACTTAGGAAGTTACTACTGCAGGGGATTGGAGAAGAAGGTTTGAGGAATTGCGCAAAATTCAAAGTTTTCACATAACTTATTTAAGGAAAAAAATAGGAGGCATTACTTTTAGACCCAACCTTCGTAAATGCAAAGGAGCTCTATCAATATTTGTTGTTATAATTACAAAGTTTGAAATAAAACTTGTATATCAACAAATTCATCCCTGTTCATTTCATTAATGAACGATTTATCACTATTTCTACACAAAGTTCTTCTATTTGTTACCCATTCAGTTCATTTTTTTTTTTTTTTTTTTTAGAATCAGGAATAACATCTGCTGATGCCACCGTATTCATTACCGTTGAATCCTAAATAAAGCGGCCATAAATAAAGTATTGATAGTTTAGATATGTCATTTTTACATTAAGAATGTGCACGTTTTGACTACGGGCAAATTTTAAAAGCGGAAAATGAAAGCTTTTTCATATCCCAGTTCGTTTGATACTTCATCACATGAAAGGTAGACTGCAGCCGTGCATGGTCATGCTTCTATTTCAAAATTCGATATCATAGGGATATGCCATTATTATTCTGAGCGTTTCAATTAGTGTGGTATTGAAGACCGTGCCAATGTCTTATGCAATGTGAATTCAAGGCTTGTTTTACAATAAACTGAAACTGTTTGGACAAAATAAAGCTTCTATTTCATTTCCTCACTACACTGTTTGGTCAAGTCATACATTCATCGTCAGACCTTCCGTTTCATTTGAAATTGAATGTTGTGTTTCTCTTTCCGATATCGGTACGCCATCGTTATTGTAGATGTTCGGTATCTTATTGTTGAATGAATCCTGTTTTGAGAGAATCGAAAGGGAATTTGTATTCTTAAGGATATTCTGGAAATCTATTCTTCTAGACTAGTAAAATTTTGCACGAAACGCTGAAAATAATGCAATTAGTACAGTAGTCTATATTACAGACATAGAAAACTGCAGAAGGGAATGGAATTCAAACTCGGACACAGCTGCGTATATATAGCTAGACTTCAGCTTTCTAATTTATAATGGAGGGGACGTATCATACTTTAGATATTATGCAATATTAAGTTAATACTTAGAATTATAAGTGTATACCTTATAAATAAAACAATTATAGTATTAGTTTAAACAAAGTTACAATCGAAGCTAAATGTTAGTACGCCAAACACTCTTTCCTTGTACGCGGTTATAATGTTAGTAGTACGGGAAAGCTTGTACATAAAAGTGGAACGGGAACAATCAGTCTTATTTAATGTATGATACTACAATAGAGGTGTTTTCCATCTCTCACACTATCATGTAGGTTCCTATCCGAACCAATTGGACGGTGATTTGGGATCCCTCTGTATATGTTAACATGCAAAATACGAATTTACTAGATGTATAATAAAATTATGTGTGTAGTGATATTTTTATTAAGTTTTAACTCTCATGTTTATGAAAAAAATATTTAATTGTACTAAACTTTGTGTTTTTATTATGTGAGTATTGGGAAGATGTGTATGATCCGTTGTATCCTTGCGATTATACCCATGTATCTAAAGCGGTCCACTTGTTATACTACCTTATCTCCGTCTTGCAATTTCTTTTGTCCAGAAAGTATAGCACGTTTTTTAACTCATCTTTATCCCATCCTACTGATCCTTATCCTTTCTATGTTTCTATGCCGCCTTAAACAATTAAGTGCGTTTCGCTGGCTTTTTTAACTTTTGGAACAATTATTTATCGGCAATAGTGCTCACTCGCTCACGTTGTTAATCTTTGGGTTGGGTACTGATATTCTTGGTTATTGCATTAAATTCAGACCTTCTTGCATACTTAGAGTAGGGGAGGGAATCCGTTCCCTTCAGCTGCCGTGGTGCGGGCGCTGCGGACCCCTAGCACTCGTGGTACCTCTGACGTTACTAGAGGAACCTAGGGCCGAACATTGAAGCCTCTCTCTGAATGGGAGTTGTTCGGATTGGGTTGGACTCGAGGGGGCAGTGGTTCCCGATACCCGGGGTGAGCTGGTACGTCTCCGGACGGGGTTGAGGGGAGCCATTAATATTCCCGCGTACTAGCCAGCATAGCTAGTAGAAGGTGTGTTAGATCTCCAGACGGCCCCACCGAGGTCATATCGGTAGCCTTCCCATTTTGGAGTTGGCGCGCGTAAGTGTCGTATTCACTTCCATCCCGTCTTTAGTCCATAGGGCCAGATGGGGGGGAGCTTGTTAGTCTCTAGGTCTTGCCTTATGGAAAGCCCCACGGAGGCGCCGGGCGCCCTTTCGGGACAGCTCGTTAATTCCCTGGAGGCCCGGGTCCTTGGGGAGGATGGGAATAAACTTGGCTACAGAAAAATAACCAGCTCCAACATCAAGTTGAACCCAGGACCTCTGGATTTAAAGTTTAGCATGTTAATCACCAGAGTCATTAACACGTATATCTTCCTGTTGGGCAGCAGTGGTCTTACGAAGTTTAGTTTTACTCTTCTGCTACCAAATCTTTTTATTCTAAAATAATTAAAGAGCTATTATATCGGAAACGAATGACCTTAATGATACGCTGTGTTTTGCCTATGCATTACATTTCATTATTGTATATTTTATTACTAAATACCATTTTAACTGGATCAAAATGATAACTCAAATTTCAGGAACATACGCAATCTGTTAGAAAAGAAACTAATACAGATTTTCAGTTCTATACAAGATCATATTCTTCCAAGGGAGCACAGCGAATACAGAAAAAGCGCCAATGCATGTCTGAAGGAATTCGCCCAATAATCCCATGCTAGAATGAGATTACGCAAGGAGCGTCATTAACTAAAGAGAACTAAAACCTCCCACTTTCTGCTTGAGGCGTTGTCTTGTTCATCGTTACAATAGAAAATAATAAGCCTGCAGCTGACGTGATGGTTCACAATCTATTGTTCTTTCGTTTGTATAGAGCAGTCATTGAATTTGTCTGTTATGACTAATATGTTGTACGTTATATTCTTAATAGCCCTGCTTCATCCTGGGCCATTTCAGAAATACTTCTAAAACCTCCTGTAAGACGCTCTGCTTTTGTTTTATTAGAGAGAAGGCTCTTGTTTTAGCAGATAGCCTTAGCCCGCTACGCCACGGAGCAAGACTTTATTTTTATATTTCCCCAAAATTACACCCAAAGTTTTCAAGTTTTGTAAATTTTGTTTCATTTTCTGTGGATTTTCCCAACTTTAATCAACACATTTTCAGTGGCTTGCACTAACTTTTAATCTACACATAGAAGTAATTATTCTTCATTTGGATCTGAAATAACTGGGTATGCGTAATGAAGAACGACCAGTTAGCCTTGATTTTTCGAAATTGGAATTTCGAAATTTTGAATTAAATATTGTAGTTTTGTTATTCACATTAGTTACAGAAATATTTTTACGCCATTGAGTAAATAATTTCGTTTCTAGTAAATTAATTTTATTCCTTATGCGTTATCTGTCCTACTGTTTAACACACATGCTATTATGGAAACTCGGTTTGAAAATACATGATTATATTGCAATAATTTTACTGTAATATTTGGAATGCAATCAGTACTCGAGTTTCTTAGTAAAATAATAGTATCAAAGTATCCTAAAAGGCTCACATAAACTACAACAAAGAGAAAGAGAGGAAAAGAAGAAAAACAGCTCAAGGGATAAATTAGTGCAACGGGAGGCGCTTCAAGCTATTTCACGCAATGATTCTTCAGGGTCGTATTTTGCGGACCAAACGGAGAATTCTTAAAAATTACTATTTAGGTATATTTAACAGTCGTGCACTGCGACCTACATAGATCTATTGTGGCTAACAACCCTCAGGAATGAAGGAAACTACAGAACCCTCGGAACCGTTCTAGATTTGCCTGAAGAGGACAATGTACCAATAGTTCATGCCGGCGGTAATGAATGATCTTTAACTTCCGTAGTAGTAGCTAAAAGAATAAATGTAATTGAGCTCTGCAACATTACTTCCGGTATAAGCTACTCCCGTAGTATGGACTTCTTTGTTAAACATTTCCGATTTAAGTTACTCTAACATGGTTCAGAGTCCTGTGCCGTGGCGTAGCGGGCTAAGGCATCATGGTCCCCACGTGAGGAAATTGAGAAGCCTACGATAGGTAAGGGCTCTGGTCACAAAAGCCAACATTCCGGCTGGGGGATGCTGAGATGCTGACCACATCTCCACGTAGGTATCGGTTGGATGATCACCCTCCTCTACGTTGCGTATGTGGGCGTGAGGCCGGCAGTCGGATTGGCAGGTCCTGGCCCTATATAGGCTGTCGCACTCTGGGTTATGATATGTTATGTCATGTTATGATAACATGGCTCAGAACAGCCCGTGCCTTTTCCCCTCTGGGTAGCTCTCTGCCTGTCTGCCCATTTGTTTTACACTTTGGAACGGTTCCCCTCCTTGTGGGTTGGATTTATATCACACGATGCGGTGACATATCTGAAGTAGGATTCGCCCCGTCGTGAGGTCTACGCCCCACACGCGCAAAAGTTTCGCGCTCCCTCGGTGTGGCGACGCGTGTAGAAGCCAAACCTTACCATGATGTAGAAGCGATGAACCTTACGTCTAAAAGCTGTGAAGATGTTCTCGAAGATTTTTATAAATCCTTTCTCCGGCAGCTGTGGCGAGCGATGAGATGTGAAACTTCTCAGGTGTGGTATCGATAAAGGGGATTTCACTTTTGGGCAACTATGGAATAAAATAATTAATACCGTTTCACTTTACTTGGAATTATATTTCTCGACATCATTTGCTTCTTTACATGCGACTTTTTCCACTGATGTATATAGCCCTTTACTATATTTTAATTTTTTCCTTTTATTTATAAATGACGCAACGGTTTTTTACTTAAATTATTTATCGTAGCGTCACGTATTGGATGTATATTTTAAACGTTTACTAAACGTTCATAAATGATGAACTCCAATAACTTCTCATAGTTTCAAGAAGTCTTTTACCGAAAACGCGTCTACCCTCTTCGAGAGTTCAAGCCAGAAGAAAAATTTAAGAATAAAATCATTGGTTCTTTTTTCTGTTTTGGTTGCTAAGTTACCGTAATACTTAATTATGATTGGTCCTACGTCACAGTTTGGGATTTCAATAAACCTAAGCATTTGTTGCATCATCTATATCGCCTGCTTTAATTTACGTTAAATTATAGATGGTCATGTTTACTTAATATGTCCATATATGCAATATCAGCTTCAACTTGTTGTAATTATGCTGCACATACTGCATATTTGATAATTAAGGCTCCGGTTAAGCGGGCAAAGGTAATTTTCCTCGTAGAAATTTTATAAAGCATTGACTTTTTAGTGATTGAGTCAATTCCATTTGTTGGAATATCTATGAAGAAATTCTATTATAATAGCAAAACATAGAATATATTGGGAATATAAAACATAAGTGTCATGGAGAATAATACCCATTGTTGAAGTAGGTGTTTATTATTATTGTTATTATTATTATTATTATTATTATTATTATTATTATTATTATTATTATTATTATTATTATTATTATTATTATTATTATTATTATTATTATTATTATTATTATTATTATTATTATTATTATTATTATTATTATTATTATTATTATTATTATTATTATTATTATTATTATTATTATTATTATTATTATTATTATTATTATTATTATTATTATTATTTATTATTATTATTTATTATTATTATTATTATTATTATTATTATTATTATTTATTATTATTATTATTAATCATCCCAACCTGCTTCCCTGAGCTTGAACATGTTGAACTATCAATCAGATAGGGACTGCAGACCATACAGCGTGTTTCTTTACTCCTGGGGGTATTCAGTTTGTGGGCAATGGTGCGAGAGTGAAGTAGTATTGCCGCCTTTTAATTACGTAGGTTTCTACAACGAAGACTTTACCTAACAGATGATTACATGAAAGTGCATTTTGGTAATTCAGTTAGCCCCCTCCCGTTATTTGACTGTCTTACACTACTATCAATCCAATCGTATGCACCAGTCATGTGCTAAAAGTATCGGGAATCAACCAATCATAGCTGTTTGTATCTGCAATTAGGGCCTATAACACTGTACAATTATTCCATGCTTGTTATGATGTGGTATTATGAGCATATGTGCAATGACGTCAAACGATACATTTAAATGACGTTCCAAAGATTTGACGAAATAGAAAATTAACCAAATGCCAGGTTATGAACTAGAAAAGCAAAAGTCGCAATAACTTGTTGCAAAAGTTCAGGAAAGATAAATTGAGATAATTATAAAGATCTATGAATCTGTGTTCATTAAATATTTTAACATGTGCAATATCATAGCTGGAGTGATCAATAATTTAATTTATTATTCGCTGTTATTATTTAAAATATTATTGTATGTATGGATTTTAATTGTTCATATACAGTAGTCGCAAAAATGCAACTCAGATACTCAAATTCTCTAGATAATTCCTCGAGGCATGAGTGAAAAATCACGTGGTATCATATATTATAGTCACTAATACCTACTCTGCTTATATTCAACAAGTGACGAATTTTTTATCCAAAGTTGATTGTTTTACTCCTATAATCTCTACTCTATTACAAAATGAAAAAGTACGCATTTGGCTATATTTTCATTTTGTAGTTTTGTTAACCTCAGTCATTCAGTTGGTACTAATACAGTTTAAATTCCAGAAATGTACCCGGTTGTGTCTAAAAATGAAAATATAAATTTGCATTTGTTTTGCTCAGAAATATAATCTGTTAGTTACTGATGTATCATTATTAAATAATGCAGGTATAAATCAGGAATGAAACCTCCTTAGATTTTGTCCCATGGTAATTTAATTTACCTTTGAAGTTAAATTTTTTATCATATGTTAAGCTCATTTAAGTCTCCTTAAAACTGGCAGCATTTGCATTAGTGAACAAAAGAGAATGATCCTTAAATAAATGTCTTCTAGAGATGTAATCGAAATTTTCTCAACATCTTGTTTGTCTTGAATCCAAAGTTAGCGGAAGTTTTATGTTCTGGTTTTATAACTTTTTTGTTTGCAACTGTACTTTATAAAGGAAAGGTAAAGATTTAATCTACAATTATTAGTTACCAAAGTAATAGGCATAAACATAATTTTCATAAATGCCAAGTATTTTGGAACGCGTAAGTCCTCATTGAAAGAGTGGTAATTGAATTGGGTGTTTTGATATTGGTTTTTCGAATACAGCAGTTAAATCCCGCATTTGTGATTATTAGAAGTTTCACAATAATAACAATGTATGCAATCAATATTCACAGTTAAAGAAAAAAGGAGTTTATTGATAGCAAAGTAGCCGTAATTCGAATATAAGAGACCCAGTCTGAATTATCGATACTCGATAACTAAGCACTGCTGTACACCTAGCAGCAATGAACTAAGTAACTTTCTTATAGTAATGATTCTTAGAACCTACTTTCTTGATGTCTCGTTGTTTATCACAGTTTATCGAGTATTCTATAACAATACAAAATCGTAACGTGATGTATGGAAGCTTATTAAGAATAGCATATGTTTCTAAATTTTTCAGTAAATTTTGTTTATATTACTATCTAAACAAGTAGGAGTATCTGAAATTTCAGTATTCAAGAGAAATAAATGGTGATAAAATGATACTTGAAATGTAAGTTTCGTAGTGTTTCAGGCAGTCAAGTACATTCATAGTATTTTTTCATTGTTTAGGCTTTCGCTTTTCCGTTTTCTGTCAAACGTTGTCGATCTTTGTTCTCTTGGTCTGTAGAACAGGACTTGGATAAGTATTCTTTGATCTGGCGTTCCTTGAATTTTTAAATCTGGTGCTTCTTTAGAAGAGTTTGTACTTTCTTCTTTTAATTGTCACATTTTGTATTTGATTCTCTCGGACAGCCCTTGATTGAACATAAACACTGCTGTGGCATATTTTTAGCTTTCTCATTGAGTGTCCGTGCTTTACTTCTGTTTTTATTACCCATTAGATTTAAAACGTTCACTCAATTGTTTTATAAGCTGCTTCAAATATCGATATTTTTATTATATCTTGGTGTTGATCATGAGTTACATGACAAAAGAACATTCGGAATGTAACACTTGTCTCAAGATGCATCTTTTAATGCAGTTTTATTTGTAACCGGATATTGTCCATGAAGTGCAACTGTAGACATTGTAATATTGTTATAAAGTAACAGCGAAGAACCTTGTGTGGGTATAGTGAAGCAGGTGTTTTGAAGTTATATTTTTTAATGTTACGCGACTTACTTGTGTATTAGAAGTGGAGTATTAATATAACATGGCTCATAAAAGTACAGTTGACTATGTCTCTTTTGGGCAGATGCCATCCACCTAAGCTTGTACACAGTGTTGAATGAAGGCTTGCCGTTTGAAACAAGGAAGGACTATTGAAGTATGAATAGAAACTTTCGTCACGTTATAACCGTTAGCTTTATTTACCAGAGTGTCACGAAGAAATTCAATAATTCATCTCATATCGATTTTCGGAATTGTTTTATCATATGCTTCTAGTTCATTTTGTATTAGGCGACAGTGGTTTTGGCATGAACGAATTTGTTCCTACCAAGAAAATTTGTTCGCCACGGTAATCATATATGGGGTGACCCACTTTAAGTGTTACGGGATAATACCTCTTAAACGAAAAGAAAAAGAAAACCAAATGTGAAAAATTCCATATCTTATAGAGCAAGATGCCTTCCAAATTGTGATATGACAAATATTTTACTGTGGTAAACGGGGTCCAATCTCAGAATTTTAAATGGGTCCGTGTTTTTTTTTGTTTGTGATATTCTGGTTCCCTACGGTAAACTAAGCTACTTTTATTAAAACACATTTTTTTCTAAAACGAGTTCTTGAACTGTTATAGGCCATTTTCTTTGAATTACCTATAGATTAGTAGAAAGCAGTACTAGGCCTTTATAATTACTCAGGTCATTATTTTTAATTAGCTCATTAAATACTCAAAAAGTTTCTAAAACGTTTCACAGTTCTTTTGAAAATGTTTTCAATGTTAACAACATACAGAGGCTAATAGTAATAGTATGACATACTTAACGTATTCGAAATTTCATATTCTGTTTGGTTGTAGGTGCTTTAGACATAACTTTGTTTTATGTATTCTCATAAAAGATAGTCCGAGTGCGTTAAGTCCGTGAACGAGGAGACCAGATGGTAGGTACAGCAGGTCCAATCCATCCATAACTAAATTCATTTAGAAGTTGACGTGTGCATATTGCAAAATGTGATGGTGCACTAACCTGCTGATACCACATTTCCCTTCGGCCACTGAAGGACACGATTTTCACTAAGGGAGGTAATTCATGGTTAAGAAAATGACAATATGAATTACCGATAATTGTGCCTTCAAAGAAGTAAGGGCCGATGACAAGTTATTCAAGAATTCCACAACATTTAGCGATCAACGATGCTCAACAGTCAAAACTCTTCCATTTGGGGATTTCATATGCCCAATAAGGCACATTGTCTATTAACTTGTCCAGTATTTGAGAATGTTTCTTCATCGGAAAATCATGTTTGCCAAGATTGAAACATACTGTGCAATGGCATTGGATAACCACTCGCAGAAAGCAACTTGCTGCTGAAAATCTCTTACTTATGGATTTACTTGTACAGCAAAAACATTGATATTATTTTCATCAACCATTTTTATTTTAACCTTCAAGTACTTATTGATACTATATTTCCATGATTACATAGTCTTGTTTTCAGTTTGAATTTCATGTGCGACATTTGCTTCCCGTGTCCCTCATGGTACACTGCCGATGCAGTTTGATAGTTCCTGCATAAAAAGCCATTCTTTTTAATTTTTAGAAGCCAAGGTAAATAATAAACATTGATAGCTAGAGTAGGTTGTTGTATTTTAGGAGTTCAGGAGATTCTGAAACCACATTATCCATGTTCTTTCACTTTGTAACGGTAGTTTTTGTTTGAACTGAAAATGAGTTTTGTTTTCTGATCTGAATGTTAGTGGGCCATGTAATGAATAATATATAATTGAACAGTTGCTATGGGAAGAAAATCAACAATCTTGCTTGCTTGATGATGGAAAAAATGTTTCGGTGAATATAAAAGTTTTGAATAGTAACAAGAAAATCAATGATCTTAAAAAAGAGATATATTTTGAAATCTTGATGGTGGAAAGACGATGTGGGCAAGATTAAAATGTTTTAATAGTGATGAGTGGACGTGCAGGAGTGAGCAATTTTATGTAATTAACGGAAAGTATTTATTAAGGAAGTGAGGAGTTATCGATATGCTGGAGGTAACCTGCAATGATTGACTAGGAAAGAAAGTTCGAATAAAATGTAATACAGATTATACAATGAAATTATATATTACAAAATTGTACTTATCCAAAATTTTATTTATTTC
The DNA here is from genome assembly GCA_030765055.1 of Mantis religiosa. Taxonomy (NCBI): domain Eukaryota; kingdom Metazoa; phylum Arthropoda; class Insecta; order Mantodea; family Mantidae; genus Mantis; species Mantis religiosa. Next base: position 87,041,989 of record CM060947.1, on the reverse strand, counting down.
ACTCGTAACCACACCTGAAAACGACAGATCTCATGACTTATTTAATCAAACACAATCATCAAGAAACAATTCAAAATACAGCGAAATAACCCTGTTACATCTGGCTTCCCGAATTGGGTCTTCGAAACAGTCTACGTGCATCCTATCTGCAACGAATAGAAAATCTGTTTACAACTTATGCTTTATTTTCTCCCCGAAATCTTGAGGGATATATTTTTGAAGAAAACATCATATAGCAGCTCAACAATTCATTTTAGAAAAAAAGTGTTTTAATAAAAGTTGCTTAGTTTATTGTGGGTAACAAAAAGCCAATACAACAAATTACCATGGTCCCATTTAAAATTGTGGTTTTGGGAGCCGTGGGACTCTTTAAGCGCCCCAAGAAATATTTTCTATTTCACAATTGGAAAGCCCTTGCTCCTATAAGTTTTGGAATTCTTGGCATTTGCATTGTTTTGTCTGTTTAAGAAATACTCACCTCTAACACTTTATATAGGCTACTGTATATATGCATGTATATATACATTTATTATATATAGTTTTGTAATATGATGTAAAGTTATGTAACCTAACGTAACGTAACCTAACCTAACATATATAAATTATAAAGTAATACCTAGCACGAATGAACTGGATATACAATTATTAAAACTGCAACATTTTTGAAATCACAGCTGTCAATTTTTAGTGAATGTTATCACTAAGTTTGAACAGGAAGGACTTGTCTTCAATTGGCAACCGCTTCATTAAAGACTAAATATATTACATTAATCCTTCATGCGCCAACTTATACGAAAGGCTTATAGATTTGGGATTATATTCTTGCCATTGAGTATATTCTAACGACACCAGATGAAGATTAATGCATAACTGCAGAAACAAAAATAAGGGACATTCAGTAGTAGTGCATTGATTTAAATAAATCCAAAGCCTTGGTTTCCCACAGGGGGCGTAGAAAGGGAGTATTAACTTCCTCGTTCAGTGGCGGACTATTGGAGTTCAGTTGTAGATGTCTCAACAGGAATAGGACATTGATGATCATATATTTAATTACCTTAGCACTATGGAAGTGATCTGAAGCAGCTGTATTCCGAATATATTGATGACTCTTAGTTGATCGGAAAATTACTGTCTGTTTGCATAAGATGCATAATATGTATTCCAATCACATTTCACTTTTTTTTTTTTTTTTTTTTTTTCCAAAACGCAAATTCATTTCTTACTTTACAGTCCACTATACAATTCAGCCGACAAACATTCAGGGTTTACAGGGTTTAATATAAAGTTTTATGATCTAAATTTGTGATAATTTGCAATAGGTCAAAAGTAGTAATGAACCAGTCGGCCACTACTTGCAAATAATCGTGGCCATAATACTATGTTAAAACAGTATATTTGAATTTTGCGTAGTATCTTGAAGTTTAAAAGAAACGCGAGAAAATAAAGTTGGGTTTGCTCCAAGTGAAAGTTATTCATCTGTTTGGAAACATGTTTAACCGCTTCTATAGAATTTGAATCCCGAACTAACAAATAAAGAGTTCAAGCACTCGTATTACTTTGTGTAACTGTTGTAACAACTGTTGTTATTTCTGGTAAATGATTCTCTATATGAAAATTCGTCCATCACGGTCTAGGGGTAACATTCTAGCCTCTGGTCCCCAAGGTCGCGGGTTCAAACCCGATGGAGGACGACGGATCTTTTTCTTGTGTAAAATACTTAGTTTGACTTCCTTTGTAACGGAAATAAAATCGGTTGTCCCCTGTCGTAGATTTATGACGCGTGAAAGAACTTCAGGCTGATAGAGGCCTCTGAGCAGAATTAGCAATCTTTCACGCCCAAATTAGAATGTGAATTAACAACTGAAGGAGGAAAAGAGCGTCCGTAAATAAAATCTCTGTTTTAATTTTCACGTGAAAGTGGAAATATCAGTGGTGCTTGGATCCTTTCTAACAGATACTTTTGCAGAAAAAGTAAAAGTTCATAACTTTGAAAATACCTACGCAGTGTTCTCTTGTGAGAGAGAACTAACGCTTTTAGATTGGAAATCAGATCCCTTTCGTATTACGTCTGTATACATTTATAATTATCAGCACGAATATTCAAAAGAAAGATCATTACAGATTTCAGAGTTTATCGACACATATGTTCTACATCGAAGTGATCCTATACTGTACTCTGTAACACCTGAAAGTTTGTCGGTTGAATACTGTAGTAACACCTATATCATTTTAAAGTATTTTATACGATAAGAGCAGCATTCAAAGATATATGGTGACACCCAAATGAAAGTTACTAACTTAGTATAAATGAAGCATAAGTGAACCATTGTGGGAAAGTTACGCAGATAAGCTCGTAATTTTTTATCGCAACATTACATAATTATTCGTATGAACAAGGACTGTGATACAATGAAGCACAAAATTAATATAATTTTGAGTCGAACTAGTACTCAATGCTTCATATATTGCTAGTGTTTACCGAGAACGCATTTCGTTAGGATCTTCCTACTTTAGTCGACATTAGCTGAGTATGTTAGGAAGCTCCTAACGAAAAGCGTTCTAGATAAACACTAGCTGGAGCATTCATTACGAATTCGACCCAAAATTATATTAATTACATAGTTACTATACTTTTAGTTTCAATGGTTGAAGCTCCTAAAACATTGTACAGAAATGCGTGTTGTGTAACTCAGCCAATCCTATACAAAGAGTAAATGAAAAAGGCGTATAGATATTTTAGCTTATTATGCATTATTTTAAATAAATCTGCGCATCTTGCGTGTAATATTAGACTTACATCGAAAACCTACACTTCTAGATTATCTATCCACCACTGAGATTTAGGTATCAACGTAAAGACACCTCAACCCGCTATTCATTCTTTGAATTCAGTAACTGAGAAGCATAATGTAATGCTTTATTTGCTCATCGTCTCCTCGGAGACGAATTTCCAACTTCGAATCTCAGTGGAAATGGCTAAACAGTGTTATTTTACAGGTTTTTGCTTTCTGCTGAGAAGGTGAAATATATAACTCTGTCTCATTTGTACATAATTCCATCTACTTTGTACACCGTATCTAAATTCATAGTAATGATAGTCTTAAACATGAGCAACACTGAATGACTTATTAATAGAATTCGAGTTTTTACTCATTTAAAGAGAGATTTGCTTATTCCTTTACATTATTGAGCCATTTTAAAGTGTTTGACATTCGTTGTTACAGCATACGGCACCACGGGGTTGGACACTGGCGATTCATAAGTGAAATGACAGAAAAATAAATTTAGGAAAGAAAACTTCTTGAGCCTAAGGTTAAGTTACCTCTTCATTATTTACTCATTATGAGGACTGTCATGCGGGAGGGGGGGGACTCTAGCGAGATTTTTAAACGCAGAGGTCCCGTTCATGACTCCGTGCCTTGAAAATCTCGATTACTCACGATTGGGCCATCACTGGATTGGAACATTAGCTGGTTCCCATGTGTATTGTTATATTTCATTATTCATGGTCTTATTTGACCTAGAACCATGTTAAATGTCATGTTCCCAAATTAAAGGAATTAAATCTTTAAAAAAGCCTACAAGAAAGGTGATCAATGTTATCTACTAATACACGATAATTCGCACCCGAACATAGGGTATTTGGTGGTCTTCTATTTGACTATTTGCCCCTTCATCCGGCTTACAGTCCCGATTTATCCACCAGTGACTTTCAGCCATTTGTCTCTTAAAAGGAGCACACAACTGGACACCATTTTGGGATAAGCATTTCCAGCCATTACATTTTCTTTTCTTTGTAAATCTGTTCCTGTTTTTGACTCCAGAAATGTTTCCAAAAGCCGAAAATGACATTTAGATTCATGAAGAACCCTCCTTGTCATCCTTTACTGGTGCCTTATCTAATTGTGGTCGCGTGACAGTTTCTCAAGGGGATTTTCTGTTTGAGAAAGGACATTTTTTCTGCCTGATAGTAACATATCACTCACAAAAATCTTTCATGTGCATATTATAGCTTAACCATTGATTTCGCTATATGCCTAACGCATAATCGATAACCTTTTTAAAAAAAAAATTAAGAAACGACTTAGCATTGAGCACAGGGGGCCTGCTGTGGTAGGTACGGGATTGGCGATCCCTGGGTCCCGAGCTAAATCTCTCGATTGGGTGCCTCTGAGTGGTGAGAGAGCTAATGCCATACGCCCATATCCGTGTTTGACCCTAACCTTCCTGAACACAAGTCTGATGGATACCTAGCGCGGCGGGGCGCAGGGATCACTGGGTAGCTCGTAGCTCCCAGCTCCTGGTTATCATGTAGGACTGTGTTCGTCGTATCCGCTGATAAAGATCAGTCCCGGGGAGGGGCCATTACATGAAATGTTACACTCCTGAATGCGATTGGGTCCCTCTGTCTATTCACTGGGAGGTGAGACCCTGAGGTGATTAAGGTCCAGGCCAGGACTCTCACCTAAGCCGGGGTGGCCCCCAGGATTTGAGCATGCAATTGTGAAGAATATTGTCGTTTTGGGAACTGAAAAATCAACAAAAATGTTAAGAAAAGAGGAAAGGAAATAACTGAATCTTGTGGTCCTCGCTATTTGGTTATTTTCAGAACTGAGGAAGGTAGAAAATTTACTACCGTGAACCCGTTTATTATTTAGGAGGATCTAGATGATATTTCTGGTCCTGTAAAATCATGTACTCAATTTCGCAATGGCACGCTCCTTGTCGAAGAAGTTTCACCTACACAGGCTGCAAAAAATTTGTAAGTTAATGTGTTTGCGAGCTATCCGGTGCGCGTTGAATTGCAAATAACTCTTAACTCCGCGTGGTGTTGTAAACACCAGCGTATTGGACGGTATTTCCAATGAGGAGATTCAGGAAAACTTGGCGGAACAAGGTGTGACAAATGTATATGGAGTACACCGCAAAGAACGAGGTGAACTGGTGCCCTGTTTCTTACCTTTGATCGCGTAGATCTCCCGCAAAGGATTAAGGCAGGGTATGAAGCTATTGATGTGAGGCAGTATATACCCAATCCATTAAGGTATTAATAAATGCCAGCGCTTTGGCCTCACAAGTGATTCTTGTAATGGAGTGCTGCTAGCGTTGACTGTGGGGTAGTCAAGCATGATAATGCATGTACTCAACCTGCAACATGTGTTAACTGCAGTGGTAATCAATTATCGAACTCCAGAGAATGCCCCCGTTTTATGGAGGAAAAGGCGATCCAAGAGATCCGGGTAAGATATGTAACAGTATTTTTGTTTAGTAATGTTCGAAGGAATAATAAATATATAAAAATGTATGTAGTTGTGTGATTGGCCGAAGTATTAGTGGTGTGACGTGGTATCACGTGGTGTGATGACGTGTCAGTGAATCGGCCAATCACAAAATAAAGTGGGAATTACTATGGAGACAAGAAAATCAATAATCTAGAAAAAGTGTTGGAATCTTGTGTCTTGCTTGAGAACGAGGAAGTTGACTTAAGATGTTACGATGATTATAAAATCTCCCAGAAAATTATATATCATTTTGTCTTAATCTGTGAATCTATCATTTGGCGCTAGCCAGTATTACTTTTGATAGAAAAAAAATTGATTAAATTAACTATATTCGAGTAACTGCGTCGTTAGTGCTGTCTTATGGGAGAAAACATGGCGACTAGCATAGAAAGAGCGATGGAAAATCATGATTCTGGAGTGAAAGAAAGTATTATACCGACCGCCATAATGGAGAACAAATAAAAATCCCGTTACAAATGGCGCAGCAACGTGTGGGGCTCGAATAGGATAAAGAAGAGGAGATTAAAGCATCGTGCAGTTCCGTGAGAATTTAAAAGGAAAGAAGAAAGAAGAGAGAAGAAAGAAGAAAACGAGAACTGGTTTAAGTGAGTGAAAAAAAAAATAGTAGTAGTAGTAGATTTATGTTGTTAAGAAATCAGAAAATAGTTAAAAAGATGGCGAGTAGAAAAGAAATAATAGTGGAAGGAGAAGTTACTGATAGTGTAGGAATGAATAGGGAGGATGCAAGATTAAGTATAGATAATGAGTCAATGTTGGAAAGAATAACAAGAATGTTAAGTAATTTAGATTCTAAAATAGAACAAAATGCAAATGATTTAAAATCAGAAATAGGAGATGTTAAATCAGAAATGAGTAATTTGGATTCTAAAATAGGAGATGTTAAATCAGAAATGAGTAATTTGGATTCTAAAATAGGAGATGTTAAATCAGAAATGAGTAATTTGGATTCTAAAATAGGAGATGTTAAATCAGAAATGAGTAATTTGGATTCTAAAATAGGAGATGTCAAATCTGAAATGAGTAATTTAGATTCTAAAATAGAACAAAATGCAAAGAATTTAGATTTTAGAATGAGAGATGTAAAATCAGAAATAGGAGATGTTAAATTTGAAATGAGTAATTTAGATTCTAGAATGAAAGATGTAAAATCAGAAATGAGTAATTTAGATTCTAAAATAGAACAAAATGTAAATGATTTAACTAAGAAAATGAATGATTTAGATGTAGGAGTAAGACAGGAACTAGCACAAAATGTGAGTAACTTAGAAATTAATTTATTACAGAAGCTAAAACAGGAATTAAAATCTGAAATTTCACAGGAGATTAGAGAAGGGAGAAAAGAGTGTAGGGATAGTATGGAAAGGCTCATGCAGATCATAGAGATTAATAAGGATGAGAATAGAAAGGAAGTCAATGAGTTGAGAGAGATAATTCAGGAAACTAGGTTAGGTCAGGACATAGTGAAACAAGAAATAAGAATGGAATTAAACAAAGAGTTAGAAACATTTAGGATACAACAGGCAGAAATAACACAAAAACAAAGAGAAGAATTAGGAGATAAAGTAGAACAAAGAATCAATGTAATTTGTTCTGAAATACAATTACAACATGATGAAAGTAAGATACACCAAGAGGAAATAAAGTTACAAATTGATGAGATAAGTAAAGCAAAAGAAGAAGTAATTTTGCAAATTAAAGAGGTAAAAGAACATTTTGAAAAAGAAAAGGATAACTTAGGAAAATTGACACAAGTTGTAATTGCATTACAGGCTAGAAAAGTAAATAACGGGAAAGAAATGTCTAGAATTACAAATATAAACGATTGTGACTTACCAGGTGAATTAAGCAATCATCAGAAGTCTAGTGATGTAGTAAGTGAATGTAGTGATTTTGTGAGTCCAGATAATGATATTAATTATCACAGAAACACACAGAACATGTCCTCACACACACAACTCCACAGTCTAGGTCAAAATGAATGTGTACATTATTCACTAAATGATATTAGTCCACCAAGTTTTGATGAGGAATCAGGTGATAATCCAAAAGTATTTCTTAGGGAATTGGAAGAATATTTCCGTATTAAGAGAATTCCCAATGAATTTCGGATGGTAATAGTAAAACGCTGTTTGAAGAAAAATGCACTTGAGTGGTTAAGGTTAACTTTGGCTTCACATGAAACATACAGTACTTTCAGAAATCTGTTTATAAATAGATTTTGGGGACTTGAGAGACAAAGAAGAATAAAAGTTGAGTTAGCAACGGGTAGGTTTGAGTTTAAAAAAGGGATTTCTATGACTGAATATTTCTTAAAATTAGCAAACAAAAGTAAGTTGATCAATCCCGAAATTTCTGAGACAGAAATTGTCAACATGCTAATACGTCATTATCCACCACATATCAGAAATCATTTAATTGTGGCTAAGCCTATCGATTTCTCTGATATGATTGAATTATTATCCGAATTTGAAGCACATAACCTCATTAATGATACTACATCCTGTGATGGTAACTATAATAACGTCCATATTGAGCGAGGAAGAAATCGACAGGAATCACAACCTACAAATAATAGGAATAATAGGACGAGTTTAAATTGGGGCGGGGCACCCGTGAGAAATCAAAGATTTGAAGGAAGAGGTTATGATCCTAGACGAACTTATGAATCTGTAATTCCCGGAACAGGAAGTGGAGTTCAAAATAATGTGCAAAGGAATTATCATAACAATCAGTCGACGAGAATTGGAAGAAATGATCAAATAAACCATGTAAGATTTTATCGAGGAAATAATCAGCGAATAAGTAATTTTAATAGGGGTAGAGGTACTAGTTTATTTAGTGCAAATCAAAGAGATTTTAGGGGTGTGAGATTTGAAAGAAGTAATCAAAATGAAATAGTCGAAAATACACAAAGCACAGAGAATGATGCAAATATAAACGATAGCACCAACCTAACCAACAATGAAAGTATTAATTAAGGGCGAATAGGTGAATGGAATTTCAATTTCATTGCGTTGGTAATTCCACATTTGGCAAGAGATGTAATTTTGGGTAATGATTTATTATATGAATGGCAAAGTGTATTGAATTTCGAAATGCATGAAATGAAGGTTAAGACAGAAAATGATTTATTAGTAATAAAATTATTGGAAGAAGATGGAAGAAAAGAAGAGAACAGGGATAATATAAATAATGAAAGGTTTTTTGTGGAAGATATACTTTTGCAAGAAAATGGTAATATTGAATACGATGAAAATGAAAATTGTGGGAAGAATTTAATTATTGATGGATTGTAAAATAATGTAACTGACCTTGAAAAGCATTGTTGCCAATTATATACAATACAAGATAAGAACGGCGGAAGCCAAGTGGAGGAAGAAATAGAATTCCATAGAATATTACAAGTAAAGTTAGAAAACACATACAATTTAGACCAAGCGAGAAAAGAACAGTTGAAATTGTGTATATTAAAGAATAGAAAAGCCTTTAGTTCAAAACCTGGACTGTGTAACAAATACACACACACATTTAAAGTGAATGATACTGATCCCTATACACATAAAAGCCTTGACAGTAATTGAAACAATATTGAATATATACTATGTGTGTGTTAAATAATAATAAAAATAAAACATTGTTAAACATCAATATATTGTTGTATTTTAATTAATGTTAATTTATTGTTGTGTTTTATGTTTGTGTAATAATAATGTGAAATTGTTGTTAAATGTTCATTTATTATATTTCATCCAATGTATGTATATTGTTATATTTTATGTATGTTGTATTGGTATTGTGTAATATTGGTGTAAACGAAATTGTTAATTGGGGCTGTTCTTCGAAATATATGGAAACAGATTGTTAATTCCTTTATTTGGTTATTTTCCATATATTTCGAAGAGGGGCATTTGTAACAGTATTTTTGTTTAGTAATGTTCGAAGGAATAATAAATATATAAAAATGTATGTAGTTGTGTGATTGGCCGAAGTATTAGTGGTGTGACGTGGTATCACGTGGTGTGATGACGTGTCAGTGAATCGGCCAATCACAAAATAAAGTGGGAATTACTATGGAGACAAGAAAATCAATAATCTCAAAAAGTGTTAGAACCTTGTATCTTGCTGGAGAAGGAGGAAAGATGTTACGAGGATTGTAATTGTAAAGGAAAATTAATAAGATTCAAAAAGTGTTATTCAATATTGATAATAGATAAGAGTGAATCATAGTTCATATTATATAATTAAATAATATATTACAAAATTGGATTCATCTAAATTTTATTTTCACCAAAAATCCGCATCCACACCTGAGAAAAGATCTCACGACTCTCAGTAGATTAAAACTCGATTTGGATCTTACAAAAAGTTGGCTTGCTTCTTATTAGTTGAAGATGAACGAAAATATAATCCCGTTACAGATAGAAGGTGCCCTTCTTGGAAGCCCGGAAACTCTTGCGTATTCGTCAGCCTTCTGTCCCTAGGACCATTACAGTGCAGTTTCAGCTAAACCGGTACCTATACGTTAAGTCGCAACATAAACTAGCGACATAAACGGGGCAGTAATATCCGAAAGAACAATTAACCCAAAATCACAGTTAGAGCAACAGACACCAACACGAACAACAGTGAGCACACCTATCAAGTCCAGTCTTATGAATAACGTTCCAAACAAGTGGCCGCAGAAAGCAACTACCTCAAAGAATATGTGAAGCAGTAATATATAATGCATTGCCCAGAAAGTTCAAGACCTCATGTGAAAGAACTGACTTCCTCAGGGAGAATAAGAATGCAAGTACCAAGCAAAACGAACGTAGAAGTCTACAACCATCTCCTCCGAGAACATCTTATGAGAAATCATCCGGAGAGGACTCAAATCGGCGGCTCTCATCTTCGCCGATCGCAATTTCGGATCGTCTCGACAGACTCGAATCGAAGTTATCAGTGGGAAAGCGGTCCTCCTCCATTGAGGATGTGGAGTGGGAAGGTCCTGTCCTCAGGATCTGACAAAACGACAGTGAGGAAAAGGCAGGATAAATCTGTTAAAAATACTAGCCCATTCCCTAAGAAAAGGAACAAAGTGATTCGATCACTGCTGGGCAGGTAGTTTGTTTTGTCAATGCAAGTTAATATTGAAAACTGTTTTCTTATGCCTTTTGGTATTTTATTGTCAATTATAGCTTTTTATTGGTTTTCTCCCCATTTGGGCTCGGTTATTTTATTGGCGTTTTGTTTTGATTTTTGTTTTTAATTTTCAGTAATTTATTTCTGGCTATTGCCATGATTTAGTTTTTGTAAGGGCGCTGATAACCGAGTAGTTGAGTGCCGTTATATACAAATCATCATCATCATCATCATCATCATCATCATCATCATCATCATCATCATCATCATCATCATCATCATCATCATCATCATCATCATCATCATCATCATTATCATCATTATCATCATCATCATCATTTTGAGCACATGAAATATGTTTGAAACACTCAACTTGTTTTATCTCAGTTTGAAACAAATCGCACGTTTTTGAACAGGTTGCATAATAATGTAATGTGTAGTGTTTAACGCCTGCTTCTACTACATACGGCACCGCAGGCGGTGACACTGGTGATACATGAGATGAAGATGGAGCACCGGTGGAATGAGATGGCGGGGGAAACCGGAGGTCCCGGAGAAAACCCGCCCCTGCGCCGTGTTGTCCACCACAAATCTCACTTTGCGGTCGGCTGGGATCAACCCGGGCCGCCTTGGTGAGAGCCAAGCGGTCTAACCACTGAACAGGTTGCATACATGATGCACTTCAGCGTGAATGCAATTAAAATAGGAAATACTTTGAAAATGGCTATTGTTACGATAAGAGATACATACGTTGTGAATTTTAACGAGTTTGCGTAATCAGAAGTATCAAACCTGCTTATGAAGGAAGGGGGAAACCAACGAAACATCTTTCATCAAAACATTGAGGTAGGCAAGTTCCATAAAAAATGTTGTCTTGCAGCCTAGCCTGTGGTTCATCTTAAACATGATTATTTGTGAGTAATGATGCGTGCTCGCTTGTATTACGCCCACCCCAACACAGGCGATTCTATAAATATGTACTTCTTGTTGTGTTAGAGGTAAACAATGTAAGCTTTAAGAAGAAAAGGCCAAACATTAATACTTCCTGGAGTTTGCTTGTTTTGGAATCCATGGAAACCGTTGAGTTATGATCGATTTCAAAGATAATCCATTTTAAAAGCTTTTGAACAACTGCTTTAACGTAAACCAAAAGGGGCATCTAGGACATAAAAGAATTAATATTCAGGACACATTAGTATCAGGTTCGCTATAATCATCGCAATTCTACAGGCTAAAGCTGGTTCCTGGAAGACCTATTGCCTCTTCAGTAGCAATGTAGTTGCCCTGCGCGGACTGCGCCCAGTTAGTGTCACAATAACCAGACCTACCGTATTGCACCATTTTACTGAACCAGATCTGGCTGTTGCATCAGATATGGGTGAGGAAATTGCCAACAACCAATATCTGTCAAACCGATAATAGGATCGTCCAATTACGGACAGTATACGTACATAGCTTACAAATACCTCCAGGCAGCATTCGTTTTATTCAGCAAGTCCGGTCGTAGTTCAAATGCTCCAAATTGAAAATAAGACAGATATAAAGTAGCTCCGACATACGTTTACGGAGAGAACAGGAAGCGTGTAATATTGCTTATAATATGTATAGTTTGAAAGTTTTAGGGCCGTTTGCTACTGTCAGTTAACTGGCGTCGCTTTGTCCGTCTGCACGTACTCTTGCTATCAAGTGGAAGTTGATACTTTATATATTTAAGGAGTTTAACACTGTTAAACACATGTTTTGTTGAAACTGGTTAAAAATTATGGGTAATTTAGATGGAGTGTTTCCTACAAATTTCAATTTTTAATTTTAGCTACTTCACTTACGGAATTGAAATTTTGTACATAAGAGTTTGAACAAAAATCAGATTTGGTAGAAATCAGGACAAAATAAAGTGAAATCACGTCTGCTAGAAGACATCAGGCGTAAAGGATACCCTAAAGAGTATTGAATTTAACCAGTATGAAGGAATACGTGTACTTACTTTTTGTTAACCGAATATTTAAGCGAAGGTGGAAATTCCAGTAAGTGCACTGAAATATTTCTTGTCAATACCTTTTTCACTTTAGAAGAACATTTTTTTGTCATTGTTGCAAATGGTATGCATTTTATTTTTATCCACACTTTTTTACTTTAATGTCTACAAATGCTTTTATAAAAATAAACGTCTGAGTTTGAATTGAAGAACTTTAACCGAATATTTTTGTGAATACCTATAGGTTAATAGTATTTAACTACTTGCATCGCAACTAAAGAACATGCTCTTATTTTTAACTTTTCATGAAGTGAGTGCTTTTAAACTTCAACAGATCCATCGGTATGCGCTTGGGTATGTCAGTTTACCTGGTTACCCTAAAGATACATGTATTCATAAAGTGAAGCTATACAAGAACTACCATTAAAAGTGAATAAAACTTTGGGGAAGGTTTGCTTTCCCTATGCTGTAAGAAGGCCTTTATAAAATAGCAGTGCGCACGAGAGAGGGAGAGAGAGCCGGAGAGCGAGAGAAAGAGATTGCGGTATGCGTGCATTATTCAATATGATTACTTCCGACACGATCGGGTTTTTGGATATGAGACATAACCGTTTGCACATGACGAATAGCGGGGCCGTGGCTGAGTGGTTAGGCCACTCGACTGTCACCAAGGTGACCTGGGTTCGATCCCTGGCGACCGCAAAGTGAGATTGTGGTGAACAACACGGCACTGAGGAGGGTTATCCTCGGGTTCTCCGGTTTCCTCGCTAACTCATTCCACCGGCACTCCATCTTCATTTCATGTATCATAGGTCACTACTGTGGTGCCACTTGTAGTAAAAGCGAGCGTTAAACACTACACATTAAATGACTGAATAGCAAAAAGGTTCAGTAATACTATTCTTTCCTTCCATAGACTTATCATGATGGGTTGTTCAGAGAATTTGCAGCATTCTTATGCAAAACTTTCTAAAACTGGGTATAACTCGTTACACCCAATTTCATAGAGACAGGTTTGCTGTCATCGGTACAAGTATCTTGTGAGAAGGCGCTTTTCCTTGATAACTTAAACAGTTTTATAGAACAACTCGCTTTTATGATTTATAGTTTTCGTAATATAATTAAGTATATCAATCCTTTGAAGAAGGTACTTATTTAAATGCCTAATTTATTAAACGCCTAATGTTGTAGATGTTTCCACATCTTAATTTATGGTGCAGACTGCAATATAACACGTAATACACATAGAAAAAAATTGTGTGTGCTTAAGACCACACGACAGAAGTGAAAACTTAAAAACTATTCATTATAAATTATTCTTAAAAATAATTTTACGCGCTTTCAGTTTGTGGAAAAACATAACCTATAAGTTGTAAACGAAAATAGACGCAAAACTTCATTTTAATGCGTGATAATTTTATCATTTACGTGTTATTACATTTAAATTATTAATGTTTTACGTTTTAATACTCAGAATAAAGAGAAGTTGTCAATAAAAATAACCAGTTCTTAAATGAAACATCTCTTTCACGAATTCCTAACACTTTTTATTTCCCATTAGCACACTTGTTTTATTTTGTTGCTATGGTTTTAATGATTCAAATAGCGAACTTGGGTGATATTATCTATTCCCTTTGACTATTATTGTTTAAAGTGGAATTTTACATGTTGCCGATTAGTTAAATGACAGAAGGTTATCTGACCGGATCGGTTACCAGCACTTGACAGACGTTTTTAAGAACGGTCCTAAGACAGTTATTTTTTAATGAAACTCCTGTAGTGTTTCTGAATTTTTCATAGTACTTTAAATATGTTAAAACATACCTGGATGCGTGTTGTTGATACGCTGTTGAGTGCGACAGAAAATCTACGGTGTATAGCGGTATGAACAACATAAGACAAATAACGAATGAGTGTGGGCGGGTTAGTTAGGATTGAGCCGACTTCATCCGAATGAGCGTCACATATTCCAATGTGTCGGCTCAGTTTAATTCACTACCCATAAAAAGTGCTAAACGCGCCTAAAGAAGTTTTCACTTCAAAAATAGGAAAAAAAAATAGATAACACATTGCGAGGGTCGGTATCAATATCTTAGAAGGTTTAAGATGTAGCCACTGTGCTGGCTCTGGCGAGTAGGATGGATGTTCAAGCAATTCGAACTTTAAGTCACATATTTTTCCCATTGCAATGACTGAACGATGGGCCGGAGCGTTGTCGTGAAGAAACAAGATTTTTTTCTTTGCTAAATGAGTTTTTTTTCTTTTCACCTCATCAGTCAAACGTTGCAGTAAGCTTGTGTAGTAGTCACCAGTGATACTTTTTTCCGTTTTCCAAGTGATCAAAAACATAATTTCCTGTACATCTCATAAAACACTCGCTATAACCTTGTTAACTGACAAAATTGACTTTGCTTTTTTGGAGTTGGTTCATCTGGCGTAATCCACTATTTTGATGTGAATTATTTTCTGGAGAGTAGTGATGTATCCAAAGTTTCATCCATGGTAATAAGCCGTCTCACAAATTCACTGGTATTTTTAGGGCAGAGCTCCAAATTCTTAGCAAAAACAGCTTTTCTTAACAACTTTTGATCAGGTGTCAACTTGCACAGGCCTTGTGAAAGACCAAAACTTAAAATATTTTACTTAAAATATTACCTGCACGTTCTTTTGATAAGTTTTCAACCTCTGCTATCTCAAACATCTTTAATCTGCGGTTTTCTAATACTGAATGATGCATTTTTTTTTTTTTCAAATACACAGGGAGTCCAGAGCAAGACTCATCACTAGTGCTGGTACGTCCCATCATAAACTTTGCAACCCACTTTTTAATCATATTATCTGAAGGGGCAGAGTCTTTCAATTTACTGTCCATTTCCTCCTTGTTTTCTTTATGGAAATGGAAGCATTTAATCACTGCTCGTTTTTCCAAATCCTCATTTTCGTGAAACCTCTACACTTGTCTTGTTTAAAACGCTGTCATTCAGAAACTAAACAAGCTATTGATCTGTAACTATACAGGTTAACTGTAACTACTACAAGCTAGTCTACAGTTAAGCCATGTGATACTACGCGTCAAACTGGTCCAGTGGCGCCATCTCTATGTGAGGCCCGGGACTTTCAGTCAATCCTCGTATATTGTCATTGAGTCAGGGGAATGTCGTCTTTGAACGTGCTATTTTCCAGTTAAGTGCATCTTGGAAGTATGCAAATACAGTAACAAGGGCAATTTCAACTTCTTGTCTACAATGTAGTTGAACTATGGGCATGGGTGCTGTTGCTGTAATATATATAATGTCCTGTGGCTTGTTCTACGGTCTTAGTTATATTGTTTTACAGGTTTACTTATTAATAATATGACCATAATTGATTTATTTGATGCGGTAATAGAATGTATCACTGATGGTACTTCGCGTAATGTTTATTGTCCCGCAAAGGAAAGCATTAATTACATTTTAAGCTGGGTGTAAATTATTAGAGTGAGAGGAATAAAGAATCTAGCGCTATCTCAGATTCATCGTATTGACCACAAGATCGTAGCTAAATTCCTGAGTCAAATACAGTAGATTTCATAAATCTGCCTCCAGTGTGTCCATTTGAATCAAAAGTTAAAAAAAAAAAGCACACGATCACACAAAAATATTATTAAAATTCTACCACGTAATAAAAATGAAGTAGTTGAATTAGACAGAAGTCTAATGATGTTGAACACTCTTTTCATCATTGCAGAAACAACAATTAATTAGTCCGCAAATAAGACTGAGGGCAAAAAAGGTTGGAAGCTGACTGAAAGAAACCACATCGAGTGTTTTAACAGCAAAAATTTACAACAAAAGAGACACGTTAGGTTGTAAACACCATTCATTACTTACATTGAAACAATTTATGTTTAAGATCACATTTTTATTTCAATCAAATATAAATGTAAGTTTGGGATCGATGGTGTTTTCCTATATTTTTAAGACATCGTACTCTTAGGCTATTTGTGCTACAGATTCTGTATAACAAACTGGAGCAAGAGTCAGGGAAGCTGTGTCAAGGACCGGATGCCTTATGATGTAACTATGGCGAGCGATCGACAAGGTCTGTTGCGTCACAACTTCGTTGGCGGTTCAACATCCTCCGACCGGCAACGCCTTTGGGGCTTGGTTCGTAGTCTGTGCGGATATCAAGATAGGTGGTTTGACGTTCCTATGGAGCTTAACAGAACTCCTTACAGTACCCAGACACACTTTTGCCTTGGAGAATGGGGATTTGTCTACCTTACACTTATGCGTGCCGAAACGTGCTTTTCGGGCAGCAAATCAATGAAGGGTTCAAAATATCCCACGACATACGTAGTATTAGCTTTACGCATAGAATTTATCAAATTACCAGTGAGAAAGAAACAGGAAACGACTTGTGCAAAATCATTAACATTTGTAAGTGTAAGGACGCGTTTTAAACTAATGCATTTTTACATCCATGAATGATAAATCAGTAACAGCTGAAAGGCATACAAGTCACATTTATCAGTTTTAAAATATAGCTTGAAAAAGATCAACATAACTGTAGGAAAATGAAATTTCAATACGTGTTTAGCATTTTTTGAAGTTGCATGATGATGCAATTTGTATTTAACAATTAATGTTTAATATCTCGAGTTTTTGTTTTACTATATATTCAAAAGTTGATCCATTTAAGTGCTCTTAAGGCACTCAGATTATGCACCATTTGCATTTCTTACCAACTGTTGAGAATTGCCATCAGCAGCTTCCAAATACGCATCCTTTACTCTCAAATATGCCTAATCTGTGCTGTAAAATTTGTTGAGCAGCTGGAACAGTGCGCATCAATTTAGTGATTCAACGTTATGTGTCCCAGTAGAAGAGAGATTAAAAGATGCGAGTTACAAGCCTCCCTTTCAAACCAACTCTTAAGAGCTGTTGTTTACAGTAAAGGATAAACTACTAAACGCACGTTTAAATCAGCTTTTGGAAGGTTCGGCATTAAGGTGACCATCATTGCTGACCTGAGAAATTCTGCTCAAGTGATTGGGGCGCAATATAACCCAGAGGAACGGGTGTCAGATACAAGGCAATTTCTCCCTCACTGAGGGTGAACAGTATAACTATGCGCGGAGGCACCTTGTCATGTTTAACTATGATCTCTCGCACGACACAAATCATAGTATGTCCAATCAGTGTGGTAGCAGATATTAGATTAAATAAGATAGTTTGGTTAATCGACATTTTGCAACTTAATTATAAGAGTTTCAATAGCAATCACTATTCATTGGCTCTATTTCGAAATAATCCGTTTAGAATCCTCTACCACGTGTATGATCATGACCAAGTGGCGTGGAACTAATTTTTAGATTGAAGAGATTTACATCATTGCTAAAGCAAATTTCTTTTTGAATTACTTAAATTGACCAGCGTCATTTCCCTACAGATTTGGTTGAAAATATATATATATAAATATATATATATAACTAGAAATTTGAAACAAACAAAAGAAAGTCCAAAATGACAGCAACTAAATTGGAAGGCAGCGCCTTCTGCACCTCGCTGTCGACATCATAGTATGGTGGAGATTCATTCGGAAGCCAACTGTATGGGAATTAAAGCAAAAAACATAAGTCTCATCAGACGATGAATCGAATGGAGCGACGGGCGATGTGTGTATATTATAGAGCTGTGAATAACTAACAGTAATTATAAATTACAGTTAAATCTACTATCAAATTATATTTCAGTAGCAATCTGTAATAAATAAATGAACGCAGTATCCATGGAGCTTAGAATCACCCGACATTCATGAGGGAAAACCCCGGAAATAAAACTTATTTATGGAACTCATCCTGACCGAGATTCTAACTCGGAACTTCTTGAAACGTGAGGCAGACACGCTACCAACACGTTAATGATGCGGGCCGATGATATGCTGTTGGTGATAATATGACAAAAAGGCTAATATATTCATAACGGGATGGTTACAGAAGTTCGATTCAATCAGTAGCAGTAAAATGGCAGAGGAACACGACTACCAAGACATATATCTGGTTGGTATTTAATAATATGTACCAAATAGCTGCAGATAGCCAAGTAGTTTAACCTCGGCAACTTTTATACTTGAAGTTGACTTTTAGTGCGTGGCATAATCTAATGGTGATGTACAATAGAACAACACGGTGAAGATGTAATGTAACTAAGGATACGAAGCGGTAGTCTACAGAGGCATTAGAGTATTCGTAACAAATCAGTGTATTCCCTCTAAGGTGTTATAATTGCACAATATGGACAAATCATGATTAATAACTAAATATGTGACAAGATCCACTTACATTGGCGAACTCAAATGGAAAGCCTTGTGTACACTATTTGGTTCCATAGGATACGATCTTGCATCAACGTTGTATGTAATGATGGAGGTGATATGAAGAGTTTAAATTACGAGTTTTGGAAAGGTATTTTACTAAACTATTCGTATTTTCTTCCAGTCATTTGTATGTTGCAACGGATACGCTTTTGTGAATAGTCAAAGTACTAAGATTAAATTGCTTATTATATAAGTCAAAGGGTTTCTTTATTTATCTACCAATTATCTCCAGCGAATTGAGATCGTAGATTGCATCAAGGAAGTTAGCTTAATGTAATACAATGCTGCCTAAATTATTTTTTAAGTGGTCTCAATTTTGGACTGTTTTATGTTGGTTTGCATGGTTTCATAGAAGGGAAAGGCCAAGGAAATGCAAAATAAAGAAGATAGTTTTGTATCAAACACACTCAAACATTTATTAACACACCTACAATTCACAATATGCGAATTTTACATACAGAACAATATATAAATAAAACAAAGCGAACGTTTGTACAGCGATCAGCGTTGTCGAGTAATAGGAGAGTGTCTAAGTTAATAAATTAACCAAGGATAGCCTTGGTGTGCAGAGGGGCGGCGTAGGCTACGGGGGCGGCGACCTTAGCGACAGCGGGAGCAGCATAGGCGAGGGGAGCGTGAGCCAGAGCAGGGGCGGCATAAGCGACGGGAGCAGCTACCTTTGCGACAGCGGGGACAGCAGCAACCTTAGCGACGGCAGCCACGGCGGGTTCCTTGTGGACGACAGCGTTGAAACCGTTGACGGGATCAGCAGTGTACTCAACAGTACGACGGGTGCCGTCGGGCTCAACCAGGCTGTAGCTACCCTGGACAACATCACCCTGTCGGCTTTCTTGCTGTCCCTTGGAGTCGCCGGTCAGAGCGTCCTGGATGTCGTAGGCATAGCTGTAAGAGGGGTTGGGGTCGTAGTCGGTGTCAACAGCGACGGGGGCAGCGACCTTAGCTACAGCAGGGGCAGCATAAGCGACGGGAGCGGCGACCTTGGCCACGGCAGGGGCGGCATAGGCCACTGGGGCAGCATGAGCGGCATAGGCTACGGGAGCAGCGTGGGCGGCATAGGCCACGGGAGCAGCGTGGGCAGCATACGCCACAGGAGCAGCATGAGCGGCGTAGGCCAGAGGTGCTCCAGGAGCAACGACGGCAGGGGCGCCGATGACGCCAGCCTTAGCGACGGCCACGAGGGCAGCGAGAACGAAGAGCTAGAAAACAAAAAAGGAATACTTAGAACAATTTTACTCACTTAAAAATGTCAGAATAGAAATTCTTTTGATTATTTCACCAACTCTAATGTGGGTCATGTGTCAAGCACCTATATAATAAAAATATGCAATCATAACTTTCGAGATACATATCTGACCTTTGTACGTAATCTTAAATAGAAAGACATGGACGATGTCTTCTCCAAACGTAAGTTGCTTCTATCAGCTCTGCCTATATAAGCTAGGTTATGCTATCATCAGTACTAATCGCAGTAAAATTATTCGTAAATACATATATTCAAAAATTAAACTTAAAACTTGCGTGGAGTTCAGTTGGGAAAAGCGGTTGCAGTTCAGCGTTTTTTCTTCTTCTTTTACTGGTCGAAAGTAGTATGACGTTTAAAATTGGAAAAATCGGAATAATCACCCGGCATTTAATGTACAGAAGTACCAAAAATTAAAGAGATTTTTTTGGTCTCGATCTTTCTAAATCTCTTATTCGACGATGCATAATACTTTATCCGCTCAACTATTAATTTTTTCATTCGCAGTGAATTATAGCGCATTGTGTATAATTATTTTATTACCCATTCTACAATATTTCTGCTTCCAATTTTCGAAATTCACTCAGTGGAAGACGTATTAATATAAAGTACAAGCGCAAAAAATTTGATTAATGATCGCAGATGAATGAGTAACAAGATTGTGAGGACCAAAATGACAAAATGAATGCACCTATTGTTAGACACGCTCTTAAGATTATCTGAAGTGCGAATTTTATTACCGAATTTCGAAATTTAGAGCTTTAGGTAATTAAAATTTCTCACAGTCAGTAAACAAGGCTGTGTGCAGATCCTCTTTTCACGTTTTATGATCAAAATTGATCTTATGTAATAGAAAGCAAAAATATAATTTTAGCCATAATGCCTGGGTTTCAATTCTGATAAAATGACACATGCCAAGATAACAAATACGCCACTAACTTTTTATGTATGAATTCATTTTTGAATACATGATACTGACAGGTACATGATCCAGAATACATAGACTTTAGAACAACTTTAAAATATTGTTTACAATGGATTATGAAAATACAAGTATACCAGATATTATCAGTTGTTAGAATATAGAAATAGACGTTTTGAAGCTTCCCAGAAAATAAGTGTTTTAAAAAAGGTTGGTGAGAAAGAGTGAGTGAGTGAGTGAGTGAGTGAGTGAGTGTGTGTGTGTGTGTGGGGGGGGGGATGCGCCCGCGCGTGCGCGTCCGCTAGTTCCCTGTCTTCCAAGCCTGCGACAGAAAAATTAAAAATGATATTATCCTTAACATGCAAAAAATTTCAAAATGTTGATTTTCTCAAAACTTGTTCCTAGGATTTTAATGAAAGTAGCATATTTATGATATTTTCATGACAAATGAAATACATATCCTGAATTTTCTGGGACTATCCTATAAGTTTTCTTCATTTTGGATTATTTTTGCATAACTGGCAAACCATAAGAGATGAAAGAAATGTTAGTATAATCTGTCTCAAAATTTAATGAACTTGTAAACACAGGAGAAGAGAGACAGAGATACTGTAACGGAACACTACTAGGCTGCTAATTACCGGAGAAAAATTCAGAAGTATTCAAACAGGCGGTTCCTGTTACTGTACCTCTCTTTCTCCTCTACTATATCTTTACAATGAAGTCGTTCTGTTTTGAGACTGATTGTACACAAAAAAAGATGCAGACCTCCTTAAAACTCACAATTTATGTCAGATGTAATACTGTTGTGTAATTAACTATTTGCGAGAGGTTTATTATTATTGGTTTGAACAAAGTCGTTCGCTTTCTTCTGTTGATTTTGTCCTGGAATATCAAAGCCATAACATAGCGGTCAATTCTAGGATTTGACTATCGCTTAATGTACTATAAACATTTATACAAATCTTTATCCTTATTAGCATAAGATGGGAAGAAGAATGAGCTGTTTTAAGAACAGTTTATTGATGGATAGGTAGAGGAAGTCACATAAATGAAATATGAGATTTGTTTGCCCTTCAGTCCGTTTCAAAATATATCACGCAGTGAAAATCAGTTGGACTACATTGTCTGTTACTTTGAATTCTATGTCCAAATTACCGCAGTTTGTTTACATTGAAGATGTTTTCAAAGAAAAGAAGGTGATTATTCATTAACTTTACACTTTCAAAGCTAGTTATCAGTGCATGAGACATGTATTAAATGACAAATGCACCAGCATTGGGAAAATAAGAGGTTTTTGAGGAAGTCAGCTGAAAGCGAAACCTTTAACAAGTATGCAGTGCTTTGGAGGCACTTTATCTAGATGGATCGGAATAAATTATTAGTTATTTTGGAAGCGCAATAGAATTAAGCCAAGAAACATTTTTGTTTAGGTGTTAAGATGTATAACAGATTTTAATTTATGTGGTTGTGTGATGAATATTGATTATATGTGTGCACTTTGCAAGAACAACTTAGAACTTTTATGAAGTGATGGGAAGAATTTGCACATCTGAACGAATTAAGGTAACATGTCGTAGCCATTTATGCGTCTTTTGCTGTCCCAAAAATACCTAAAGTGGAGCAAAGTAAACGTTATGAGACCTGAAAGATGGAGAAGACTTGTGAGGTACTTGAGCTAGTTGTTATGTGCTTACCTTGAAAGCCATTGCTGTTTGTATTACTCTTGGTCTTGGAAGAATAAACCGATACTGAGCTTGAGTGGTCTGTGGTTTATATAGTGCCCTGCATGATGTCACCTCTGCCCCTACCCTCCACCTTAGGGGTAGAACCACGTGATTCGCTGATATTGCCTTACCGGCTATATGCAATAGGCCAAAATGGTGGTGAAAACAAAAGACCCCGCTAGCCACACCCAGATTACCTCAAATTGTACAGTGCAGGCGAGTAAGGCATGTAGGACGACAGGGATGGCCAAAGTCAGTTTAGGACTCATGGCCATCCTAAGATTTAGTTGGCCCTCTCCAACTTTCACTCCACGCTAACTTGCCTTGTCAGGTTATTTTTGGATACAAAATCAGCTGAATATCTCATAAATGGAAAATCTTAATTATAACCTCAAGATGGTCTCGAATTGGTGTAGACACATACAGCTGTTGTCTCCAAAATTCTGTCATCGAATTATCTCTTTTACTGACAAAAAATATAATACACCATTTTACCAAAAAATCGTGCTTTTGGTTCTTTTTGAAAAACGGTAAAATTTTGCAGAATGCCTCTCAAGCAATAAACACACACAACTGCTGTATTAGAAGATTATATTTTTTCGTAATTAATTTGATCCATCAGATTTAAATTTAAGCAATTAGTTTTCATGACAAAATTATGTTATTGAAATTCCTCTGAACCACTTCACATTTTTTGCACAGTTTTATATAACTGCGAAACTAAACAGACTTTATCACTAAGAATTTTAGTTTCCATAGTTTTCTGAAAATTTGCTGGGAACATTTAATTTGGATGTGTTAGCATAAAGTTTGAACCATTGTTAATATCTTTCAATATGCCTTTTAGTTTTTCAGTTACTCAATTTTGGAATGTATTTTGCTTCCTACGCTGAATGTTTAACTTGAAGCAATTTCAAAACACAACTTTCCTTAGAAATCTCTTTGGCGTTTATTCCACGAAAACAAAATTCTCATACAGCAGAATAAGATGATGTTCATAGAAAATAATTATTGAATCACTATAATTGTAAAATTTTGTTTGTTAAAGCTTCGTTTTTTTTAAAAAAAAGTATTCAAAACTATTCGCACCACAAAAATTAATGTTAAGTTTTTTATATTTTTTGGAATGTATGTGGAAAATTTTCAGAAAAATGAGAAGAAAACTCTGCAATGTGGGAGAGTTTGGATTCACGAATGTAAGAGGCTATCAGAATGAAAATGATTTAGTGTTATTACAAATAAAGATCCTTAATACCAAACTTTTTAAAATTGTTTTGTTGTTGGCTTTTTTAATTTTTAATGCTTAATTTGTATAAGTTTTTCGGATATTTTATCCACGTTTTAGTGGTGCAAAACAAACACATTTTGAAATTGAAATGTTCGTCAACTTTTTTTAGTTCAGGTTTAAGACTATATTGAGTTGAGCCGTGGTGATGGTATCCTTGTCTCTCTTTTGCTCACCTCCTTGTGAATCTTGGATGGACCAAGATAACTCTTAGTCGTGGCTGTCCTTTCCTTCCTCATTAGCTTTTATACCTGATTTCATTAGTACGAACACTTTTCACTAAAACAATAAAAATTTATTCGTTAGCGGCGCTGTCAATTGCTGGAACAATACCATGGTTGCCACTGTGCCGGCAGTTTGTCCTTCCGGAGTTCTTTTACGTGCCAATATGCCAATAGATACATGAAAAGGGGTTGTCACTATTAAGCACACTAACACCACATATCTGGACCGGGATCATTAAGCGCATAATCAAGTGAGCTGTGCAAATCAACATTAATAACTCATTCATTGCACAATATGATCTCTTTTGTTAAACAAAAGAAAGAGGGAGAGAATAAGCGTGCATAATGTACACGAATTCTGTTTTATAGTCCCTTCGCTTAGTAAACTTGTAAATTTTGTTTAAAATTTCCGAATGCTTATACTATTTTAGTTCCAAGTAAGTATTCAATTACTATTTGTTACATAGTTTTAGTAGTTATGAATTCTCACCTTTGTGATATATATATATTTATAAATGTAAACAAATTATAAGGCAGCATGAAAATAAACGTTATTTATCTTATAAAAATGCCCAGCTCAAACAAAAAGAGAATAATTTTAGTAGTTCTTTAACAGGGTAGAAATTCATGCCCTAACTTCTTAGGATGCATTCGAAAGACAAATTGAAACAGCATTCTTATCTTACGTAATCAAATAAATGACCATAGCATTGTTACTCCAGACGCTACCTAACCTTTTGCGTCATGTTTAGTTCCAGGAATGACGAAGCAATAATTAATCCTGAACGGCGATCAAATAACATTGAGATGGTTTTGTTAGCTAATGAGTGCAGCGATTCAGGTTCTTGCAAGGTCAATTTTTGTATAGGAAATATATATGTATGTCCGAAAGTAGCCTGAAGGATAGAAGCGCGACAACTGTGCGTCCGCATTCTTTCACTGGCTGGAGTAGACGTTGGTTATCCCGCTTCCATCCAGTAGGAATCGATCCATAATTAATTTAGCCGTTCGAGACATTGAATATCCCCGTCATGTGGAGTAAATCACATGATAGGAATAGTTTTCACTTTACTGCTCTGAACGCTTTGGTTGTGACGTCAGCCTAATTATATAAAATACAAAACCATTGGCGCAGTAGCTGCTGTATAGGAAATATACTCAGCAATACATTTCATGTAAGTTTTTCTTTTCTCATTTGTGTTTCCATGGACCCCATTTTCTATATTTTGTTCGAATAGTCATTACTACAAGCTGTAATTCTGGAAAAGTAATATTATTGCTGCGTTGCACCAAACTGAAAATCTTGAGCTCATCAAATGCGTATTTCATTTACGATGCTATTTCTTACATTGTTGAGTTACTTCAGCAATTTCTCTTTCGTGACAGTTGCACATATCATATTTCTCTCTCTTCCTTCCTCCCTCCCACCCCTCTCTCTCTACCGAGACGAGTATTTCTGTTTCGTTGTTGTACTGATAAACAGCGATATTTCAGCCGTCATTAACGATGCCCCAATTTCATATCGTAGCTCTTATGGCCGTAAAATGGTCTCATTTAAGAGATTTTCTGAAAATGTTCACCAGCCACTTGTTTAATTGTTTTTCGTTATTTTGTACAGTAACTACGTCACCGAGATTAAAGGGACACACAATAACTGGTTTCTCTACCTTATGAGGAATCAAGGGTCCCATTTCGAAACCCTGCGAGGTTTGAAGGTACTCATTGCGTCACATTTACAAATTTTAGTTATACTTACATATACTATGTATAGTCAGATTCATACATATATTATTTAAAATTACAACTATACGAGGGTCGGCTGATAAGTCCCGGGCCTCATAAAAGAAAAACATTTAATTTTTTTCTTTATTTCTCAACATAATCTTAAAAAGACTAATAAATGTGTCATATTGGTGTTTTAATTTAATTAAACCATCTCTGTATGCCATTTCTCATGGTTCTCAAAATAGTTGTTTACCGAATCAATGACATCCTCGTTGCTGAGAAATATTCGTCAGCCAAGAAATTTTTTTGAGGTCCGAGAATAGGTGACAGTCATTGGGTGCCATGGATGTTCAAGCAATTAATTCGCACATTTTTCCCATTGCAGTAACTGAACGATGGGCCGGAGCATTGTCGTGAAGAAACAAGACTTTTTTTCTTTGCCAAATGAAGTCTTTTTCTTTTCATCTCTATCATTCAAACGCTGCAGTACGTTTGCATAGTAGTCACCAGTGATACTTTCACCCTTTTCCGAGTAATCAATAAAAGTAATTTCCTATGCATCCCAGAAAACACATGCCATAACAATTTTTTTCCATTTTTTTCATTTATACACAGCCTTTAATTGCAATGGTCATATCGGGGGCCGTTCTCCTTTGGAACATGTCGGAGATGTTAACTCGTATTCGTTAGGTTTTAATCATCACATCACGCACATTCACACTGTCATTCTTACTTCCAGACTCTGGGGAAGATGGTCAGTTAACTTGGTGGGAGAAAAATCCCCACCCCCACTGCCGGAAATCGAACCCGGGACCCCTTGCGCGGCAGGCAGGTGCACTACCGACTGAGCTACGGGGCCAGCCGCCATAACCTTGTTAGGTGACAAGATTGACTTTGCTTTTTTTTTTTTTTTTTTTTTTTTTTTTTGGAGTTGGTTCACCTGGAGCAATCCACTGTTTTTTGGTAAGTTTACGTCCTCCAACGTTAAGTCATATCGGACGATGAATGGAATGGGTGAAATGATGCTCAAATGAGCTCAGGGTCCATAGAGCTTAGAGTTACCCGACATTCGTCTTTCAGGATAAGGGAAAACCCTGGAAAAAACATTACCCAGCTAACAGACCCTGATCGAGATTCGAACTCGTGACCTCTTGAGCGTGAGGCAGACATGCTACCACCACGCTACCGAGGTGGGCTGTTTTGACTGTGATTTACTTTATGGAGCGTAGTGATGTATCCAAGTTTAATCATGGCAATAAGTTGTCTCAAAAAATCCCTGGTATTGTTTAGGGTAGAGCTCCAAATTCTTAACAGAAACACTTTTTTCTTTTCATCTTTGAATCAACAAACGCGGCAACTATCTTGATCAGACCTTATGAAAGCCAACAACATTACTTAAAATATTACGTGCATGCTCTTTTGACATGTTTACAGCCTCTGATATGTCAAACAACTTCAATCTGCTGTCTTCCAGTACTAAACGATCATCTTTTTCAATGATCACTGGAGTTGTGAGTTCCACTCAACGTCCAAAGCGAGGCTCTTCCCTAGTACTCGTACGTCCCATTTTAAACTATGCAGCCCACATTTTAATCATTGTATGTCAAGGGGCAGAGACTTTCATTGTGCTGTCCGTTTTCTTCTTGATTTCTTTAGGCATTAAGCCTTTCAAATGGAAGTAATTAAACACTGTTCGTTTTTCCAAATCCTCTATTTTCGTGTAACCTCTACAGTTGTTTTGTTTAAAATGCTATCATTCAAAGACTTAACAAGCTATTGACCTGTAATTATGGATGTTAATGTTAACTATGACAATTATCTTAGGGCGGGATATATCTGTCTTTATGTTTTATTAGATTTTTGTTCTTTAATAAGCTTTATACTACGTTTTAATAAAAAAATTAGAGGATTTAGTCAGTAATTTCAAACTAGTGATTTACAGCCTTGTTTAGTAATTTGTAAAGTGGTCTAGAATTAAACTATATGATGTTATCCGTCATAATGGCCTGGTGGCGCCATCTCTGTGTGAGGTCCGGGACTTATCAGCCGACCCTAATATTAGGAACCTGCCAAGTTTATATTCTAAAAGCTGTAGTATAAACGCTGTGGAGCGTTTAGGATAAAGTATATTATTACTAAAATTAAAAATAAAATTTATCATTCTAAAGTCTAAATCCTTTTCCTTATCTTTCATGCATTAATTATTAAAATTATTTTCCTATGTTTAAATCGTTCATATATTAAAGAGACTATACAATCATTTTGGACCACCTCTAAATTTAATTTTAAAGTACATCTTCAAAAACTTTTAAGTATTAAAATAACCTTCCGTATTTACTGTCAAGTTGTTATAGCACTGTAGTATTTAAACAATCATACCTACGAACGCATAAATTTCCCTAGCCCGAATAATTTATTCTCCATTGCTTCCATACACTGTTTTTTGTAAAAGGTATGTTCTGACTTTATGTTAAGCGAGTTAAACGTGTGCAGAAATAATTGCATTACAGTTTCGTTGCTGTTAAGGTTATGGGAGGCTGAGTCGCTAGATAAGTCATTAAAAAGCGGATCACTATGCTTACTTGGAAACTTCATGCTTGAAATTAAATAGCGAGAAACACTGGATGGCGACAGCCCTTCAAAAGGCTTCAATTTCTCCCACTGCAACTACTTCGATTCTAAAGATTTTCACACTGCATTTTATAGGAATTTGGGCAAGAAGAAATTCACAGATAGAGAAGCTTTAATCAAAGTATGAACAAATAAAGCCAACTGAGCAGGATAGGCTAGGCCAGTATTCTCATCCATAGCAAGAGAAAAATGTAAACATTTGCATTTTTGTAAGTTTTGTTTGTTCTACATTGGCTGAGTTTCATTATTTCTGCGTTTGTTTGTTCGTTGAAAGATTCGTATAAGTACTTAAGTCATAGTTTTTCAGCTACGTTTATCATACGTTTAATAAGTTCATAATCATTAAAATGTTTTGTGATGTAGCTATTTCCAATGCTACAATATAGCTAGCAGAGAGGATGTTAGGTTTTGAACTACCTTTGATTTATCTTTTAGTTCTTTCAGCCTATTCACGCCTATAATAAAGAACAAAAGGACAAGCAGTTTTCATTCTTTGTTGCGGAGCAATTGTGTGCTGTCATCTACTAATCGATTATCTGTGTACTTTCGTAATGATGCGTATTAATAGATAATTATACAATTTCCACACATTATACTCCTCTGTGATTGCATTGTGACCTGCGTAGTCTGAGGTTTAATATTATGTTTCGTTACACCATTAAATACGTTCTCTTAGTAAACATGTATGTTTTCTCCCGTGTTCCAATACATCCGCCCACTCCTCGACTTTACTGAGATACAATACGCCACTGTTACGAGAACGATGTCATTCACGGCAAATCTCGGTAGATACAAAATCCACATGACGCTCAGTGAAGGTGAGCTGAGCTCGGCTCCTGAGCATGCGTTTGGATATGTCTGCCTTAAACCATCGGTTTTGCGCAAAAATGTATTCTTGTTGCTTTAAATATTAATTTCTTACAGTATTCTGCAGTTTTCATTATTATTGCACAATATTCTAAGGGTAGATTTTGTATAAGCAAAAATTATTTTAAATGTAAACAGACACTAAAAATATAACATTTTCGGAATTTCAAAGCCACAGAAGGCTAATTTTCTCATAACTGTCATAATTTACTATTGAAAATTTTTCTCGGGCATTTATTATATCGGTTTGCAAGGATGCTGCCTATGTCAAAAAGCTTTCAGAAATTATATTTTCATTCACCGTGCCCAGTTCATAAAAGGACATTATAGTGACAGATAAAATACACGTGAAAAGCAAATAAATTACTGTGCAGCTGAAATACATATGAGTTATATTGAATATCTGATGTATTAAACATTTCGTTGTGTATTGCTTAGGAAAAATTACTGTAGGTATCATTGGTAGGTAACTCTGATATGGTTCCAAAAGTAAACTGTAATAAAAGTATCACTTTTCAGGATAAACAAAAACTTGGTATTTAACACAACACTACTAAATGTGCTAACAAATGAGGTTGCAGCGTTTGCAAAAATTGGCCATTTGCTAAAAGGCATAAGAAGATTGATTTGTTAACATAAATCGTAATCAGATGAATTAACCTGCAGTTGACTATAACCATTCCTGCTTTTTTAATACAAATAATACTGCAGTGTACCATTTAATTTGCAGTGACTGATTTTTACTTAGGTATTTTGGTTGTGATCATTCATATTGAGCACGATAAAATAAATAAATAAAATAAATAGCAGAGTAAACCTTCTGCAAAATATAGAGTCAAAAAGGGATGTAAGTGCAGAAACACTTAAAATTCTATCTCTAGAAACAACCACAAGACTCATGGCTACACATATACACAGATGGCTCCCTATTTGACAAAGAAAGTAATGCTGGAGCAGGAATACATAGTAAAATATTCAATTTTTACATTTGTTTGGGCACACTAGCAATCCATTATGATGGAGAATTAGAAGCAATCAACACCTCGCTGAAACAACTCTTAAACCATGTGAACTCTTTCCCTAAAGCAGTGATTCTAAGCGATTCTAAATCAGCACTTCAAGCCCTAACCTCACTGTACCCTAACAACAATAGAATACTTGAAATTTACAGTTCATTACGAGTACTACTAGGTCTAAAAAACGATATACACTTCCAGTGGATTCCATCCCACGGTGGAATTACATGCAATGAAATAGCAGATTCCTTGGCAAAAAAAGGAACACAAATAAAACAAAGCTGCCAACAAAAAACCCCATTCCACACATCAAAACTACATATAAACAATATAATCAACTTATTCTGGAAAGAAGAATGCAAAGAAAAAAGTACCAACAAGCAATGGAAAGTTCTACAAGGAAGTAAAATTCCCATCCCAGACTACCCAAGAAGCAGTACCGTTGCCATCTTCCGACAGATTACTGGCCACGACTGTTTGGCCGCTCATCCCCGACCTGCACACCGTGTAGGGACCCGAACTCATTGATGGACGGAGATGATCTGCTCCAGTGTAGTGCCCTGGCAAAAACAGATGGAGAACTGACAGCACAACTAGTCACACGTTATTGGGAGGCCAGAAGGAAAATGGAAATTTTCTAACTCCATGAGCATTAGCAACCAACCAACCATTTTGGCTGTGATCTCATTCATCAGTGCTAAAGTGCAAACAAAATTAATGGTACATTGCAATTCTCAAAAGATAGGAGGTTTTCAGTCATTATTTGTAAAATAGCTGGAGCATTACGAAATTACAAGAATTACAAGGTGAGAATTCACAATAAAATATTTTAATACATTTTTTAATAATTTAGTAAAGGGCATGGAAGGTTAGTGAAATTAATTTGTAATTTAAAAAGCTATGCTTGTAGCGTCGGGCAAGCCTGCTAGTAAAGTTTGAAAGGAAATATAATTTCGAGGTGGGATTACTTTACATCGAGTACAAATAAAGTCTAATCATCATAAATATCGAAAACTATTCATGCTAAGTACTGAGAAAATGATCATGAATGTAAGTTACCAAAAATCACTGACTTACGATATTGTGTTGATGTCCTTTATTGCAGCAGTGAATGATTTTGTAATTTTAAAAAGAATATCTTGTTCATTTATAAAAGGCCTTCAGCAGATTTTTAAGTATCTTACAAAGTATTGTTTTCAACATTTTTAAAGTAATTTTTAGCCCCTCAGAAAGCGGATCTCGAATTACTTTTGTGTCTAGAAGAGTTTAAAGGAAATTATTGTGTACAAATTAAAGATGCCGTTAGAAGAACTTATTTGGAACCATCCAAGTTGTTGAAGAGGTAATATTTATTACAGGATTTCGTTCGATTTTGTTTTTAAAACCTATATATTTGAAGGGCTGGACATCCCTGATACCGAATCATGGTATCGCTTGCGTCCGGGCAGCAGACAAGTTTAACACAGATATTTCGTGACTGTTAAGGTCATCGATCGTCCTCCAAGGAGATCATAGTCGACCTTACTTTCTAAGGATCACCTAGGGCAATGCGATTAGAAGTGTTGCAACCCTTCTGGCTTGTCTAACATTCTGGCAGATTCGAATAGCTCAAACATTCCACATTTAAATCCTCACTCCAGATTTATCTACTAAGTTCAGGTTATTTGCAGCACTCGGATCATTAGAAGACATTTTTTTTTAAATAAATATATGTAATAGTCAAATAGTGTACTGTACCCATTACTTGTTCGCTTAAAAGTCAGCTGGAGAAAATTAAAGAAAAAAAGTCTGTTGTATACACTGCAAAATCCACGGCTTTATTCACTTACCGGTGCATTCCATATTTCCAACTGCTAAAGGAATTCAAAATCATTTCACTCTCTGATCGTAGAATAGTTGCTGATCAATTATTCCATTATAAACTTATGAATGGAAAAATTACTTTGTGAAATCAATTTTAATGCCAGCATTACAAATTTCAGAAACCGTTAATTACTTTAGTTTAGAACACAAAAAACTTCATCGTATAAAACTCCCCTATTTTAATGTTATGTGTCAAATACAGTAAATTCTTTTATAATACAGAACTGGATCATAGTTTCTCCTACAAGCAAGTTAAGTAGCAATTAAATATAGGAATTAACCGTATGCGATTTTCAGTTGTGTTAATTTATCCTGTATGTTTTATGACAACACAGTTATCAATGACTTGTCTTCAATGATATATTATTTGATTTTAATATTAGATTTTTGTATTCTTCTTTATGTTACTTTTTGTATTGCACTTAAATTTTTATGTCTTAAGTTTTAGTTTTATTTTGCATTACATTTTGCATTGTCCTTTTTGTTACTTTTTATATCTAAGCCAAGTTCGTCTAATTGCTATGTACGAGGGGGACACAAAAGAAACCGACTCCGAGGGCGCTGCCACTCGTAGGCGTAGTGCAGGATTCTCACGCTAGATGGTGTTAGTAGAGATCTTCATGAAACAGCTGTGCAGACGGCGTCAGTGTACAGCTGAACGTGCAAGTGTGGTATTGTGTTTCTCTAACTGTTGGCGGGTTACCTCTGCGAAGTCGTTATGGCAACTTTAAAAGAACAAAGAGTATGTGTGAAATTTTGTTTCCTGCTTAAACGGAGACACACCAAATTGTTCAGGAAGCTTTCCAGGAGGACGCAATGAGCCGCACACAGGTGTTCGAGTGGTTTGGGCGCTTTAAACGTGGTGAGATGTGTGTTGAAGACCAAGCTCGTTCTGGACGCCCTACAACATCGCGAAGTGAGGAGAACATTGAAAATGTCAGCCAAAAGAACAACGAGGATCGTCGCCAAACGATCGACCAAATTTCAGCAGCGACAGGAATCAGTTGGAGCTCATGGCAGAGGATTTTGAGGGAAGATTTGCACATGAGAGGCGTTGCTGCTAAATTTGTTCTGCGCCTTCTCACACAGGGGCACAAAACCATTCACATGAATGTGTGTCAGGACTTGAACACAGGGATTGCACGCGATCCAAACTTCTTGAACAAAGTCATTACAGGGGATGAGAGTTGGTGTTACGGGTATGACCCAGAAACCAAGCAAGCGTCTAGCCAGTGGAGGACTATCAACTCTCCCAGACCAAAAAAGCAAGGCAAGTGAGGTCAAATGTGAAGACGATATATATATATTATCTAGGAATTGTGCATCGGGAATTTTTACCCTCTGGCCAGACTGTTAACCAGCACTTTTACTTGGATGTTTTAAGGCGCCTGCGAGAGGATGTGAGGAGGAAACACCCGGAACTTGGGCGATCAGGTGACTGGTGTATGCACCACGACAACGCTCCAGCACACACGGCCTTACGAGTGACCCACTATTTGGCATCTCAGAGGTGGTCTCACGCTCAAAATTCGCCGGATCTAGCCCCGTGCGATTTTTTCCTATATCCACGAATGAAGAAAAAACGCTAAAAGTGGAGCGTTATGACGATGTGGAGGCGGTAAAAACAGCTTCGCAAAGGGCACTGGACAATATCAAACTTCAAGAGTTCCAAACATGCTTCCAGCATTGGGAAAAGAGACTTGACAAGTGCATCGCATGTAATGGAGAGTATTTTGAAGGTGAATGAAGTAATTTTGTAAAAAGGTTCATCAATAAAGTTTTTATGACAACAATCCGGTTTCTTTTGGGTCCCCCCCCTCTCGTATGTAGCTACTGTAATTTGAACATTGCTCTGTTGTAGCACAAAGAAATAGGTAATGAATAAATATGGGTTATATACGTTTCACTGTTCAAATGACAAGTGATTCTACTATCAATGTTAATGGAATAAATGTTACTTAGAAGTGATTTTAAAACAAACAGTAAGATTTAAACTCTTTGAACATTATTAATGGCAACATGCTGAGCATTTAAATGTTTATATCATAAAAACGACAACGATCTATTGCAAAATAAAAAAAGGAACAAGATCAGTCAAATTTTAAGTTATTCCCTCATACTTAGGAAAATGTAAATACACAACATGGAACTTCGGAAAGCGTTAGGGCTGGTAATACCTTGACACAAATATCTGTTCTAATATTTTCTAGTTTTACGCCATTCATTCGAGGTTGTTTTTAAGCTATCCTTCCTCTCTGACCGTCTGTTGTCTCAATCTCTCTCTCTGTATATATAAAAATCAGCGGATTGTCAAACATTTATACGCTATTTTGGCTATTGGTTCTTAGGGCTTTGATTTTACAAATATTGCAGATATTGAGATTAAATCCATTAGGCAAAACACATAAATTTACAAAATATTATCACTTTATTGTTATGTATAGAAGGTAGAGGAAGCATTGCATTCCGCTCACACACACACACACACACACACACACACACACACACACACACACACACACACACACACACACACACACACACACACTCACACACACACACACACACACACACACACACACACACATGCGCTCTCACGGGTGCATCTTTTTCTAAAATATGTTTCGGGTTTTGTGTGTCTCCAAATAAATCAGATTTTTGAGCGGAATACAATGCTTCCGCCATCTTCTATAGAATTAAGTGATAATATTTTTTGAGCTTCTGTATTTTGCCTGATGGACTTAATCTGAATGACAGTAATATTTGTAAAATCAAAGCCCTAACAACCAATAGCCAAAATAGCGTATAAATGTTTGACAATCCGTGGTTTGTATACACAATTTCTTAGAATTATATTATTATTACTTAGTTAATTATATAGTTTCACTAATGTTGATGTCCCTAAGCAGTAATTTCAGCGTCAGTAGTGGTTTTACTTAGTGATATAAACTTTGTGGTATGTAGAGGGCGAGGCAGCTATCGCCAGTATCGTCGGTTAATGTTACAAGGATTAGCACAGGATAGAGTTTTAGAAATTATTTCTTGAAAATTTGATGGTTATTAGTATATAAATTCATGTTTTAAGGCGTATTTTGATAAAGAGCATGTTTTAATAAAATCAGCATTTTAGTTCAATAAAATGTTGCTTATGTATCATGGTTTTTTGTTCCATGAAAATGCCCCACAGAGGACATTTACAGAAATTTTTGGAAGATATTGGTTACAGAATATACTTTTGTCGTTTCTAACTTAATAATATTTTAATCAAATAAATTATGTTTTAAAATTAAACAGCTCATTTTTTTCAAATACAGGTATAATAGGTGGACATTTACGTAATATTTGTTTTGCATCCTCTGAAGCCTTATCTAATTAATATGTTTGTGAAGCATGGGACTTTCTAATGAACCTCACTGAAAAGCCATTTGAGCTGCGCGACCATATTAAGTGAACTTTCTTTTTCTTTTTCTGTAGCTTTATGCTACAGTTATTAATAACGAACTGCACTGTCAAAAAATCTCTACAAAGTGGAATCGATGCATCTAATATCGGAAAAAAATATTTATTACGCTGCTCATCTACTCTTCACCTGCCATTAGTAAAATACTTCATCATACTATCACTTATTTTATTTATTTTCTTCCTCTATCCTCGATAGTTCGTATAATAAGAAATAAAATATAATAAATTAGATCATTCTTCTTATTATTTGTTTCAAGGATTACACATTCCATCTTCACATTCTTCACTTTTGTTTCTTCTTTTTTGGGTCGTCCGGCGTGTTTTTCTTAAATATTTATTTTGTTAATTAAACATATTATCTTTTCTTTGCTTATATAGTTCATGGCACTTTGCAGTTTATTTTATTCGAGTTTTATCTAATGATTTCTAAATATTCACTCCTTATCTAATTATCGAATTTAAATTAGGTACTGCTCATTAAAACACGCGATTACAACATTTACTATCTAAGGAAACTGCATAAGCAGACATTTAATCTTTTTCAGTCAGTCCATTTTATTCACGTCGTCGTTCAAGTCTGATTGAACTTAACGTGAATTGTGGATCAATGCAACAATATAAAATAGCAATTTGTAAAGCGCTCTAAGCAAGTACGTCATGTATTTGCAATTCAAGATATGACAATTTTGCCATTGGCAAAATTGGCGGTCATATTAGTTGCGATATCAGCCGCTGGGTTAACCCAATTGTCCACGTTTTGTTATAGCAACATAATGGGTTGATCCGGAACTGAGAATCTGACGTCATCAGCAGCATAAGTGTATTTAAGCGCCGATCGAAGAAATAGCTCATTGCTAACGTGGTTTCTTGAGGTGTAGCTTTTGCAGGTTCCGGATACTCAGTCTCTGTTCTTTTGATTTAGTCAGAGGAAGTATTTTAGCCGCACCCTGATATGCACTATTGACAATATTTTATGTTGCACATGCCAGTTTAA
This sequence comes from Mantis religiosa, assembly GCA_030765055.1. NCBI lineage: Eukaryota > Metazoa > Arthropoda > Insecta > Mantodea > Mantidae > Mantis > Mantis religiosa. The sequence continues at coordinate 87,005,256 of CM060947.1, read as the reverse complement.
CAGTGATTTCTGAACGTATTTTGATTATTCTCATGCCAACTCGAAGCTCTTTGTTGCAAACAGTGTTGTGTTGTACACAGCTACACAGTAAAACATCTGTGAAAGCATCAAAATCCGAAATGTTAACTACACAATGTTTAATGTGAGGGTTGTTCAGTAACACATTGTAACCTACTATTTGACACCTACATATACGAGAGCTGTTCAATAAAGAATGGCCACATTTTTTCTGACAACGTATGTTTACTCATCCTCATAATTTTTATTGTTCTTCTCAAAATAGTCTCCCCTGAATGCGATGCACTTGTCCCAGCGTTTCTGCCAGTCTTCAAAGACATACTGGAAACTATTTTTTGAGAGATCCTTCAAAATCGCCTCCGCAGCCTTCGCCATTGCTTTTGATGGTGGATAACACCTCCCACGAAGGCGTTTTTTCAAGTTAGGGAATAGAAAAAAGTCACATGAGGCTAAATCCGGACTATAAGGAGGGTGAGGGATGAACTTCACGTTGATTTTTGCAAGGTATTCAGCAACATTGGCAATATGCGGCCGCGCATTATCGTGGTGCAGCATCCAGCCTGCTTCACGGAAGTGTGTTCTTTTGCGCCTGATATGGACTTGCAATGTTTTCAGGACATCCGTGTAGTATTGTCCAGTTACTAATGTGTGTGCAGGTACAACATGCTGGTAAACCATTCCATGAATATCAAAGAATGAGATGACTATAACTTTCCCAGCAGAAGCAACCACTTTTTTTTGGGGGGGGGGGGGGTTGGTGATGAAGGAGATTTCCACACTGAGCTTTGCTGTTTGCTCTGAGGATCAAAATGATGTAGCCAAGTTTCATCGGCAGTGATTACGTTTGAAAGAAGCTCCGAATCTTCCTCTAACATCAACTTTAACTGCATGTTACCTCCATTACAGCGGTAGGCGATACTGAACATGTCTGAATTTGCCTGGTTCTCACAGGCGGGAACCAGGAGTACCAATAATGAAACTACTATGGCGTGTTTGTTTCACATTAAGCTAACGGAATATAATAAAATTGAATTTTAGTGCGAAAAATTATATCCGTAAAAAAATTATGATCATTCTTTATTGAACAGCCCATTTTTCAAAATTTTGATAGTAAAGCGGCGAGACCTCAAGCAATGAATAATTAGTCCATTTTATGAGAGACGGAAGATTGCCGAGCGTCACTAGTTACATCAGGTTGTATAATAATCCTTCAACTTCTCAGTTACTTCATAGGTGCTTTGTGGATTTTTTTTTTTTATTTACGCCCTCCAACGTTAAGCCATATCGGACGGTGAATAGAATGGATAAAATGATGCTCAAATGAGCCCAATGTCCATAGAGCTTAGAGTTACCCAACATTCATCTTTGAGGATAAGGGAAAGCTCCGGAAAAACCTTATCCAGGTAACTCACCGTGCCCGAGATTCGAACTTGGGATCTCTTGAACGTGAGGCAGATATGCTACCATCTACGCTAGAGAAGCGAGCACTGACAGTTAAAACCATTAATATCGAGAAATTGTATCAAATATCTTTCTACAAAATTAAGTATAAATGATGTGACGGAACATAAAAGCAAGATCCTTCATACATTTTATATTTATAGCTAAGAGCCTCTTTTAATGCCTCTTTCTGTTGGTTTCAATTAATTGTATCTGCATCTGATAACACACTCGTTTACTTCTTGATATGACCAATTCAGGTGCAATAGTTCTGTATTGCATGTTTTTATTGTGTTAGTCAACGACTTATATTATTGAACACATGCTATATAATCATGCTAGCAACCATCGACGTAATATCAGAGCATCAAGCTTTCATTATATCCAAGTGTACCACTGCATTGAAAAAAATTCTAAATCAGTGAGATTTCAATTTGAATATGAAGCTGTATATAAGGTTAAAAGATTTTCTTCACACATGTGTGTTCCAGCAGCTTCATTTTCGATGAAAGATGTATTACACTGTGGCTGTTACACTTCTATCTTCGAGTATATGTGGTGCCTGTGAATACCGTTCGTCCGCTTACAACCTTGGTATCAGTTATTACTTAGTAAATAATTGTCCTAAAAGGGAAGCATACAAATTTGATTTTCCTACATATGCTTATTTCCAAGATTATTAATATTTTTTTTTTCTAATTAGTAAACAACGTAATGGTTGCGTTAGAAGTCCTGCTGCTGAGGTTGGTGCCTGTACGATGGCGATTTTAAATTGACTCTATCCCCGTTTTCACTTCTGGCTACCTCTGTAAAGTATTCCCAAATCCCAAAGCTCTTAATACAGAACCAGAGTAAAAGATGTATGTCCTCTCATTCCACTGCCATCTTCATCATCCTCCATTCATCGGTGGTAACGGACTCCTCTCTGGATACGTCTTCCTCAGAAATGGGTCCAAGCATCGCTTGGTGTAATCAGGTTTCCTCCGAAGTCATAAACAGATATGGGAAGAGTTAAAGACGACGATGAAAATGACGAAGACTTTCGTAAAACTGAAATTTGCACTGCCATTCGCATAATCTAACAAATTTAATATAATCACTTGAGCATACGTATGGGCTGCAAGTTCTGCGGTTTAAACATATTTATATTTTATATCCATATTTTTTTTAAAAAGGATTTTCTTTCAGACAAAGAAACTGCATAAAGACCTGCTATTTTTATTCATGTTTCATCGGAAATGTACGTATTGAGAGCTCTAGTAGTGACTAAGGAATGATCTGCAAGTGTGCGCGTGTTGTGAAATCATAATTTATTAAACCATAAATGGGATGAACATCAAATGTATTACTTTATTTAGGCTTCCTTTAAGGATTCAAAGCAACGTTTTTACGAATTTTCATAAATTTTAGACATCTATTCCCATGGTCACTTTTCGTTGTTATATATATATATTAAATATATATATATATTCTTTAAAGATTTTTAAAGGACTATCGGCGTGTGTCATATTACTATGGCAAGTAAAATGTATCAATATTTGATAGGCCTAATTACGCTTGTTGAATTTTGTATATGTGAAACTATAAATGATAGAACTAAAAAGGGGAGATAGATATTGTTTGAGCACACGTGTTATGTAAAATTAAACTGATTCTATTTTACATAACAAAAGAGTAATCACTGCTTTCGTTTAAATGAATCATTATCTTAATTCGGTAATTTGGATTGCTGAAGTGCCATTGTTCTGTTTTTTAGGAGCTTATATAGTAAGCAGTGTCTAGAAGCCATATAGAGAGACAAATAATTGTTACAGACTAAATGCGTTGTACAAAACTTATATGTTTTACTTAGATGTGACATCAATAAATTAATCTAGTATTTAAAGAAAGAAACAAATTTTACGCCTGATTATCTACAAAGATAAACGTGTTCTTGAAGAATTTATAGGTAAATTGACGTTTTGCGAGTTTGGGCTTTTGTATTTTCTCGGTATAATGCACTGTCATTGTAGGTAATATAAATGCATAAAGTAATTTGAGTTACAAAATGCTACCAGTGATACACAAAATGCAAGGCAATTTAAGAATGACAAAAACGCACTGTATTTTCAACAGTCATGTCGATTAAAGACTTGCGGATTTATACATTTCAGAGAGCAGCGTTCTCTTTAGTTGTAGACATGCGAAAATTTTAGCTGTTTTTGAGATACTTAAATGATGTCCACTATGTTTCAAAATACCCACATTACCACGTGGTCTCTCAAGTATGTTAACACTTCTAGTGGAATACCACTCTCAAAAAGGTTAAGCAGATCTTTGGGAGGAAAATGCAACATTCAATTTAACGAATTGATAATCCTCTCCAGCAAGATTTTCCGACATAATCTTATATTCATTAGAGTTGTTTGTTGATTCCATTCATGTAGAGTGACTCCAGGAATAATTACATTTCTACTTTAAACATCCAGTTCCCAAAATTAGCGAAGAAACATTTCCTTTTTTAATATTCACAAAGAACATCATGTTACAGTTTGAGTTCTGGTATTTTTTAATGAGATTTTATGTTATGCAGTCTATAATTATGCTCACCCTTTCGCGCTTACAGGACGTAGAAAAGGCATTGCATTCTATAAAAAAATCTCGGTGTATGACATTTTACTAGATATGCACATTTTAAGATACTCTGAATCCTAAAGAAAACAACTCCAATGATGTATGTGATATAAACATTAAAAAGAAAAGCCGCATCCAAAATTATCCTTTACATGGAAAACATTTGGAGTATTTTCATATTCTCAAAAACGGCAGAGGCTGTTTTGATTAAAATATAAGTGCTTAAAACATTTTCAGGAAAAATAAAACGTATACCTTGAATATTTTGGGAATAGTCGCTCTATATTGCGGAAGGCCTTTGCATAACTGGTTAACCGTAAGAGATAGAGGAATCTTATTACACAAAAAATGCAAATTTTTTGAAAGCACACAAATGTTTATAAGGAGATAATCATTTTAAAGAGATTCCTTGTTACTATTTTGAATTTTCAGATACTTATACTCTTCTCAGTTAGGTCATTATTTTTTTAAACCCATGCCATACAAAAAGAATGGAGTAACAAAGGCATGAGATAGTGACCAACTCTTAAAAGATCTGACTATTGCTTAAGCTTACTGTATTCTGCCGTTCCTATTATAATGTACTTGTAAGGAAATGTGTAATAAAATAATTTCTACTACAAACATAAATATATGAATATGTCGCATTTATTATTTACAGATAGAAGAAGTGTTTTAAATAAGAGTTTGTACAAAAGTAAGCAGTGAAAGTCGTGTGAGTTCCGCACCGATTTTCCAAGTTTTCGTGTATCACGTTTAAAAACTATTTTACCGAATTTGCTAGAGGAAATTTTGATATAATACTTCAGTAAAAGTGATATTTGATCCAAAGAAGAAAAATGCCACATTCATAAAGTATCAATATTTTCTTCAACTTTTTTAACATTTCAATTTTTACAACTACGTAAATTTATTTATCCGTCAGTTGGTGGCGTTTTCAATTATTATTCCACAAAGATTTCTCACCTAAATGCTATTAGAATCATTTTGTTAGCATCTGGCATAGAATAGTTGAAAAATCGGTGTGCTTTCCAAAAAAGTTTAGAATAAACTATTGATGAAAATAAAATCTAATATCGTTTGTTCTAAATGTGAGAGGCTGTAAGAATAGTTTTTAATGCAGGAGAATTCTGTAGATATTTTCTTTCCGCACGTATTTAAAGGAAAATAAGAATGGAACTATGAGCCTCTAATTGGTACAAAACTGTTATTAGTTATATATAATAGAAAGTATATAACTGAGACAGTAAAAAGCTATTCAGAGTAACACTCAGTTATTTACAACAATGAGGAGGAATCGATGCGCAAGATGTTCTCAAAGACTTTCTAATTAAAACAGAGAAGACAGAATTGCGCAAATGATTATATAAGATGTGGAAGGTGAAATGTTTGAGGGCGGGATATAACGAAAGGTTGGTAAAGAAAAGATGTTAATGACGATATCGGAGAAGAGGGGCAATAAACATCTCTGAACCAATGCGCCAGTTAAACTTGGCCTCTGCTTGCACGTGGTAACACTAATTTTGTCAAATAATTTTTATTTACGTATTATCCAGAAATATTTTCGGTCTGTACGCACAACCAAAGTACGCTTTTCAATCTTGTTATGTGTGGTGGTCTTTTGTAATTTATATCCTCCAACGTTAAGTCATATCGGACGGTGAATGAATTGGGTGAAATGATGTTCAAATGAGTCCATGGAGCTTAGAGTGGTGGTCTTTGTTAATAGCACATCTTCCAGTGTATGATGCGCACTTGTACCTAATAAGACATAAGGTAACCTGATAGCGGGTTTGCATTTTCGATGTAATTACATTTGTTTCATTTCTTGTTATATATTAAGTTGTGATTCATTTGCATTTCGATATTGCTGAACTATTGAAGTTGCACAGCTAGACTTAAATTCCCACCAATTTCATAATTTTCAAATGCGTTTGAAATTCAGTTTTTAATTCGTGTAATATGGGATGCCTCCTCAAATTGTTATCCTCCAAGCCAACTCTGCCAATCGAAAGCAGTTCATAAGTAGGTATAAGACGGATGATTGTCGGGGCCACTCAATGCTCTCTTTTGTCCGATTTAACCTAGGGGAAGTTATTAGAAGAATTATTGGAAATTAATTGACCTAATAGTGGTTAACTATAAAACGCCCGGGCCTCAAAGTACTTACAATATGTAAGTCGCCATTAAGGTAGTTGTCTCATGTGTTTATGAGAACTCCTATGTGGTTTACCGGGGAAAAACAGGTGTCAGTTGGAGAATTTAATGTCATATCGGCACGTTGGCCATAGTAGCTCAAGGGTTAGAGGGGCTGGACAGCAACCAGAAGATCCGTGGTTCCAATCCCGGCTATGGCATTGAATTTTTCAGTCTGACTCAAACTTTCCAGAAGAATTATTGTTAAAACATTCTTTCTTGGAGAAATATCTCGGAATGAGCTCTCGATATGACTAATGAATCTACTAAGTTTTTCTGCGGCTATTGTGCTTTAGATTTCTAATCTTCCCTCCCAATATGTGGTCCAGTCACTAATTACGTTACATTGGCACGTAGTGAATTCTAATAATTGCTATGAGCAATGGACACGAGTGCATTGACAGTTTATTTCGGACCGCTTTTCCATTTCATGCGGAATACAATATCGCTCGATGTTTATTAAGCCACTCGTAGAGGGAAGCAACAAGCGTCGGTTAGATGTAAGGAATGCATAAGCAGAGAAATGTTAATAAAGAGAACCAGTTTGGCGATCTACGTTAATGCGCCACTTTTCACCCAAGATACGTGTAGGAAGTATATAGAAATTTTTCTGCACTACTACTTTTTGACTTGTAGGTGTTTTTTTCTGCCATTCGTGTATTTTGAAGCATACCATATTACTGCTAAAGTAGTTCTCATGTTATGCCACTAAAGTAACCAAATAAAACTATACTTTACATACCGAAATACGTATTAGATAATAAGCTGGTGCTGGTTATTTTTATTATTTTGTTAAATGCGCACATCATTAACGAAGTGTTTGATATTTCTCTGATTTGAGTTACAAGTTATAATTTATACATGAAACCGGTGATGTAATGTAATATACATTGTAGGTGCATTTTTGTAAATCTTGCTGCAGCTTATCTTAGATAATCCAGCAAACTGGTAAATTTTTCCTTTTGTGGCAAGTTGGGAGTGTAGAAAAACTATTTTCTAAAGGTTTCAGGGATAAAAAACACAAATTTAACAGGGTACGACCTTCACCATATATGTATCAGTTACTCAAATAAAAAGAAACCTATTTTGACACTTTCCAGCTTAGGTATTTTCCATGTTAATTTCTTCCCTCAACTAGGTGAAATACTGATTGTCTATAGGACGATGATATAAGGCTGCCTTTTTGTTTACATCATGAATCATTTGTCATTACATAACACAGTTGAAGTAGCATATGCCTGGTGTCGCTCGCAGCTTTTGGAGTGGAGTCACATTCCAAATTGTGGCATCAAGTGTGGCAACTTGACTGCAGTATAATGACGCACTGTATGTCTCATTATGTGCAAATTATAGCAGCTATATGTGGGTCAGTTAGGGCGCGTCTGGTTGGCGCATGCTTGAAGAAGTTCTCGTGATCTGCTTTTATAATAGCATGCTGTTCTCTTAGTTCCGACGAAGAAAAATTGCAGAAAAGTCGTGGTCAGATATTAACCACAAGAAGGAACGGAATTGCATCTGCATTCAGTATAAAGCAAGTCACGAAGTGCAGTAGACTTTTTAAGGTCACTAATTTTATTCGCAGTTAAATGCTGCTGCTCTTTATCATAAAGGCATGACTTTGTTCTCCTTTCTGACTTATCAGTATTACCACTTGCTAGCTTTAGAGATTTCAACGCACGGTTGTAACAGTAGCTGCGTAAGGTCACATTAATTACAAATTCCTTAGGTTTGTTTCTTGACATGTCGGAAAACATATCTATCAGTTGTAACCAACTAAGGAATCTTCTAGTAAATGAAGCTATATGAAGAGCTTGGCGCAATAACGTGCTATGCCACAAAATTCACGTTCAGAGATATAAAGGAAAGAAGGATTTTAAAAATGGACAAATCGGTGCAATGATCTTATCTTGTCCACCTTTATTTTATAGGAACCCTCAACACTTAAAACTCAATATTCATCTTATTTTTGAGATTTTATAAAACTAAAATATTAGAAAAAATGTTTCTTTTTTCCTGGTAAGGACACTAAACCAAGTGGCTTAGCATCATTTTTCTTGCATCATTTTTAAACTGTTCTGTACCTGCCTAACTCATAGAGCTGAAAATTTTTAGCAGTAAGCTTAAAATAACTATTAAAAACATCTGAAATATCATAAAAATTAAAACATGTTATAACTAATCTCATAAAATTTCGTACAATTGCATCATCATTTACTTCACTATCTTGACATATATTATCATAGCCATTTTCAACTGCAGATAAAATGTGTGATAAATTGGTGAAATATACTTCAATATTTTAAGGTTTACTTTCACCTGATAAGGGTTTAAAGCCAGGGCCAGATAGTATTTCTAATTTAAGGGTCCAACTTGAAAAATTCTTTCTCGTTTCTTCATAAAAATTTCTATGTATTCACCATGCACAGTGTGTTTCACAAATATTTCGTAAGGCAAACTGGATAGGAAATTAATAGAAAATATGTGCGAGAATATCAAGGGCTTTTTATCAGCAATATAAGATATTCCTTGCCTCTTCTCATCTTCCATTTTTGTCTGATCATAGAAGAGGATTTCCATTTCCTTTTTTTGGAGGGGGGGGGGTGTCACTCAAGTTTCTGGCACACTGGAAGTTCAGTCTGAAATATTAAATTATTATAAACAACTGATATATTATTTTTATGTTGTTACTGCTGCTGGTTTTGTTTTTCGTATGTGCATTGTTTGGTCAATATTTCATACAATATAATATAATTTAGTATAGTATAATGTAATTTACTATTATAGTTTTATTACAATACCGGTAAAAGTTTCATACAAGTATTAGTCTTCTATCCACTATGTGCTAATAATATCGATAAATGCTGTTTGCATGAAGATTTTTACACAAAAGGGAAACATTTATTTTTACATCTTAAATCAGTTTCTATTGTAATATAGTGGAATTAGTGCGAAGAAAAGAAAAACATGTTTTATTGTAATATAGGGGAATTAGTGCGAAGAAAAAAAAAACATTTCCCATTTTTGGATGCTTGTGGTGAGTAATAGACTTCGTATGAGGGAAACCAAACGCAGTATAGAGTATGTTATACCGCTTTATAATAACTTTTGAAAGGTTTGTAATAATCTTTTACTATATCCACACATCACTAACTCTAGAGTTTGGATCATCTGAAGGAACATATTCTGAACCAGAATCTCAAATAGATTTCCATTATAATCGCTGTCGCTTTCAAAGTCAATTTTCTTGTTGTAGATAAATCTTTACATTTTACTACAGTTTCCGCCATGTTGATAATTGGATGGTATAGCAGGTTTTCGTTGAAATATCTTTGTGAGCACAGGAGAACAAAGAAGATAGTGGTTTATATTGCTCTGCCATCTTAAGGATTTTCTTGTCAAAAACTCTACTGTACTTAAAGACATTTATAGAGTACTCAAAACATATAATGCCCTATTTTCAATTTAAATTTTCAATTTCATAGTTTGTTATTGAACCAATCTCTTCATGTAAAGTGATGTTAATATTTGCAAGAGAAGCATAATTGGACATTTAATTTTGTATTCTGATTATACAGCTCTTTATTTCAACACATTCTGAGATACCTTGATGTCATCGTCTGGATAGGAAGTTCTCTTTTCCGAGAAGAAAGTTATTTTAATGTTGCTGATTGCTATTCTACCAATGAGAAACGGACAGAGTTTTTATGTATTAAACTGATTTAGTATGCGAATTAACATTCCGGAAATTATATTTGTTTTAAGTCATTGTATTTAAATGGTGTAAATTACAAAAATTGGCAACAAAAAGTATGCTTACAGCATTAGAAAAAGTAAAACAGCTATGTAGCCTTATCTCTAAGTATAGCTTTTGTAGGAAAAACAGTAATGTGTCAATTCCATGATATATTCAATAATTATTGCTTGAACACATAAATATAAAATCACGACTATAATGAAATTTCCAGAATTATGATATAAATGTTTTATATGTAAAACAAATGAATAGAGTTCGTTAAAATGCATATTTTATAGTGACAGTTACCGTAGCATTAGACTATACTGTTGTGTTTGTTATACGAGGTCTATTGCTCACCACAAGCATTTCAAAATGGGAAATGTTTCTTTTCTTCTCATTAACTCCACTATATCATAATAGCACCTGATTTATGATGTAAAAATAAATGTTTCTCTTTTGTGTAAAAATCTGCATGCAAACAGCATTTATCGATATTAGCACACAGTGGATAGAAGAGTAAGTTTCTGTGTGATATACAAATAGCTGAATATATTTGATAAAGTGAAGCGAGTTTACACATAAGCTATTTGGTTTTATTTCTTTGTTTACAGTGCAATCGAATCACTGAATATGATATGACAATGGAAAACAATGTGCTACTATTATCACCTCTTGTGTGTAAGCCAAGCAGTAATGTACTAGAGAATTTTTAATAATCATTGCATCTAGAATATAGCAGTCAATTAATTGCCTTCTAAGCTGGTGGAATAAATCCTTATCACCTCAATAAACAAATAATTAGCACGAAAGCAATGCCATTGTTACATTTTTTTTTCAAAAAGGTATACATTTATGTATATATTTTTTCTTTTTCTTATTTAAGCTGTTTTTTATTGTTTCCGTTTGTTTTACTATCTGTTTTCTATAGTTTCACACGTAGACACCATACACACAAACATCCATGCCCAAGGCGGGACTTGAGCCCGCGACCGTCTACGCGGCGAAACGCTAGAGACATGCTCTAGCCACCATGGCTAAGAGGGCCGGCGTATGTTCATATACTGTTCGTAAAACCACTGTCAAGTTTTTAGTCTGATATTTCAGAGTTTCATCAATAAACATATTTAAAAATATATGGATTCACTACAGTCGCAAAATTGGAAATTGCATTAAAGCTTTTTTTTTTTTCTGGAGATTTCAAAATGTTTTCAGCTGAATAATCGTTCTAATGAATTCATGGAAATCACTTAACCAAATTTGTTACTTTTATGGTACTATGAAGATGTCACGCTTCTCTTGCTCTCAAGTTCATTCGGGCATCTATAATTTCCCTTCTCTTTGTCCATGAATCATAGTAGCAAAATTAAAATGTATTAAATTTTCGTATGAATTTAACGAAAAATTAATGTTTTATGAATATTAATTTTAACCTTAACTATAAGTCAATGATGATTTGATGTACATATAGTAAAACTGCCTCCGAAATGTTTCTGTTAATATTCGAGTTTGAATGAATAATTAATACTAACATAGTGATGTGTTACATTCATATTGCTTTATTTACTCGATGGTGCATTGATTTTGATAAACTATAATTGTTTGTTTGTATCTAAAATTCTTTTCCTGTTTACATAGTGTTGATTAGGATAAACACTCCTAGAATTTTTTTCGTTACACATTTTATTATAAGTAGTAAGGGGGATAAAGGAAAGGAATATTAGACACATGTTTTGACAGTAAAATCTCATACTTTGGACATTACAGTAAATAAATAAACAAACAAATACATATTTAAAATAGCTACAACACTTTAAAACTGACCGTTTCTTCCGAGGTGTCACCGAGTTTCTCGCATGACATACCAACACATTCCGTAACAGCGGAGGAATTGCACAAGCTGTTGAAGCTAAATTCCTTACAGTCAGTTCAAGAGATGTTTGAACTTGAGAAATTCAATAGCAATTAAAATAAATTTGGAAACTAAATCATACCACGGTATAAATACGCTTGACTAGCAAGAGCAATCTTGCTACCTCCGTTTACCCCCTCTACCTCAATTATACCTATCATCCTACGCCCCACGTTCCAATCGATGAGTGATTAAACCCTATCACGGGTAGTCTCAGTCTGCCAACATGTCATTGCATTATGGCACATTATGTGGTTCTTCGATCCGAAGCAGATATAGTTGATGAAGGACAGAGATTGAAAGTGGCAATGTGTCAGATTTGCACTGCAGTCATTGGCTAGTCAGCCTATCAAGCGGAAAAGCTGGCACTATTTGGGTTCCTTGGGGCACGCTTTTGGCACGCTGGCTGGCCTAGCCCTTCTGATGTCTTTGGTTAATACGGCAATACGACACCTCAGTTGCATGTTGCAATAAAGTTACCTCTCCTAGGGCCACGCCTTTCTAGCGTTGCGGCAAGAGTTGAGCAAGCAGATACCTACCTAAGGTCACCCACATATCGTACGTCCTTGACATCTACCCAATTTATATAGGTCAGTCGGATTGTAGGGCTATTTATATAATTTGTTATAGGAGACCTCGAGCCAACACTAAGCTCATTAAATTTAAGTAAAAGCTTCTCATGCTAATCTATCGGTATTACACATTCTTAGTAATAATAATCTTCTTTCTATCAGTCTCAAGCCATGCTGACCTTTTGCCTTAAAATTGCCGAACACATCAACTACAGTTCACCGTGTACTTGAGAGGATAATTTTTGCCTGATATTCCGGAAGTTCCAAGTTCTAATCTTATTTGGGTTGACTTACTGGCATAATGTTCCTTTCTTCAAGTTTTCCTCTATCTTAAGGAGACAAGTAATGAGTAACTTCAAGTTTTATGCACCACGATATAATTCCTCACATAATAAATATAGCCTTAGGTTTGTTTGTGTATATAACCTGCAAATATTGGTTTTAAGAAAAGACAACAAAGTGGCTAAAAAGAATGAGAAACATTTTGGTTTTATTCCTCAGTATTAATTTACTAAACCAATAAAAGTTAACTCAAAATGTGATTATGATTATCAATGTATATTTATTAATGTAATTATATAAAATATTTGAATAATAAAATATTAAATAATTTTTATACTGTGATATATTACGGAGTATATTTACTTATTTACTTTAATATTTTTTCTCGTTTGTAGTAAGAAAATATTTTAATTGATTCCGAGTCAGAAACTTAAAGATGTATCCTAATTCACGTGTAAAATGAAACAAAATTCATATATTTAGTTAAAATCCCAACAACAACAAAAAGGGAGTAGCTTTTAACTATGTAAGCAAGATTTGAATCCATGCTGACCGTTCGTAACCTTGAACGAATTGTCAATGGCTATATTACGCAGACATTTTGAGGAGTGTGAGTGTGAGAGTATGGGGTTTAAGCTCTAGTCTACAGCTAGGTCATTTGGGCACATAGCCATTTTGAAACTTCAAGCTTAATGTTAGGAAAACTGTGTTATCGTCCAGTACTTCGTATGTTGTAAACTACTAACGTAGCTTTAGAACTATGTTAGGTGCCTTATTGTGTATAATAAGATAGTCTAATGTATTATGAATCCCGTAAAAATGCTTCACAACTGAAGTATTTCACATACATATGTGATGATGCATATCTTATGAATCTCCCATTTTCTATTTGGCCATTTTGATTTGGCTGATGTAAGCCTTTCTCAGAGTAGGAGTTAGTATCTAAGTGCCTCTCTAGTATTTATTGTTTGTTTTTATATCTTATAATTTTCTTAACAAACGCTTATTACAGGGTACTTCGGTCATTGGTCTCTACGTTCTATTTTATCTAAATTATACTGTACTTATTTGTGTACATTTGCCAGAAGTTATTTAAATTATAATAAAAAGCTATTGTGATAAAGGAGCCCAGGACGGCAGTGAACTGTATGAAAATATGTTGGGCTATAATTTACTAATAGTTTTCATCAGTAATGAGAAATAAAAGGACAGCGAATCACATCTGAGTGAACTGCACAAAATATAAAAGATCAATTAACAGCAGTGGATATTTCGGAAATATTTACCTTAAAACTGCATATAAACTGCATATTTTAGTAAATACTGCATATTTAGCCACTATCAATTTGACTATGTCCTATGTTTTGAGTTTCAGGTCATGTTAGCATACCAAGTACTCTTTTGCCGATGCTCCTGCGAAGACAGGAATTTTAGATGCAATTATTTAACTCTGATGACTTAAGATATTTGCTCCATGTAGTAATCATAATGGCATGAGAGTACTCGCCATTTCAAGATAACAGATTGCGGAAGATTGACTCTTGTTGTATGGTCTACCTCCTCACGTATTATAGATTCTCAGAAGGTTCTTTAAGCGCGAATACACGCAGAGCACATTTGGAGAAAAATGAGCGTCTGAATCTTTATGGGGAACGTATCTCCGTTTGTATCGTACTGAAATGCCCGAATTTTTGTACGTCGATCTCTCGCCATCTCTGTTTTCTATGAGATTGTGGATGGCTGGTTTTTAATTATTGAGGTCTTTGAAGTTGTTTGACATAATTTTATTGAGCGCTGATTGCAAATACTCGTTAACTCAAAATTAGAAAATACAATTTATCTGTTAGATATACTGCACAAACTGCAAATCATTCTCCTGTGTTCCGCTAACTTTATGATAGTATAATTATGTGATGAGGTAAAAATATATTAACGTTATGCTTGTTGAAAGCATGCCAACTTGTTTTGTTATAGCAATATTGGCTCCCTTGTCACAAAAACCAGGTGAGGCAACTTCGTAAAATAATGTGCTACTATATGATTCCTGCATATAGTAGAGTTGATGGGTAACTTGTTTTATCAATATATGCAAAGACTGGCTTTTGTTCTGATAATATAATGGTTAGCAAGTTTTGCAATGACCCACTCGATTTTTTGATTCTTTGTGTTTGTATCGACTCTTCACCCTACTGAATACCCATTTTACTTGTTTTGTGCCAGAATTTTTATCCTTTGTGCATATCTCAAAGAGCGCCACTTTTCATTTTTAAAGTTTAAGTCTTGTGGTTTTGAAAGGGCGTTAATAATCTAAGCAGTTGTACGCCCTAAAACCCTGGTCTGCTGCTGCTACTACCACCACCGCTGCTACCGCCGCCGCGGCCGCCGCAGCGTGGACTGGACCTTACTCAACGAATGCCAGAGTTACGACAGGGGTGGGTGACTATATAAACACGCTTCGGACCTCGCAGAGATACGATTTGCCTACAAACAAACCGTGGACACACACATCATGTACAAGGTGAGTGCACGTATCATATCGGAGAGTATAGTCTTACCTTCACGGAAACCTGTAAAGTCCTTAGGACTTAGTTCATAGTATCTCTTAGTTCATAACACAATATGAGTTCAGCTATAACTATACATGTGAACATAAAATAACATTTCTTGATTATAAATCTTACCTCCGTATGTCCCCAACAGTCCACGAAATAAGTGAATACCAAATTGAAAACACATACGCTCAGTGTGAATATACAGAAGTGAAATATCTACAAGATTATTTGCAAAGTCTTGTCTTGGAACAAAGTAGATACTTGGAGGGGGGCCAAATTTTATTGTTGCTTGTTAATTATTATACATTACTACTTAACACATATTAGTAAGTTTCACTTCAAGAGGTATATTATAATACTCGTAGTGTAAAACAATACTCTGTTCACTCTAGTTTCCATATAGAGGTTGACTAAAAAATTTATCAGAATTATAAACATTATATAAATATTATTTAAATTATAAACATTTTCATCTCAAACTATTTCAATTTTAAATGTACGTACTTGCACCTATAAATATGGAGGACTCGATTGGAGAGATCGAGCCTTATAGCTGCCCTTATGGCTCTTTCATCAGATTGTAGACCCTAAACTAATTATTATCAATATCTCATTCATTGTCTTTGTCCCATATACTGTGTGGGGATTCTTATTACAAACAAAACCCACGAAAAACTTATTACAAGAGCTGCTGAACACCTAAATTTCCTGGAATGATAAGTCATAACTGACTAGGATGCAATTAAATTACACGTTTTCAAATATGACACACCCGGCTAATTCCCTCAAGAATGAAGTAAACTATTTCCGCTCCTGTTGCACGCCACTATTTGGTAACATATTCTTCTTAAATACTCATGAGATTATTCTTGATCTGACTTTTCCAGAACTAATATCCTTTTTCTCTATTTCAGTTGTTCGTTCTCGCTGCCCTCGTGGCCGTCGCTAAGGCTGGAGTCATCGGTGCCCCCGCCGTGTATGCTCCTGGTGCACCCGTGGCTTATGCCGCCCATGCTGCACCCGTAGCCTACGCCGCTCCTGCCGTCGCCAGGGTGGCTGCTCCCCTCGCATATGCTGCCCCCGCTGTCGCCAAGGTCGCCGTTGACACCGACTTCGACCCCAACCCCCAGTACAGCTACGCCTACGACATCCAGGATGCTCTGACCGGTGACTCCAAGAGCCAGCAGGAGAGCCGAAGCGGAGATGTTGTCCAGGGCAGCTACAGCCTGGTTGAGCCCGACGGTACCGTCCGTACTGTCGACTACACTGCCGATCCCGTCAACGGATTCAACGCCGTCGTACACAAGACTCCCCTGGCCGCTCCCGCTGTTGCCAAGATCGCCGCTCCCGTGGCTTATGCTGCCCCCGTCGCCAAGATCGCCGCTCCCGTGGCCTACGCCGCCCCTGTCGCCAAGGTCCATGCTCCCCTTGCCTACGCCGCCCCCGTCGCCAAGACCATCTACGGTTAGATATGACTGACTGACTTGTGCCGCCATATCTCAGTATTTATTTATGTACTTCACATTTCACATATTGTGAAATTAAGTGTGGTATAAATACATTACTCGCTTTCACAATTTCTGTAGTCTTACTTATTGCACATTTTTCCTAATTCTTCAAAGTCCGTCCTTAACTCCTTCATCCGTTAGTAATTTAGTTTGTTCTAAAATGTACTTTTAGAGAAAAATGTTCCATTAATAGTCCAGAGGCATATAAATGAAACAGCTTTTCAAGTACCCTTGAATTTACAGTCTACATAAAGCTAGTCTTTTAAATAGTCAATGAAGTTAACTTAACTAACTAACTAACAAAAGACTATTTTACTTTCAAATTTAGATACCTGATATATAATATAAGCATTTTGAAAAATTAATACTCCATAGCAGTATGAAAGTCAGGGGTAGTACGTTAGTTGGAACACAATTCTAACCAAAATCACACAGAAACGCACTAGCAGAGTTGTTAAATCCTCAGTACATTTCCAGTAGTAGATTCTTTCGAATATTTTGAAGGTATATTGTGCAGATTATTTTGGACGCAATGGACGTCTGTGTGAGATGCACGAAATGTACATTAAAGAGTGGAAATAGATATTTGTATATGTAATTTACGTCCTCTAATTTTTAAAGTCATATCGGATGATGAATGGAATTGGTGAAATGATTGTCAAATGGGCCCAGGGTCCATGGAGCTTAGAGTTACTCGACTTTCGTCTTTTAAGATAAGGGAAAACTCCGGAAAAAACTGTATCCAGGTAACTCACCCTGACGGAGATTTGAACTCCGAACCTCTTGAACGTGAGGCAGACATGACCATCTACGCTACCGAGGTGGGCAAAGAGATATTGTTTGGCATTAGATATTACTGATAGTAAGAAAAAGCAAAGCAGAAGAAGTTACGCCGTACATCTTGCCAATGTTTGCAGCTGAGTTTTATTGCATTTCCCGGTTTTATTATGACCTTTCGAATCGCATTTTTCTTCTATATTTTATGTATCACATGTTTTGGTAACCTTTGGTTAGAATTTCTCTCCAACTCTTCCCTCAGATGTCACAATCGTACAGCCTTTATGACAATACTTAAACAAGAGTGATAGAAAATATGTAGCCATTTTCATTATTCATCAGCGGTGTTGGTGTATTTTGCTAACTGTTTCTTTTTAATTAAAATTATATAAACAAGAGATAAGCAGTAAGAAATACTGAAATATTGCAAAGTTCCTTGATCTTTACGTCCGTAACACAGAAAAGTATGATGACAATTCTCGTGCAATTTTATTTACCCAACTAAATGTACTTAAATTGATCTTGAATTATTCATATAAGGATGTATAATTTGACGTTTGTAATATTATTTATAAAATATTTCTACAGTGAGTGATTTCAATTATAAAGCATTTGAAGTTCTTGGCTACAGCAATGTCAGCCCTTTGCAGAGAGAAAAGAATTATCGTAAGCACTTAACCATTCGCTATTCTATTTACGCAATTACTCACTTATTTTAGTATGCTGTACATTGTCATTGCGGTGAGTTCTCTCTCTCTCTCTCTCTCTCTCTCTCTCTCTCTCTCTCTCTCTCTCTCTCTCTCTCTCTCTCTTCCTCCTATGACTTCCCAGTTATAAAATTGTGAGCAATCCAATCCGAATGAAGGTGATTTCACACGCAATTCACGAAAGTTTATTGTTACTGTTGAAACCGATAAGAATATATTTAGTATAGACAGTTACTTTTTTTAACGTGGGTTTTACGAAATACTTCAATTTTTAAATTATGCGTGCTGGTAATTTTTGATAATTTAAAGTTGAATGGAATCGAAGGGAAATAGTAGGAGATAATATGTAAATCCTCATACATATATAGGGATCTTATATTTGTATTTTGTAACATCTATATTATGTTTTACAAGCGCTACCACATATTGGCCACTAAAGGACCACCGCACCCAAAATATAACTTCTATGCGTTCCTTTGCGCCTATGTGTTTTCTTGTCAGAACTTTTTCTTTTGCTTAACTCTAGTACAAAATGCAGATATTGTGTTCCGTCTTTGTTAATCTTCACCAGAGAATCATGTTTTAAGTTCAACTGAATAGAAAATTTCAAAAGATTCACAACTTTGTATTGAAACTCCCTCTCCCAAATTAAAGTTCGGATAAACAGGAGATTTCAATATGAATGAGAAGTTTAAGTATTGCGGACTAAGTGTTCAAAAATCTGCTATTCACCTTACTGCAAACTGTTCTTAAATGAGATTATTTCTGTATCTAGTTCATGCTAATAGATAAACGTTTGTAGAAGTGGTTTTATTAGCTATTTTAGAAGAATACAATAGTCGTAAGCGGTAGTCAAATATTACAAAGAATTGGTCACTATCTTATACTATTCTCTTTGCATGACCAAGACATAACAAGTAATGCAGATTTTCTATTCTAGAAACAGTATAAGTGTAGCAAAATGCCAACCAGTAATAAAGAATATCTTGAAAATAGCGAACAGAAGTTTTATTTGCAATAAATTGAGTGCATTATAAATATCTATATTTTTGTATAGTAGGACCTTAACCATCTCTTATTATTCGTTAACTAGTCATCCTGAATGCAGAACACGTCAGATACTAGCTGAAACATGTAGTATTTTAATCAAAATATCAGAGCCATTTTTGAGAAAAACCACATTTTTGAAAACACTTTTGCAAAGGATAGTTGGGTTTGTGATTTTCTTGAAAATCTTCATGTCTCAACCTTGGAAGATGTTGAAATTAAATTTTTTATCTAACAGATTTTTCGAAATATCTGTTCTCACACACACACGCAGACAAATATACAACAAATCAGATATCTGCATTCACCGTTCTCTACTTACCCTAGTGCAAAGTATACTTCAAAACATCTCTATTTCATAGTATTTGTTTAATTACATGTTTTCGTGTAGGTAGAATAAATACAATACAGAAGACTTGCGTGATAGTTAAATCTTTAAATAGCCTGTGGCTAAGCGATGCCGTTGGCATTCCCTTGTTATTGATAGTCCAGCATATGAACGGCTAACAGCTTCTAATTTCAGAAAAATATATATTGGTAAATTAAAACAAGTAATAATATCTATAAGAATGCTTCACTTAATAAAATGTATTTGACATAAACTGTTTGTTATACCGAGCTCCAATTTTTTATGTGGCGTGATTTTGTGTATCTCCTATGGTTACCAGTTATGCAAAAAATTCC
This sequence comes from Mantis religiosa, assembly GCA_030765055.1. Taxonomy (NCBI): domain Eukaryota; kingdom Metazoa; phylum Arthropoda; class Insecta; order Mantodea; family Mantidae; genus Mantis; species Mantis religiosa. The sequence continues at coordinate 86,985,215 of CM060947.1, read as the reverse complement.
AGCACCGAAGAGGACTTCTTAGGATATTCTCAGAGAATTCAAGAAATGCATTTCATTTATTATTAAAATATTTAAAATATATAATATTTTAATTAAAATCCCTACAGCCATTTTTGAGAAAATCTAGATTTTCGAAAGATGTTTCATGTATGTGGTACTCTGAGGGGAGGGATTTTCTTGAAAGTTCTGTGTTGCTCCATCTTGAAGAATGGATGAACGTATAATGCCAAGGCTAATATTTAACCCAATGTTCCTCTTCGAGTTATGCTGACCGTTATTCTTTTTTTCTATCTAGAAATTTCAAAACATGCATTGCAGGCGAAATGTTGATGTAGAAGTTTTGGGTTTGGTGAAATACTTCTTCGGGCAGAGTGCCCGTTCCGTCTCACAATAATTGCTCCTTCCATCTCTTTTTAGGTCTACCAACATCTCTCTTTCCTTGTGGCTGATATTGGAATGCAATCTTAGGCAGTCTTGTTTCGGACATTCTTTGTATAAGCTGCATCCATTCCTTTTGATATTTTTCAATTTTGCTACTTATCGAATCTACGTTGAGTTCCTTTCTTACGTCTTCATTCCTTATTCTATCCAACCTTGTGCATCCCTTTGTTTTCCTTAAAAAGTTCATCTCTGCACTTTGAATTTGGCTTTTCATTTTCTCCGTGAGTACCTATGCCTCACTTCTATAAAATAGTGCAGGGACTGCCATTGTTTTGTACAACTTTAATCTTGTATCTCTTCGTGTTTTATTTCTCAACTTTCTAGCACTCTTCCACAAATCATTTGGAATGTTGCAAGCTTTTTGCTCACATCTCTGTCTGTGTTCATCATATAATTCAGATTACATCCTAAATAGCTGAATTATTTTATTTGTTCTAATGGTTTGTTGTCTAAAATTAAAAATACTTCCCATAATAATTAAATGCATTCTCTTTTTGCATATTGGCGACCTAAATCAGTGATTTCTGGAGAAATCACGTTATCACATTTTTGGAGAAGTGGATTTACCTGGCTTACGGGTTACGGATTCTAAAATATTGCTTTAATTGCTTTTTTAAAAGTATAATACAGGCACTACTAAATGAGTGAAAGTAAGTCTTTATCTGGAGCTTCATGTGAGTAGAATTGTTTGTCTGCTTGAATTGTTTACAGAAGAAAGAGAGAGAAGGAGAGGGAGGAGGAAATCACTACAAGGAAAATGTAGAGGGTGTTAAAATTTGTGTTATATAAATGAAGCGTATATCTAATTAATTCCATAAGTGTTTGACACTCTGTAGGTAGGTATTTGAGAATATGTTTGAGAATTTTCTATTCCTATTTGTTTCTTTTTCTGTTTTCCTCTCTCAATCGCAAAGTTAACGTTTGAGTGGCTTCCAAACGTTGTAGCTAACGACTTATTTTGTATTTAATCATTTCAGAATTCATATCGGAATGTTCTGCGTAATAGACGTAAACATGGAGGGTGCTCGCAGTTACTGACTATTGCATATTAGTTAAACATTGCATATGTACCTTTTACTTAATTATAAATACTTAAAATACATCAAACCCGATGATGAATAATCAAAATACGTAGCTAGATATTTCACAGTACTCTCATTTAAGTTTTGTCATGAAAGCTGTACAATTGCATCAGATATCTAAATTTTGAAACAAACTTGATTTTTGTGTAGTTAGTGATATATGTTGAACTTCACTGACTATTTCTAAGACTCGCTTTATGAAGATTGTAAATTCAAGGCACTTAAAATACTTCTTCATTCATATGCCTCTGGGCTATTAATGGAACATTATTCTGTAAAAGTACATTTCAGAATAAACTAAATTACTAACGGATGAAGGATTTAAGGACGGACTTTGAAGAATTAGGAAAAATGTGCAATAAGTAAGACTACAGAAATTGTGAAAGCGAGTAATGTATTTATACCACACTTAATTCCACAATATGTGAAATGTGAAGTACATAAATAAATACTGAGATATGGCGGCACAAGTCAGTCAGTCATATCTAACCGTAGATGGTCTTGGCGACGGGGGCGGCGTAGGCAAGGGGAGCATGGACCTTGGCGACAGGGGCGGCGTAGGCCACGGGAGCGGCGATCTTGGCGACGGGGGCAGCATAAGCCACGGGAGCGGCGATCTTGGCAACAGCGGGAGCGGCCAGGGGAGTCTTGTGTACGACGGCGTTGAATCCGTTGACGGGATCGGCAGTGTAGTCGACAGTGCGGACGGTACCGTCGGGCTCAACCAGGCTGTAGCTGCCCTGGACAACATCTCCGCTTCGGCTCTCCTGCTGGCTCTTGGAATCACCGGTCAGAGCATCCTGGATGTCGTAGGCGTAGCTGTACTGGGGGTTGGGGTCGAAGTCGGTGTCAACGGCGACCTTGGCGACAGCGGGGGCGGCATATGCGAGGGGAGCAGCCACCCTGGCGACGGCAGGAGCGGCGTAGGCTACGGGGGCAGCATGGGCGGCATAAGCCAGGGGTGCGCCAGGAGCATACACGGCGGGGGCACCGATGACTCCGGCCTTAGCGACGGCCACGAGGGCAGCGAGAACGAACAACTGAAATAGAGAAAAGGCATATTATTTCTGGAAAAGTCAGATCAAGAATAATCTCATGTGTATTTTGGAATAATATGCTACCAAATAGTGGCGTGAAACAAGAGCGGAAAGTGCTTGATTGCTGAAGGCGGTAGCCAGTTGTGTCATTTTTGAGAAAGTGCAATTCAAGTGCATCCCTAATCCGTTATGACGTGCTATTTCACGAAATGCAGGAGTTCAACAACTCGGCCACTGAGTTTTTATATAATCTATTGCATCGAACAAATAAAAGAATGAAATATTTGTAATCAACTTGGTGTCCAAATAGCAGAGAATTGCACAATGTTACCTGCATCTGATGAAAGAGATATAAGGGCACTTCTCTCCAATCGAGTCCTGCATATCGAGTACATTTAGAATTGACACATTTTTAACCTGAAATTGTTTATAAGTGGCATATGATTGTGGTAACGAGAGTAAACGGAGGCAATTTTCAAGATTTGTATCTATGAATACTTGTACATGAGGTGCAGCAAATAGTTAAATCTGCCGTAATTTCATGGCAGTTTATTGCCATAAGTTACCTGCCATGTCACCGTTTTGGAATGAATTTTATTTTAAGACCCTTAAACTATATTCAAATGTATAAATCATTTAAATATATTGGAAAATGTCAATGAGATTATCGAAGTTTTACAATATTATATCATACCTCATGAAATGAAAAGTATTAATTTTTGTTATGTAGTGATATATAACTGTCAACAACAACAATAATACTTTGGGCTCCCTCAAGTAGTATGTGCTATGTTCAAAGACAAACATTTTCAAATAATCTTTTAGATATTTTACTTTTGTATATTGAGTATGTTTTAAATTTAGAATGTACTTATTTCGAAGACTGTTGGGGAGCTTTCGGAGATATGGTTTGTAACCAAAAGATGTTATTGTATGTTCACATGTATTGTATGTACGCATATATCTGTAATTGAACCAACACTTAATCTAATACAGATACTATGAACTAAGTTCTAGGGAGTTCACAGGTTTTCGTGAAGATAGACTGACTATTCACGCCGATTTGATACGTGCACTCACCTTGTACATGATGTGTGTGTCCACGGTTTGTTTGTAGGCAAATCGTATCTCTGTGAGGTCCGAAGCGTGTTTATATAGCCACCCACCCCTGTCGTAACTCTGGCATACGTTGAGTAAGGCCTAGGCCACGCCTGATCTTCGCATTCCGCGCTTAATATTGTAGGAGGTGTGTGTCCTTCATTGCGGCTCACCATTGGCAGCGTTTACTGTTTCATGTACAAATCACATGCAGCCTACTTCTTATGACATTATAAATGAGCTTTTAAGATTTTTTCGCGACATTAAGAAAAACTGTAAAAGTTCTGTGAAATATTGTTCAGTATAGTGATATATTTTATTAATTTTTAAGGGATGCGTATTACCTACAATTCAGCTTAGGCACATCAAAAATCATTAAATTATCTGGAATGTTGAGACTATTTAGGTCTAAATTGGCTTAATACTTTTAAACGTAATACGCTTTCGTTATATTTTTTCATTGCGCGTTATTACTGAAAAAAGCTCCTCTTGTGTAGAAAATTTCCGGTTCATTTTTCTGAAAATTGCAACTTAAGATTTTCATGTATTTTTTCAAGAAATAATACTTTTATCTAATGGAATTAGTCCTATATTTTAAGAGCTTCTTATAGAAGGTGTCACATATCTAGTAAAAGATCATGCTGATTGCTTAAGAAATACGGAATTTCTGAATTTCACGTGGATCTAATTAGACACGATTTGAAAAGAAATTTAGCAAGAGTGCTGCCAAAGCCGTGTTTGCGAATTTTGTGAAGGACTAGATGATCACAAAAAGCTCGACTTTCAGTTACTATACTACAGGTAAATTTGTACTAAAGTCTATGGAATTACATATTTCTTCACACTAGGTCTGCTGAAATCGTATACAAAGATTTCTTGTTTCGCTCAATTCGGTACTTACCTCTGTCTTTGCAGTATATCACAGTGCAGAGATATTTTAAATGATTCGGTTAAATATTATGTTACGAGATCAGTGAAATGAATTTTTCTTCAGAAAAGTGAATCCTCATTTACGTAAAGCTTTTCCACTTTGGATGTTAAGGATTTTTTTTTTGAAATGTATCTACTTTCTAAAATATTCCATTTGTAGTGTGCTATACAGAGATTAAGAAAAATGCTTTAAAATGAAGTTATGGGTGTGTTTTTGTAGATAATTGTTTTATTGCGAAAAGTAGATTTGCGCACAATGGCACTGAAGCACGTAGTAGGAGAGAACGATCTTGTTAGAGGTTTTTTTGTATTCTCTAATTTTCTTCTCTTATTTGCTTCATTCCATGTAAATGTAAATACTCTTACGCCATATGTAACATGTGTTGCATTGCTCCATACAGAGTACCTATGAAAAGAAAGGTACATTGTGGGACTTCCTGTGAACAAGATACAGAAATATAGTTCTAAAATTTCCCAAGCACTAACAACGTACAGTGTGTCAAGAAGAATTTTATCGGTATTAATAATTTATGGCGTCAAGAAGAATTTTGTGGTATTAGTAATTCCAAAAGAGAAAATAAGTTTAAAAAATATGGTTACACGTTCAAATGACTATTGTGTATAGAGGAAGTGCTGTACTTCACCCAAAAAAATCGATATCAAAATCTGAAAATCAGTTAACGAATTGAGAGTTTCTGGATGATGATAACGATGATAAACTTTTTATAAAACGGGCGCGCGAGTGTCAAACCACGTAAATCTGAAGCAAAAGCTCAGTTACATACCGAACTTACTACTGCAATTTAGAATTTACCAAAGAATGTGACACAAAGACTGTCAAGACAATTTCTGCATTCCAAATTGCACTTAATACGCAACTTTTGTTATTTTTTATTTACTCAAAACGAATTTTATGAAATGTGATATTCGTAAGATACTAGTATGACAAATAAAATGCATACGAAATCTTGAATTTTCTGCAGATAGCCTGTGAAGTATTCTTTATTCTGAACGATGTTTAAATAATAGATAGTAAGAGATAAACACAGTCTTAAGTAAAATGTAAATCTCGTTAATGCACATAATTTCTGTAGCCAGAAACTGTTTCGATATGTTTTTTATGTGTTTGAAACTTCAAATATGTCTATTTTTCTTAAGTGAAAAGTCACTGTCCGTTTTTCTTGTGCGCGTGTCAAGAGAACGATGTTTCAAATGTACTACATACTGACATATTATTTTAAAAACAGGACTATTGCGATTACCTGCTTCTTAAATGTGCAACAAATTTTAAATGCGTAATGAAACTTGATATTCGATTATCAGAGACAAAAGAATAAGCTTTTATATGAATAGAGGAAGTTACTATCATTATTTTATATAGCATCTATAAACTATTCTTGAGATTTTTTATTTACTTACTTCACGTTAATGGAATTAAAGGTTTGTCTAAATAGTTCGACTGCATATTTCGTTAAGGTACAAAGGGAATGGCAGGAGTGAAATGTTTACAAACTAATAGCTATATACTGGCAATGATATTGTGAGAAACAGATAAATATTTTACTGTCCACCTCTGTGATGGTGTGTGTACCTCACATTCAGTGGGTCTCGAGTTTGAGGATTGGCTAGGATGAGTTATCTGCATTTTTACGGAATTTTCTCATCCCCCATGATCTATATGGGTCTCGGCCTCATGCAAGCATCACTTCATTCATCGCCCGAAATACCATTAAAGGACGTTATTATATAAAAAAGGAACAAGCACCTTACAGTGTCACAAATTACTCAAATGGGTTTGAGAGAACATCGACTTTTACAAACGTAATCAATATAACCGAAAGTTATATTTATTTTAAGATTGCTTTCATCCATCTTCATAATTCCGCTTAGAAAGTCGAAGTTGTCATCTGTTTGAGATCTTCTCGTAAGGTATCTGTATTTGAAAATTCCCAGAATTTGAGATGTGCGACCTTTAAAATTGAAGCTTTATATTAACTTAATAAGCTACTGTAATAGTCATGTGTTGAGTGGATTGAAGTGAAGTTCATTTCTACAAAAAGGAAAAGACAAGTAGGTGATGCTCTTTATACATTTAAATAAATGAGAAGTATTTATCAGTAGAGGTAGTGATAATATATTTGTTTAGAAATCATGTTAAATAGAGCATTAAATTAGGCATCACAAATCACCTGGGGTGGTATTTGTAGTTAGCTAATAAATTGCCCTTTTATCTATTTAGATGTAGGAATAAACATCATATAAATCAATGATGAACTTAGGTTAATGCAAGTGGTTAACCTCCACGAAAATAAAGGATATCTAATAAAAAAGAAATCTTGTAACTTTCTATGTTATTCTCGTTTTTTCCTCCAACTTCGTGTGTTGGGTACGTAGCCCTTAGGGCGATGTAGTGCCAATGGCTTCTTGGGCGTTAGGCAAATCGAAGGGCATTGCTTAACTATCGGTTTTGCTCACGGCGTTGGTCTACATTGAGGTTATGATGCGCTTTTGCACTTCAGCCGTAAATTCGATTACTTAGTATTAAGTTAACTTCTGAAAAGGCTTTATGTTTTAAGTTTTAAAAGCTACAGGAATGAGCATATCTGAATCTCTTCCTCTAACTTGATGTATTGGCTTGAAGGTAATATAAATTTCTCATTATGTCCCTGTTAGTGAAATCAACATTCTGCTCTTAAGCCTCCTTACATGCCTAACAGTTACTATAATTTTGGTATATTCTTTTGATAATCTTGTGTTTTGTTTAGAGGGAGACTAACTAAACCGAGTGAAGCAATTATTTTGTTTCATTGCACCAATAAGCCGTTGCATTCACCTACATTTGGAGCACGGTTTTGCATTTAATACAATAAACCAGCGATAGTTCTTTAGGAGTTGAAATGAGTTGCATTCTTTGATTCCTCGCTACATAGGTCAGTAAGGCATGCTCACAAACAGAACTTCAAGTACTAGAATTGACATATCTCTGTGCATTGAATTAGAAGAGTTGAACAGTGTTTAAACCTTTCACGCCACAAAAAATTAACATCTAGTATATTTTAAAGAAATACAAGTACATATGTAAGCATATAAATTAAATGAATCGAGAATGTATTTCTCAAAGAAGGTTACAAGTCTTATTGCTCATCTAGTCTCTTTTTTTAATTAACATCCTCCAGCGTAGGTCATATTGAATGATGGGTGAAATGATGCTCAAATGAGATCAGTGCGCATAGAGTTTAGTTACTCGACGTTGTGTCTTTCAGAATAAGGGAAGATCCTGGACGAAACCTTATCCAGATAACTCAACCTGATCTCTTGAACGTGAGGCACATACGCTACCACCTGCGCTACAGAGGGAGTCACCTAGTCACGTGGTGACTCGGTGACATGTAAGAATGTATACATAAACTGTCAGGAAATTAATAGGGAAACTTATTGAAATTACTTTATTTGTTACGAGAGAAGCGACAAAATACTTTTCATTAGTCCTTTTGCGTTTTGCTTTTGAAATATTCCAGATTTTCATTTCCACCTGTGGTGTTGACTGAATTCGTCAGAGCATACACTGTTTAAGAGGAATATACCTGAAAAATGCAATTCATTCTGATAGGAACCTGAAAGTAGGCTGTGGCATCATGATTCTTATTTTATATTCATAATATATACAGAATCTGCCATTAAAGTTTCTTTTTGCACAATATTACATTTGTTATTTATGTTTAATTAAAGGTTAGCAACATTTGTTTCAAAATGGTAGCAGAATTCTGCATTACTGACGTTCACATCTTTCAATAGATTTTGATCTAATTAAACACTACATGTTAGCGGCCAGGTTTCTGTGGTGATTGGCCCATTGGAAAAAAATTTAAAAGAAATGCTATGTTTAATCTGGAATGTATTCTCAGTCCTGTATCTAAGTTACAAATTTTTAGGAACCATATGGTTATTACAGTCATGAAGCATTTCAAATTCCAGGAAATCGATCCCGGATACCTGGGGTCAGCATGACCTACTGCCATTGCTAACTAGGTCTAGAATTTGTACATGATATAAGCGAAGGCTAAGGCGCTACAGCACTAAACTTCATAATGGGATTCGGCTTTTTTATTTAGCTTTGGCATTTTTCCTGCCACCGATGTATGATTATTTTCTCCTTGCTCTGGATGCCCTCGATTGCAGGCTGAACTTGACCTTGTGGAGAAACCTGCCTCCCGGTAGGCAAGGCGCTAGGTCGGTCAGCCGACTGAACATGCTTTCTAAATTGCTTCTAAGGTCGTTCGTTGATAGAAGTCCAACAATGCGGTCCTTGCACACGACAGACACGATCGGTAGCATTTGGGCGCAAGGGAAAGGTGCTACCATTTGGGGGCATGGAGTGCAATAAAAGTGAAAACCAGTTTTATAGTCTCGCAACCGATTGCATTTGCATTAATAATTTGACGATATCTCATATGTGCAAACTTTTTAGAATATCGCTATATTGTGAAAAAAAAAGTCACTCATACCAAAACGCACAGGAAATTCTTATGTACAAATTCATACGGTAGGTAGAAATTTCAGTGAATTTGGAAAAGTGATACTGTAGCATTGCTTGCGAATACTTGCAGTGTTATATAAAATTGATTATTCCTTATATTTTTTCCTTTAATTAAACTTGTTTTCTAAAGGTGGACAAAATGCACCTTTATCCTCTAGAAATTTAAGGACATGTACCGAGGGAAATATAATATAGGGATATTTAAGATATAACAGCATATCACTTCACAGTACAATTTTAAAAGTTTGATGTTACAATAACGCGACTCTGCCATCATCTATTTTCATATCTATCAATATATATCAATGATACAAAATCCTTTGCATTAGCTGCGTTTTTAACGAGCATTACAACTTTCCCAAAAATTGTAATCTCTACATATGGCTTTCCAGTTGAATCTATATAACTGAAGAGGATGTCATGTCATATTCACTGAAAATTCCTGATCTGTATTTCAATTGTCATGTTTTCTTCCCTGATGAAACTAATGTTAGTTATTTCGACAGTATTGTTTGCTTCGGTAGTAAGTAGAGCTTGAATCTTTGGTTCCATACTTGTGTACGTCTCAAGGTCAGGTAGATCTAGTCTTGATGGAAAATAGAAGTGAGTTAGACATTCTACATATTTTGATAGTAGTAGATAATTGAGCTTTTATTTATGGCCATTTTTAACTGCTGTGGTTCTCAGCCATTCTATATTGACTTTGAAGGATTGCTTCATTTTGCTCAGAGGCCTCTTTATCAGCTTGAGGTTTTTAAACGTGTCATAAATGTAAGACGGGGCCACCGGTTTTATTTAAGAAGTAATGCTAAGAATTTTTACGCCCGAAAAATCCATCGCCCTCCGCCGGATTTGAACCTGCGACTTGAACCAGAGGGTAGCATGTTACCCCTAGACCCAAGAGAACGACATAGCAGGTAGAGTTGGTCCTGGATGGTTCGACATTCTGTGTTTTTATGGTAGGTAAATTTATTATTTATAAATACAGCATTGTGTATAATTGTAGCAAGTACATATATGTGGTACTGGTTTCTATATTTTGATAGCAAGTGGAGTTGTTATTAGGAAGTTCGACATTATTAGACCGAGTTGGTAGAGCAGTGGCACGTAAAGCTGGTGCAGAATGGACAAATAGTTCTGTGCGGCTTGGTGGCAGATGCATCTGGTATTGGTTAGCTAAACTGCTCTGTGATTTTGTGGCAGGTACAGCTGGTATTGGTCAATTAGTTCAGTTGTTTTTTGTGTTAGGTAAAGCTGGTACTGGTCACCTAGATACTTCTGTATTTTTTGTGGCAGATAGAGCCGGTATTGGTCAACTAGACTGTTGTGTGAGTTTTTGTGGCTGGTAGAGTCAGTATTGGTCAACTAGACTGTTGTATGAGTTCTTGTGGCTGGTAGAGTTAGTATTGGTCAACTAGACTGTTGTATGAGTTCTTGTGGCTGGTAGAGCAGACACTCGTCAATGAAAAGGAATGAAGCTGTAGTAACAACCCGGAGCAGTGCTCCGCAACCACTTTTGTTGATGCAACTCTACACACGCTAGACTTGAATAATTATGAGATAATCATCTATTCAGAGCAATAACTGTTAGTCGCATTTTCAGAAACTTTTCTACTGGTAATGGTCTCAAAACCTTTCACAAGCTTCAGCACATTAGCCTATATATTTGGCGTTATGCCAGCATCATTACTGCATTTACTGGTCATCTCTTGTCCGAGGCCTGGCCCCGCTGTTCCATATTGAATTATCATGTCATAATATTGTAATGTTGTTAGACGTAAGCTGCTGTCTTTATTCCGTTTTAGAGCAGTGGTAAGGATACGAGATAGAAAGGTTCTGCACAAATATTTCATCAAATTACGTGTGCTTTTAAACCCGATAAACCCATCAAAACACTTAAGGAATGTCTTTTCGGCTAATATTCACATATATCCTTGCAAACAAACTTACTACCTTACATTTATACTTCTCGTTTTTAAGAGAGCCTATCATAAGACAAAGTAACATATTGATCAAAATACCGTAGATATTTCTTAAACATTAAAGAACCTCTCCCTTTGTAATATATTTGAATCAAAACTAACATTTATTAATGCAGTAATGACGAGAATGGCAAAAGTTGCATTGTTGTATTACTAAATATCATTTAATTAAATATTTAAGTAAATTAGGGAACAATAATCGAATCATTATTGATGTAACGTCATAGTGATTTTCTGGTGGTTCTAGATGTAATGCAATTATATGAAGGCAAGGGAAACAACATTTTCTTTATTTTGAGATATTTAAGGTTTAAGATTGTAGTCTAACTAATTAGGTCTAACATATTAGGTCCGTACTTAACACGAGAAGAAAATGTATGTTGGTAATACTTTATCAACAACAAAGAATAAAAATAAACATTTGCAGTAAAGATAAACAGTGACTTACTCCCAAGGCCAGTATAATGTTTAATGATTACCTTATTTCAGTTTGCCAGTTGCAGACTATGTCATGCTACCAGCGCGACTATTCCTTCTTCCCACTTTGGCTCTTTTGGACTTTCATGTACATCTATGCACCACTAGTAGCTTGAGTAGGAATTTTCCATTTTAACCCTACAATGGTACCTAAACTGGGTTATTAAATATAGACACCAACTCCTAGTTACTGATATCTCTTCAATATGAAATATTTGACATCATTTTTCAGTTAAATAGGGAGCTCATGTTCTATCGTCTCCATACAAGTGTTATTCACTAAACGAATGTTGCACAAAGAAGCATCGTGAGTTGCTTTAAACATTACCTTGCATAATAAAAACTGAAAGAAAAAGCCTTCATTGTTATCACGACCATATTTTGTTTTACACTTGAAACTTAAAGGGACGTTTGCAAAAGGATAAAAATGTCTTATTTATGTACCAGTTTAAATATTCCTCAAAAAGTTGTACCTATACAAGTATATGATGCACTTTAGATACGGAGACATCCCACTAAACTACAGGCCAGGGGAATGACCATGAGGATGAGAAAGTTGATTTAACCAATCTGACCAGGTAGTCTTATCTTTATTCTTCAATATCATTTTTAATAGGCATGTTAGCCGTAGCATTGATTCTCCTGCCGAATAAGTAGAGAACCTTCGACACTTGCCAGGGGGCGACAGGTCACGGGACCACTAAATCAGAGGTGTCACGAACACGAGTATCATGAGGATCGTGGTGACCTTGTTCTTTACCTGCGGTCTATTTACTGACCTTGTTGGTAATTGGTCCCTCCCTAGACGTGTTTCATTGAGACATCAAAACGATCGGTGTTGTTTTAAGAAAAGTTTAGTTCATTGGCATGATTTAAATTGACTAAAAATAGTAAATAAAGCGTGCTTGATTAAATAAACTGGAATCAGTACTTTCAAACTAATACTGTTTTGATCAGGCATATTGGATGTGGAATATGTTCTACTCATTTAAAGGAATTCTATTTCCTAAGCTGTTTGGGATGTGACATAGAAATTTGTAGGTACTACAAAGACACTACTAATTCTGTGTTAAGTTACATAAGCAAGGGTAGTAACAACCTTTTTAACGTAGCCAAGGAAGAATTTTATTACTGACTTGCAGAACCCACAATTCCTCTCGAGATTTTCTCTCTTCATCTTTGTCTCTCTCTCTCTCTCTCTCTCTCTCTCTCTCTCTCTCTCTCTCTCTCTCTCTCTCTCTCTCTCTCTCTCTCTCTCTCTCTCTCTCTCTCTCTCTCTCTCTCTCTCTGTCTCTGCTCTCTATTTTCAGAATGTGAGCGAAGTGCATGACATAATGTTATAGAAATCGGTGAGGTTTATAATACAAAGTACGAGTAAGGGCTAGTGCTTACTTAGATTTGTGCCTCTTCCTTATCCTTATCACATTATTGAAATTTCATTATTTTCCAAGGTATTAAAACTGGCGTTAAATATCCAGAATTGTAATATCGTTTTGCTTGTGTTTAAGAGCATCAGGGAATTACTGGTGTAACTTTATATATATCCATGTCGTCCAAATGTTGCAGACAATAAGCTTCTCAGGTATGTTATGCATATTAAACGTATGTTTAATAATATGTATCACAAAACTTAATAATATGCAAACTATTTAGATTTTTACGTTCTACACCACTTACGTACATATATAGAAAAAAAGTATGTTCGTCGACTCACAATTTCGATGGCGTGTGCGTGAATGTATGTCTGTGCATGTGTGAGAGTGTGTATGTGTGTGAAACAGACAGAAAGACAGTGTCACAGAGAAAGAGAAGAGAGAGAACGGACATCATTATCCAGGGATGAAAATAACAATTATATTTTCATTCTTGGGCAATTTTTAATATTTCAGTCGAACATTTCCGAATATAAGAAGAAATGTTAACAACATTCTACCACTTCAAAACTATGTTAATCCTTGTTAATTTATTATGCGAGAGAGAAGTAGAAGCTCTAAGGACATTGATAGAAATATACATTTTTCATCTATTGTCGTGTGCAATATCTTAAACTTTAGAAATCAGTTTCAGAAATATATTATATAAGCTCTAGAATTTTAATGATTTATTTTGAAGCCTTTGAAGTGCTCTTCACACTAATGGAATGTTGTATAATTTTCTGCAACTAGAAAAGTAAGAGCAAAACATAGGCTAATATCAGGAAACATTCAGGTGTCATAGAATCGTACTGTTTATTCCAAATGAAAATTTGCTGATATTAATCATTTCGAATATGTTCGTTATTCAGGTGTTCTTTGTTGCTCTTAGTGATGCAGAGAGTGTGGCAGTTCAAATCCAGCATACATGATCCCACTTACTATAAACATCGTCCACAAAATCTTGAATCATTACATAGTTTTTAAACCATGCGTTTCTTTGTATTAACATGTGTCAGCATCTAAAATAACCTTCATATTCAATTTTTCGTTAAATAATCGTTTCTTAATAACTGTGCGCAGAGAATGATAAATTAATAAACTATAAATTACAGCGGCTGACGGTTTACGACGTTGTTGTTGCTTCATTGTTCAGCAGATACTTTCAGTATCGAATATGAAGTAGTTCTTGTTTAATAAACTTAGACATGACCTAGTTGGATGATACTTCCTTATATGTACTGCATCAAGATTTGTTTTAAGAAGATAGTATAAAAGGATAAAAACTGCATTCTAGAGGTTTTGGAATTTCAGTTAATCGGAGTACTTCTATACACCTGGGCTGTCCAATAAGTCCTCATGTTAGGAATGAAGAGGCCATTTTTTCCGAACAAAAATGGTATATTTTCAACGGAGAATTTCGGCTCAGAGATTCAAAACACCGGACGCAATCTAGATAAACAAAATTTTATTCCACAATTTCAGGAAGACAATACATTTACAAAAGATTGGGGATAACCTGTCATCATTGAAGGTAATCAGGTCCCTGAAAAAGGTATCGCAGGTTGCAAAACATACCGGATAAAACATCGTTGAGTTCAGTTATTCAATGGAATAAGCACAGATTTAGGCCAAGCTGAGGAAGATGAAAGTTGAGTCAGGTGAAGCCACTTACAGTTCTCTAAAGCTTTTCAACATAATTTAATGGTTTGAGGTAGTCCTATGAAAAGCTTCATGGTAAATGAGTTGTTTGTAATGTACGTCCTCCAACGTCAAGTCATATCGGACGATGAATGAAATAGGTGAAATGATGCTCAAATGAGTCCGGGGTCCATGGGGCTTAGAGTTACCCGACATTCGTCATCCAGGATAAGGGAAAACCCCGGAAAAACCTTATCCAGGTAACTCACCCTGACCGAGATTTGAACTCGGGACCTCTTGAACGGGAGACAGACATGCTACCACCACGCTAACGAGGCGGGCATGGTAAATGATATTCATAAACTGTTATTTATGAATAATTACTTTATTAAAACTGAAGATCACAACCACAGTCATTTGGTAAACTAACAATATGGGGTTTCTTCTCGGATCACTGTGTATAAAATTAATTAAATCACGGTTATGCAAAAAGTAAATAAAATACACCACCTGGCTTCACACACTAGGGAAAAAGTATGCACACATTCAAACAAAATTAGAATTTGAGTAAATGCTTCCACAATGTTAATTTTTTGTAGGTTGAATTTTCTATGTGCTACTTCTATTTAATCCATTTGGTGTGGAATGAACTAGGTTTGTGATAGTCTCTGATGTAATATTTCGTCATTCTGCTTGTAGGCGTTGTTTTGGAGCCGTATTACTATGCATTTCATGTTTCTGGACCACTCATGAAAGTACACACCAAATATGTCCAATTAGAGTCAGATCTGGCTTTATGCTGTGCACTTGTGAATGTAGGGAGGGAATACGTACAAGCATATACCAAAAATGTCTGTTGTATACATAGTTCATTTTCTTGTTGAAAGTAGTACTCTGGGCCAAAATGGAAACGATCGACTTATCTTTACAATTTATCCCTTAGTATATTTAAATACTTAAATCCATCCATATTACCATAAAAAACAAGTCCAACAACAGATGTGGCCATATATCCTCATACCATAATTCCTCTACACCGTGTTTCACTGCAGTTTAAATATATTTGGTATCAAGCTTAGCATGTGGTCTTCTCCGCAACAAAATTGTGCCAACATTAAATATTTTATATTTAAAGTCATTTGGATCAGCACCTTGTCCCAGAAACTTGTAATCTTATGTATATGCTCTTGAGAAAATTCAAGTCACAGTTTCTTGTTCTTGCAGATGGGTAGTTTTTTTTTTTTTCTAGCTGCACTATTTAGAATATAAGGATCAGCCCTTGGATTGATTTCCTTCCCGAATTGGTTCTTAACATCCGCGGTTCTTAACATCCGCAGACAGTTTAGGGTCTTTTTGACCAGTTTTATTAACGATTTATTTTCTCTTGGCGTCATTGTTGATCACTTCTTCCACTATTAATGAGAATACATTTTTTATATATCACATTATTACAGGACTGAAAACGATTTTTCCTTCGATATTGGAATTTAGCTTTTTCCTTTCCACTACACTTGTCTGTACTTTGCGACCCATTTTTCTGTTGCACGACAGTCATAATACAAAAGAGGCATAGCTTGCTAAGGAACGCGTTTCTTGCTGCAAGTGGTTTGTTAGTGATCTCTATGTTTATATTTCCAGTGTGTGAATACATTTTAGTCTCAAATAGCGTCAGAATTAGAATAATATTATCTTTGATCCAGGTCTAGTACTCAGAACTATGGTATCATTATATTGTTTATTTAATAGACTAACGTTCTAATCAGGATCTTACTGCTTTCATTTAGTTTAATATAGAAATATCAGCAAACAGTTTGTGTCATAGTACTATATGAATATTTATTACCATTTTCTTCTCTAGGTGACGTCTGTATATACTATATATAAGTTTTTTTTCCGTCCTTACCATTGCTGGTGCTAGAAGTTGCTCGGGTTCCCTCAGAGGGAGAGAGCCGAAGCATTTGACCTGATATACCAGGGTTGAGGGTTAAGCCCAACGCGTGGGATGAGGAAGAGATGAATCATGGAGCAATTGGTGGAATGATGGTGAGGGAAACCTGAGGATCCGGAGGAAACCCGCCCCAACACCATTTCCACCAGAAATCCAACTTTGTGGTCGCCTGGTATCGGACCCGGGCCGCCTAGGTGAGAGCCAAGCGGTCTAATCACTTAGCCATGGCGTGTCGCGGCTAAATGCGGCTAAATTATATGTAATTTACCCAAACGGTTCCTTTATTGGAATAGTTGTAAATAAGTATTGATAGTCTTTTATTTAACCATGGATACAATCGTATGTCGTCTATGAGGAATAACTAGAGCATTCAACCACCAAAAAGCAAAAAACAAAGTAGAAGAGTCTTAGAGAAAAAAATATTTGGGTATGTTCTTGGAAAAAGCACAGAATGCAATATATTTATGCGTGTGCACTTGTGAATTTGTGTGTGTGCCTATCTGTGAAATGCTTGAAAAATGCTTAAGAAAGGCTTGAGAGGAAAATAGTCTTGAAAATGAAATACTGATATAGATATAATGAATTTTGATATAGCAAAGCCATGAATGCTTTAAAGTGGTGGTTGTAAGAATGGATTCAGATATAATCACTTTTAGGGGCTCTTGATAAGGTGAAGTAAGCAATTTGAGAACGATACAAATAAACTATGTTATCCACCACCATAAGAAAAAAAAAACACATCATCACGCGATTCTTTTGTTACTGAAAAGTAGGCATTTTATTGTTAGACATAAATAATCTGTGCAAAGAGTTGAATTATCTCTACCAGAGTCAACATAGCAAGTCAAGCAGAAGAATGAAGTTAAAATTTGCGAGACAAAAACTTTGTTATAAATAGATTATTTAAGGGTATATATTTTATTATAATAGCATCATTAAATGTTATATCTACGTTCGGTTTTACTTTAAGAAATACAAGCAAGAAGCAGGCTATGTGGAAAGGCGTACGACTATAGTATCGAATACGCACTAATCTCAGACTTAGCGTGTTGCCGAACTCCAGCATGTAGATGTATAATAATGAGTATGCGGGTTTATTGGTCGTTTGAAAGCTTGGAAACCCAGTGGCAGCGTTTATTTGCGCTGTTTTGGGATGTCCAAACAAAAATTTTGTGCTCTAGAAGCGGGGAAAAAAATTCAATGCGAACATTTTCCCTTTATTTATCGATTTGCCGGCAAGTGTTATGTTTAACAGTAAATAAAATGATGAAACTGCAGTTAAAATATCTTCTTTAAAAAATGCGTTTTAAGGAGTAAGGATACAACTGTAGAAGGACATCATTTATGTTTTCCAGTGACGCGGAAGATGATTTATTGCATTATGAAATTATGAATTATAATAAATACTCATAATAATATGAGGATATAGCTTGCAAGAGACGCATAGCATAACCTATGAATTGAACAAGAATAAAAATGTTTCGTTTGCTAAGAGGCATGATAAGGAAAATGCTTTAAGGCAAAGACGTAATTGTGAACTACTTTTTGCTTGCCTTTTTAAAAATTATTTATCTTCCCATATTAAATCTCTGAAACTAATGTCATCAACATCTGTTTAATACAGGGATGCCTAAAACTGGTTTGCAAATGAAAGAAGTAATCAAACCTTAATTATTTATATCTATATCCTAAAATATAATATTCATATTTGTAATAACTGCAATATATATGTAGTTTGATTGAATACCCTATGTTCTTAATCAATCGCTTGTGGAGCTTGCATTTTGATTTCCAGCTTTTTGAGAGTGCTCACATAAGTTTCAAAGGACTGTTGATGCATTCCGAGAATGACAGGATATTTCACCCACACAAGCAAGTAGATGAATTAGCGCAACACTTAATTCCTGTTGCAAGGGACGTCAGTATTGTTACGTTGTGATGTCCAGTGACCACTTGGTACGCATATCAGACATCTTCCGCTGAAAGTTGTTGCTGGGACCATTCCAAAAGATTAAAATGCAAGACGGATTTTTTTCTTCCTTTATTCTTGCAATGTGCTGTCCACTGTTTTCACTGCACCTTGGTTATTCAATGTATTGACACCAACTTTCCTCTTCCTTGGAAGGGATCATCGTTACATGTGCATTAAGTATTTAGCTGTCTTAATATTGTTTTTTACAGTAATAATGTTTAGAAGAAAGCTTTGAAGAAAATCAGCTTTTAAAAACTTGGATCTTTATCCTCCACGCTGTTATTGATTTAACTACCTTGGGTTTAAACTCTACCGAAACTTAAATATGAATCTATTCCATTCCATGCTGAAGACTGAAAAGTTTGTGTAACTCAGATAATACAACTTATTTATTTAACTTAGAGTCTAAGCAATGTTTCCAAATGTTACCAATAGGTTTTAATTCAAACTTAATTTTAAGCACTCCTTTGTGCTTGATAATACAGAAATGGTAATATCAGCTGTGCAAGCAACTTTGTATAGCAGTTTAAGAACATAAACTCTATTTTAAGAGTGCTACTTCATTCTGAGTGGTTTTCGCATAACTAGTAAACTGTAAGAAATTAGACAAATTTATTAACAAAAATATAGAGCATTATAAAAAACACTAAGTTTATATAAAATGCATATTTTGTGTGTGTGGAGGTGACGAGGGGCTAAATATTAAAGTACAATTATTAGAATAACGAAAGATAGCAGTGTATGATGTACGAGTATATCTTTTGGAGGTTGCTTGAGGCTGAAAAAAAACTCCACTAAATTTTGAAAACACCTAACAATCTACAGTCTTTATCCAGCAGTTCTTTATCACGTAAAACGTTCCTTTCAGCAAAAGGCACTTCTCTATAGTCTGATTACTGACACAGAAAATATTTCTTATTTTTAGAGAAGTGGGCCAACTGAATTGAAAAGTTGGAGAAATGTCGTCGTTATCAACGGGTTTTTCTGTTTAATTGGCAATCAGCGGTATTTCTAATGGTGTGCGTGCGTGTGTGTAGGTCATTGTCTTGAGATAGCAAGTTTAGAAACGTATCACATTAATAATGCCACTATGTGAACTGTTAATATATTTACTTGTTAAGAATTTTAGAATGTTAAATTTTATGTTAATGGAATTGCATACTGTTGCATACATTTGGCACAGTTGTAGACAAAGAGATTTGTCCCAGGTTTTGAATTTGTTTTGGAAAGCCCTTAATGTACCTATATGCATTTAACTTTATTGCATATTCAGTTATATTTTGTTAATGTTCAAGCGAATTGGATTGTTCCTACACTTAAGGTTTCTTTAATGTTAGTTATTTTATACATTATTATATTATATTTCATATTTGATATTTATTATACATTTCCGGTTTATACATCAATTTAAATTTTACGAAATGCATGCTTCACATTTTGTTTTCCCAGTTTACAGCTTTGTTATATTAATCCAGAACGTTGTCAAAGTAGAGGGAAATAAAGAGGCTATATTACATAAATACCGCAACAGTGCTTAAAAAGCCGCTAATATGGCGTCGTTTCCCCTGTCGCTTTCCGTTAACATATATTTTGTTTTTAGTGTAATATTTCTGTGGTCCTCCATGCACGGTTCTGAACTCCTGATAATATTTTACGGTAGATAGGATGTGAACTCGAGTCTTCCAAATTAGAGTCGAGGACTATACCATCTTATTCATCTTCCACAGGCCAAAATTCAGTAACTGTATCAAATACATAAGTTGTTTGCATTGCTAGGAACACAATATTCGTGGCAAAATAAATCGAATTGGCAACAATTTTAAAATTCTTATATTTAAATTACTTGCAGAACTAGTGAGTAAATTCCTAATTTCATTGGAACTTAACATTACGTTTAATGAGTGTTAATTCAATTATATATAATTATTCTATATTCACAATACCGAAAAACAGGACCAAAATATTGCGTATTAAAGCAAAAGCAGTGGTCAACAGTACTTTAGTTTCTTTTTTTTAAATGTTATTGATCAGTGCAAACAATGCAATTTTAAATATCGCAACAATCCGTTTTAAAGATGAAATGTGTCTCTGTCATGCCCATCTGAATTTTACAGTCTAAAACAGAATGTCGCGCATGTTACGCCAGAAGCTGGCAGTAATACTTGTGATACCATAGATAACAAACCGCCCTTTTATTCCTTGTACAACTGTTGGCGTGTATGGACCAATCACGAGGCCACGTTTTGCCTTGGTCACTGACTCAAGTCACTGTTGTGTACATTCTCTGTATTGATAGTAGCTATCTTGTAGCCAACTGCTTAAGAATTCCTTATCGAACTAATTTACTTAAATCGAAGATTAAATGATTTAAAAGAATACAATGCTGACAGTCACAACCAAATTAGTTATCTCCTAAATGTTATCTTAAGTTGGTCGCTATATTGGTGAACAGAGTGCGCCATTGAAAGCTCGAAGTTCATGAGATATCAGATATATATACACATAGTACTGCACTTCTCTAGGATTTCTCTTCGGGTGAATCACTGAAATTCTGGTAGAAATTTAATAGCCAGAAATAAATCTGCAGAATGCATTACTGTATGCCCACGACAAGAAGGCTATAGGGATATGAAGGGCAGAGGTGCTTGAACTATTTATCTTCCTCGGTAGCGGATATTTTTTTTTTTGTTGTAATTGTACATCTTCCAACGTTAAATCATATCGGACCGTGAATGAAAGGGGTGAAATGTGAAATGATGCTCAAAATGGCTCCAGGGTCCATGGAGCTTAGAGCTACCCGACATTCGTGAGGATAAGGGAAAACCCCGGTAACTCACCCTGACCGAGATTCGCACTCGGGACCTCTTGAACGTGAGGCAGACATGGTAGCGGATCTGTTTACTAGGAAATGATTGAATGAGAGTGCATATTAATCACCCATGCTGCCAGATCTAACGTTTGTTGCAGCGATAGTCATTATGTATAGGTGAGCTTTGTGACAACACTTGTATATGTTAAACGAGCCTTCCATCCTTCATAATCGGAAGGCGAGCATACATCCCGAGGAGACAGCAAAAGTGATTACGTTGCACATTCCTCTAGCTTGCCTTCTTGTCCTGGGCAATCAGTATTTCTGATGGAAAAAAAAAAGATGTTAAGGAAACTTTAATGTATTAGAATAGAACGTATTCCTAAACACACGCCAGGTTCTATGTGTGTCATAAATATTTTTATGATATCGATTTCGCTAACACATATTCACAAATAAGAAATATTTATTTGAGGTAATACATTAATTTTAAGTTTCTCTAAACGTAAATTACAGTAAGGTTAATGCCGGTGTAAAAAGAAAAGGGTTCATAACTAAAATTAATATTTTAATTCTCAGGCAATGGGGTTTTGGAAAACCAGATGCATCATGTGTATCACTTACCTAATGAAAATCCCATTTTTCTTGTAAGCTCTCGAGTAATTTCTTCCAGAAAGAAAAACAGTTAAAATAATAATTATTAAATACTTAACTTGGTATGATATATGTTTTCTTTCCCTTTTTTATTAGATTTTAGTGTATGTATTGTTTCTGCGGAGATTAAGTTACCTTAAGTGATTTGTGAGAACAATTGGAAGATAGCAAGTGGACAATTAACCCTCTTTCTCCTTGTTCATTTGTTTGTGACTTTACCATTAACCCGCCAGCAGTCTTATAGTTGTACTTTTGGACTTCGGTGAGATAGGTTCAGTCAAGGAAATAAAACATGGTTTTTAAAAATGTAAATGCATTTTAATTCAACAAAATAAAACACAAAAGTACATTGCTAGTTGTAATAAATATAAATGTGAGTCAACACTAGAACGGTTGATGGTCATGACGGCATCCGCTTATGCAGAACATTAACATTGGGTGAAGATGGGGAGGGATAATGCTTAACCATAGTAAGCCTTGGCATAGGCGGGAGCGGCATAACCGAGAGGAGCATGGACCTTAGCTACGGGGGCAGCATAGGCCAGAGGAGCGGCTACCTTAGCCACGGGGGCGGCATAGGCAACGGGGGCAGCGACCTTAGCGATGGCAGCAGGTCCGGACTTGTGTACGACGGCGTTGAATCCGTTGACAGGGTCGGCAGTGTAGTCGACGGTGCGGATGGTGCCGTCGGGTTCGGCCACGCTGTAGCTACCCTGGACAACATCACCGTCACGGCTCTCGTGCTGGCTCTTGGAGTCACCGGTCAGGGCGTCCTGGATGTCGTAGGAATAGCTGTACTGGGGATGAGGATCGAAATCGGTGTCGACGGCGACTTTAGCTACGGCGGGGGCGGCGTAGGCAAGGGGAGCGGCGACCTTGGCGACGGCGGGAGCAGCATAAGCTAGGGGTGCAGCGTGAGCGGCATAACCCAGATGGGCGGCATGAGCTCCGTAGGCTAGGGGAGCTCCAGGAGCAACGACGGCGGGAGCGCCAATGACTCCGGCCTTAGCAACAGCCACAAGGGCAGCGAGGACGAACAGCTGGAAACAAAAGTTAATAATTAATTGCAGCGCTCATTTGCTATTTAACATTGCAATATCTTTTATATGTATATTTTATTCGCATTTTATGTAGCTCTAAATGTAAATTTTTCCGCAGTTTATGGAATATGTCCTGAACTGTCCAGCATACTTCGGGGTGCCTTACTTAGACAACAAAATATATACTGAGCATACATTGCGAGATGAGCCAATTTTGAAACATTCATATTATACACTGAAGTGCAGATAAAACCTCACTCTAACAGGGCCACTTAAATGAGAAAACAAGAAGTGTGCTCAGTTCCACTTAATATAATGATGGGCATTTGCTCGCCGAATATCCAGCAAGCAGTCTTGTTCGCTCCTGTCAAATCTCTTATTGTAATTTTCTCTCTTTCGCTCAAACATTACTATTATTAAAGCGTTCGTGACTGTGCTAGCTACGCAGTTCCTTATTTATATTTATTGAATAAAGATCCCTTTGTAAATTGCATTAACCCCGTCGGTAGTTATCATTTAATAACATTGTTTACATTAATATTCCTAAGACATGAAAGGTTTAATGTATGCTTATTCAGAAGTGATCGTAATCACGTTCTAATTTTCTTCTGAGATTTAACAGGAATTATACAAAATATAGTATATTAATTATAAGAAACTTGTATGTTGACACTCTTTGTAATATCAAATCTTATTTTTGTTCGAAAGTAATATTTTAGATACTTTCTGCCTCAAATATTACCAAATAAATAGTGGTTCAACAATTTTAACATGCACACACACGGGCGCGCTTGCTCATACACACTTCTCTCCCTCCGTTCTCATCTCTCGTCCTCCTTCCTCCCCTCCCTCTCTTTCTTCCTTCCTTGTACTAAACAACCGTTTAGAAATGGATTGCACCCAATATATACCTATTTGACTGCTTGTCGTTAAAGGGTAGAGCCAGTATACCATTTTACCTTAAAAGCAATTTCAATATAAGACTGGATTTACGTGTTTTGAGGTCCCTCCGATCCCCAAAGTAAAATGAACGATAGCTATATTTCTGTGAATAGATTAAAAAGAAAAAAGAAAAACGTTCGCTTGACAAATATAATAGTAGAGTACATAATAGTAGAGTACATTAGGCAAGCAGATTTGCTTAGAAACATTTTCGTTATTTGTGTTTTCTCCAATATGTCTCTTTTATTTATTTATTTATTTATTTATTTATTTATTTATTTATTTATTTATTTATTTATTTATTTATTTATTTATTTATTTATTTATTTATTTATTTATCTATTTATTTATTTATTTAATTTCTATTGTCCGGGTTATTCGCACGAGAAGATTAATGTACTCTATTTTGAATTATCTTTGAATGATCAATGAACGTTCCATCTTTTGTAATTTTGTGTACTCCGAGGGAATAAATAAGAATTTATCTAAGAAAAATTATATAGATAAAAAAGAATACCGTTTATGACAACATTTTTCGTATCATTGGCCGTCTTCTAAGAATGTTACATTTTTCCAGGTTGCAGTCTAACTTTGCCATTAGTGAGCTACTTCCTGTATTTTCGCGGCCATAACGATCACATGCTGATATGTAATAAAACAGATTAATAATCGTCTGATTTTAAATAATTACTAAGCAAGTTTATCGTAATTGACGCAGAGTAGATATTCATTGAATCGTAAGTAAGGGATGTAGTTAGTCATAAGAGTGACTGTTAACTTTTTGGGTTTAGAAAATACAGTGACTATAGCAATGAAAACAACAGCTGGCTCTTTAGCTCAGTCGGTAAAGCCCTGACTGTTATGCGAGGAATATGGTTTCGATTCCTGGTGATAATTTGTCTAAAGTGAATGTTGCTTCGTATACTTCCCAGAGTTGGAGTGTGGGCGATCCAACTATTATTATTATTATTATTATTATTATTATTATTATTATTATTATTATTATTATTATTATTATTATTATTATTATTATTATTAATAATATATATATGTCAAAGAAATTTAATGTTTGCGTCCATTGTCGACTTGGCAATATTTTCCAAAGGAAAGGCCTCAAATATATAACCATAGTCATTGCAGGTTAAAAATGCAACATTAAAAATCTTAGGAGTTCCAAATGCTACAATTAGGTTTGCAGCTGCTGGTTCTGCAACAGCGTGGTCATAAGATCGCCGTTTGCATGTTGATGCAACTGAACAGTTCCAGAAAATGTAGCAAGGGTGTGGCGGGACCTCGTTACTTTCACTTGCTGGGCACATTACGCCACGCTTATCCATGCTCTTGGAAAGGAAGTCGCATTTCTCACACTTCCTTACTTTATAATCACATGTAGACGAACTTACCGTCCTTGAGAGCGGGAGGGGTCTCGGTTCGGTAACCGGATGAAGCAACGGTTTTTAACATTATGCAACTCTGAGCAAGGTGATAAAGCTGTCATAAGATATCTACTAGTAGGGGTAATATTTCTTGGATCAGTGTGTTACTGGTTTAATTGTGAATTTAATGGATTACCGCAGCAGAGTACAGATTTTCACATCTCGCAAGGGCCTTTTGAGTTGCCTTTTGGATTGTCAATGTTTCTCTAATCATCTATATTGTATCAGTAATGTCGAGTTTTAAAGTGTACCTGCGTAATCAATACAAATACATTTAATTTGATTAGAATATTTCTATTTAACTGCATTGTAAAAACAGTGAGAACACTCACACAACTTTCTTTACCCAAACAGTGTTTCTATGTTCAGCATTGATAAGCTTTTATAACTCTAAATTACACAATTTCAAAGATGAAATGAAATGTGTCGTGTTTAACGCCCGCTTTTACTACATATGGCACTGCAGGCGGTGACGCTGATGATACATGAGATGAAGATGGAGCACCGGTGGAATGAGATGGTGGGGGAAACCGGAAGTCCCGGAGAAAATCCGCCCCAGCGCCGTGTTGTCCACCACAAATCTCACTTTGTGGTCGCCTGGGATCGAACCCGGGCCACCTTGGTGAGAGCCAAGCGGTCTAACCACTGAGCCACGGTGCGGTCGGACACAATTTCAAGAAGACGTACTTGTGAAGTTAAACATGCAAAACACTGCAATTTGCATGAATTGTTAGTGCATTCTACTGTTTGCGTATAATGTTGTTTCAAATTTCGGTAGTATTTCAGGAAATAAATAAACGTTTGTGAAATCAATTTATACCAGGAAAAGGTTTGGAACTGAAATTTAACATAAAGTGTAAAAACCTATTTTGTTCAGAAACAATCTTGCAAACTAGGTTTGAGGTTCATTAAGTTTTGAACCTATTCCAGAATCGCCATTTTATGGCAGTAGTGAAAAATGTGAGTATATAAATGTCTCCTAAGTAATGTCGTTCTTAAAACTTGATTTCAAATGTAATGTTACAAGAAATGAGTCCAATCTCCAAAGTAAATACCGCTAGATTCTATTTCTTAAACTTTATTTCAAATATGTTGCTACAAGAAGTGATTCTAATCTGCAAAGCATATACCTTTAGATTTTCTGTTACTTGCTGTCCTACACGAACGGTAAGAGTGTCTGGTTTTTGATGCAAAGAATACTTGATACCCATTTTAACTGCTTTAGTATGTTGGAAATGTCTTCCATCTAGGAAATAGACCATGGACATCCAAACAGATGGCAATTTAATGGCGCAGGATCAGGTCTGTGGATTGGAAGTGGCATTCGTTTCGTAAATTGTATACACTGTTCTTTGAGCTGTATGAGGTCTGGAATATTTTCTGTTGCAAGAGAACAAGAAAGTTTGAAAGAGTTCATTTGGAACAAATTCTCAGTGAATCTCACCTTCAAAATATCAACAGGTGCACATTATTTTGGGGCCGAATTGACTTCATATCATCAACGTTTTCAGCTAAGCGGTATCAGGTGTCAGGATTGCGGTAATACACTCACTTTTCATACATTCTACCGATAAACATGTCATCCTAAGGATTAGTGATAAGCTAACACAAGATATTCACTCTACATTGAGCTTGAGCAGGTGTCAGTGTGGTGTAAATGTACAGCTGGGGACATTTTAAGTATTTTAACACTGAAATGTATGGTATCTTTTGAAACATTAAGTTCTTTTAACAATCCTCAAGCTCTTGTCTGTGGAGTTTCTTCCGAAAATCCGTGTGTATTTTCATTATTCTATAACTACGGAATACTTCAAAACTTCATTGTTTTGCTGTGCACTCACTGACACCTTCCTCTTCACTTCACATGTTCTTCGAGCCAGCAATAGTTTTGTAATATTGTTTTCAGTAGGTTTCAGAAAGACTATAAACACAAACTTTGTTTGCTCTATTTTGAGAGCGTGTATCACTGATTGCTAGCTGCCAATATGTTAGCAAGACGGAACTATAACCATATCACTATAAATAGTGTTGGCAAAAGTAAAAGCTTACATACGTACGTTATAAACCGAATTAAAATGCCGATATTATGTAACAAAAGAGCTGTTAACCCATGGATCAGCAGCATCATTTATGGTAAATTAGTACCATTTGTATCTTGTATTCTGCGCATCGGAGTACTTCAGATACAGCCTTTCCTTAGTTTTAACTATCCCGCTTTACTCTTTCAGTACGCTTCTATATTGGCATTCGTGGAATGAACGCGAAATCACAGAGACAGTTGGCTTGTGTATTCTAAAGCAAGAGGTTCGAAAAGAACTCGAAAGTAAATAAACCGTAGCAATGAGCGTGAAGTCGTAATAATTTATCGTATGAAAAGTTGTAAATACTAAAATCTGAATATCTTCTATAGCTATGATGTGTATTGAACAATCCGATTGGAATTTTTCGTGGTTTCTTTTGGTTGTCAGGTAAATTTTAAACTGAATATTTTAATACCGCTTCCAAAGATCCATCCATAAAACGAAATCAATAAAAATAATATAGATGTTTCCAGATGACAACTGCAAAAGTAAAGCTAAACCAAACTATACAACCCATACGAATTTTGGCACTCACTAGCTTTACATTTAATTATAAGATCCAGGGTTATTTTCTGAAAAAAATTCTTAATATTACCAAATTATAATATTTCCTAAACAAAAGGGGCACCATATACGTGTAACATCGTGTTAAACCTCTCATTTAGGAATTGGTTGTTAAAGTAACGAGTTGGTTTGTAAAATATCGTTATGAAACTGTTCCAATTTTAGGAAAGCAATGAAAAAATAAAATATAGAGAAAAAATAGGCCTTGAATGTTTTTGAAGGTAGCTGTCTGTAAGATTTTTGAACTGTTTGATGAAGAGAAGACTTACCTTGAATGCCATGGTTGATGGTTTCACAAAATGTTACCTGATATTGGTTCTGCGACCACTTTATATACCCAAATCCCTGTCACTATGTGATCACACGTGATGCAATGGACCGCACGTTTCGACATTGGGCACGCCTTTGGGTGCCCTTGCCCCAAGTTATATTATCCGGCGCTCGGTAGCTACTTCACAAAATGTAGGTAAACATTGTTAGTATTATCACTATTGTTTAAGTGCACTGCAATTAGAATCTAGGGTAATGCGAGTACGTGTCTTTCTTGCGGGAGTTGGTTCGTATCTCGGTCATCGTGACCGCCCCGATCCTATTTGCTCAGCGAGGAGCAAATGAAGGGCGCGTACTTAAACAAATGAAGATCTATCTCAGCTTAATTATATATTTAATATTCTTCTTATATTTGATTTTCCAGAGTATATAACCGAACTCAGAATGTCTTAAGCTATGTTATAAAAACTTCGTAACTGCTGCAACTGTAAGTCCGATTTTGTTTCAGCGATAATTTGCTTTTTTTCATGCCATAAGTTATCTTATATGATTTCTTCTTCTTCTTCTTCTTCTTCTTCTTCTTCTTCTTCTTCTTCTTCTTCTTCTTCTTCTTCTTCTTCTTCTTCTTCTTCTTCTTCTTCTTCTTCTTCTTCTTCTTCTTCTTCTTCTTCTTCTTCTTCTTCTTCTTCTTCTTCTTCTTCTTCTTCTTCTTCTTCTTCTTCTTCTTCTTCTTCTTCTTCTTCTTCTTCTTCTTCTTCTTCTTCTTCTTCTTCTTCTTCTTCTTCTTCTTCTTCTTCTTCTTCTTCTTCTCTTCTTCTTCTTCTTCTTCTTCTTCTTCTTCTTCTTCTTCTTCTTCTTCTTCTTCTTCTTCTTCTTCTTCTTCTTCTTCTTCTTCTTCTTCTTCTTCTTCTTCTTCTTCTTCTTCTTCTTCTTCTTCTTCTTCTTCTTCTTCTTCTTCTTCTTCTTCTTCTTCTTCTTCTTCTTCTTCTTCTTCTTCTTCTTCTTCTTCTTCTTCTTCTTCTTCTTCTTCTTTCTTCTTCTTCTTCTTCTTCTTCTTCTTCTTCTTCTTCTTCTTCTTATTATTATTATTATTATTATTATTATTATATTATTATTATTATTATTATTATTATTATTATTATTATTATTATTATTATTATTATTATTATTATTATTTAGTAATTAATTTATGCATTAAATAAAGTTCTGCGTTCTGTTTTAGTCTTGAAGCTTCTTAATTATTTAGAATCTTCAAGTTGATAATAATGTTTAATTTGGCGTTATATGCAGGTTCTGAAAATTACAAATCTGCATATAACTCCAAAGGGTTGGAGAATTTTTTCATTT
Source organism: Mantis religiosa (assembly GCA_030765055.1). Classification (NCBI taxonomy): domain Eukaryota; kingdom Metazoa; phylum Arthropoda; class Insecta; order Mantodea; family Mantidae; genus Mantis; species Mantis religiosa. The sequence goes on along the minus strand of CM060947.1, from coordinate 86,955,515 downwards.
AATAACGGGAAGTAAACTTACCAAAATTACATATGCAATTCAATTTATATTATACAAATCGAAAATTGTAGTGATGTTTTAATTATAGTGAAAATGAAAGCAATGTGCACTGCTTGCGTTTTATGTGTTTCCCTTACTTTCATAAATATTCCTTTTGTACTTTTTCATGTTGTACAGCTAACTTTATTCCACTCAGAAATTTGATGTTGAATATTCATTAGAAATTCTCGTTTTTGAGATCCACTGCACTGCAGAAGCAAGCTGCTCCAAGTACGTACTCGTAGGTATGGACTATCTGCGTTTCTGTGAACAACGTAACTCAAAAGAAAAAAGTCAGATAAATACAAAATCTGACTTGAACTAAATGGCTTCACATAAAACCCCTCGTTTCAAGAGGGAGAAATTATCATTATATTTTATTAATTTTATGTGTTAATATGATCCCATTGGTTTTCATTAGTATGACATACATTTGAGATATTTCTTTGTGATATTGCTAATAGAATAAAACTTAAACCTTAAACTTCCTTAAATGCCCTTTAAATTATTTTCGTTGTTGTTGCATCTTAGAACCTGACATACAACTGGTTCACTCGAATTTTAGCATAGGGCAAGTGTAGAAACTATTTAAAGTATGCAATTAGAAATATAAATTAACCTAATGCTCAAACTTGAGTGTACATTTCCATATACTTTTAGAGCTTGTATATATCAAACCTTTTCTATTACTTAACTCTTTACTACATTTTTTGTGTGTTGATTTGTTTTCCATCACACACACAACACACACACACACACACACACACACACACACACACACACACACACACACACACACACACACACACCACACACACACACACACACACACACACACACACACACACACACACACACACACACACACACACACACACACACACACACACACACACACACACACACACACACACACACACACACACACACACACACACACACACACACACACACACACACACACACACACACACACACACACACACACACACACACACACACACACACACACACACACACACACACACACACACACACACACACACACACACACACACACACACACACACACACACACACACACACACACACACACACACACACACACACACACACACACACACACACACACACACACACACACACACACACACACACACACACACTTCTTAAATGTTGCATCCTTTAATTATTCAGCAACCGAATCAAAATATGCTAAAAAAAAAAAGCTGGTATATAGCTGCTTTTTAAACATTTAACTAACATCTTAGCTCTCTGTAGCTACAAAGTAATACATACTAAATAATTTTTGAGAACATTATTATGATCAAAAAGAAAAAAAAAAAAACAGAAAACCTAGATTTTTATACAACTATTAGAATAGATGTACATCATACAGTACATACATACATACAGTACATCATACATGGGGCAAATGATTTTAAAATACATTTCTTACGCTAAAATTATAAGTATTTATTCCAAAATTTATGAATACATAAAACTATGTATGTTGCTTCATGAAGTTCCTATAGTTCAACATTTTAGAATACTAATCTTTTGGTTACAAAAACATGAAATGAAATGTGTAAATGTGTAGTGTTTAACTCCCGCTTTTACTACATACGGCACCGCAGGCGGTGACATTGATGGCACATGAGATGAAGATGGAGCACCGGTGGAATGAGATTGCGGAGGAAACCGGAGGACCCGGAGAAAACCTGCCCCAGCGCCGTGTTGTCCACCACAAATCTCACTTTGCGGTCGCATGGGATCGAACCCGGGCCGCCTTGGTGAGAGCCAAGCGGTCTAACCACTGAGCCACGGCGCGGCCCAAAAACATTAAGCATTTTTAATAGACACATGTCTATCTAAACGGGTAGTTAATATTAATATTTTTATTTTCAACTGAGAATCAGTTCAAATTCGGCTTTAAAGTAACTAGCTCTTCGAAAATTCTGTTTACGAAAATTCACCCATGCATTGTAAGTCATAATCTTCTGTTAATTATTATAAACAAAGAATACAAATAGTTGCGCACCGATACCAGAAAATATAATTAGAGAAACAGGAGGTATGGAGGTGATAGATTTCAAATTAATTTTAAATCACTGCATATATGATTTAATTATATAAATCTATATTTGTTATATGAACGGCCACTTCTTGCCCGCCTCGATAGCGTAGATGGTAGCGTGTCTGCCTTACGTTATAAAAGGTCCCGATTATCAATCTCGGTCAGGGTGAGTTAACTGGATAAGGTTTTTTCCCGGGGTTTTCCGTTATCCTGAAAGACGAATATTGGATAACTCTATGGACCGTGGGCTCATTTGAGCATCATTTCACCCATTTCATTCATCGTCCCATAAGACTTAACATTGCAGGATGTAAATTAAAAAAAAATGCCAACTTCTTGTTGCCAGTGTATTTCTTGAATGCCTTTTATTAAATTCAATTAGAATGGAAATAAAGAATGTAATATGTACGTAAAATCTTTAAACTAAAGAAATTTGGTTGTAGCCAGCATTGAAGACATCTGGTTTGTTCATAGCTTTTTAAAATATTATTTTTTCTTCCTATGCATGGCGTCACATATCGTGGACACTAAAGGATATATGGAATTAAAATGGAAATTGTGAAGCAAACATTCTAAGCCTAAGTTTAAGGTTCCTCTCCTTCGTTTACGGTTATGAGATTGAAGAAAAAAAAGGGGGGGCGAAAAATTTACTCAGAGAGGATATCGTAGCGGAATTTAAACCACAAGGTTTCCGGTTACGAGTGCTTGCCTTAAGGACGTCGCTGCATCTCTTATGCTGACATATGCTGTAACAGAAATGAGAGTAGTATTTGATTTGCTGTTTTTAAATCTCCACTGGCAAAGTATTCCGTTCTCACAGTAAAATTGTTAGCAGCCAAATTATCTGAGATAAAATTCCGTTTTAATTTGCAGAAAGATAGATATATAATCTATGGAAATAATCATTTCTTCCACTCTAGCCGTGTGTAGCTAAGGTTTGAATGACTAGAGCCAGACTGAAAATTACTATTATACCATCTATGTTGGCTTGCGTTTTCTACGGTTTTTGTTCCATTTTATTACTTTTTATCATTTTTAGTTACTCATCTTTTTAAAACTTTTCATGCGTGGTGTTTCAAAATTATCATATGTTCACTTAGTAGAAAGACATTTTATGTTCATAACTTTCAATGTTACCGATATATAATTCAAACTATAGAGAGAATTTTGTGAAGTGGAAAATCTGAGCTATTATGTAATACTATCTGATCGAATCAGATTTTTCTGCAATTTCAGGAGTATATTAACATATTCGCTCTATTATGTGCATGTAAAGTATTTTTGCAAACATTACTTTTGAAAAATTGAAACATCCTACAATTTTTAAAAAGAGCTCATAAAACTAATAAAATGGAAAACCTTGATGGGAGGCACGTAAACTGCATAATCACTTGACTTTTCTACACATAAGGACTTTTCTTTGCGTTTATTGTCTGCTAAATTTTATTAAAGTGGAGGTGGATACTTACTGAATCACTGGATCTATACTTATATGTAGTTAAATGTACGCATTTCTGACAATAAATGAATCAAAATAAAATAAAATGGGTATAGTTATATCTTAAACTTGAAAGTAGACTATAGTGTTCCTGCAGAAGAAAATGTACGACCCTTTCCATGCAAGAAATTGGGGGAAGGAAGTGAAACTATAAAAGTCAATGAGTCAGTGCATTCCCGGTACCCTAAACTGGTTCGAAAATGACTCATATTTGTTCGTTGCTGGCATTCAAAGGAAAGTGAAACTTTAGAGGGAACCAGTTCACTTGCACTTACCATCAGGTATCGTCATCCAAGGAGAGACCGTTGCATTTTAGGTTGAAAGTTCCTTCATAGAGTGCGCCGTTTTCGCTGAATCACAGAACACTAATGCCCGATTTCTCCAACAGATGTTAAGACTTAACACGAGTTTAGGAATAGTTAAAACAAAAATGCATTTCACCAACAAGTGTTAGCGTAACACTCGTGTTAAATCTCTTGTTAAACTAACACGCCAAATTTCTGATGTTAAGTCCTTAACAGTGTAAATAGTCAAGATGGCGAGCATAAACTCAGCTGTTGATGTCGATTTGCGATATGTAAGACCGTCTAAATGGCATTTGCAATAGAGTACGGCCTATGAGAAGAAATGATTTTGAGGAGCTATCCGAAGAACTTATTTTACGGAGGTATAGACCGTCGAAACATGTTGCTATGAAGGTTACTGCGGAAGTACAAGAGAGGTTAGAACATGCATCGAAAGAAATATGTCGATCTCGCCTTTGCATCAAGTATTAATAACTTTGCGATTTTATAATTCACTGAATAATGTAGATAACACACTGTCCACCTTCCCTCTTGAAACGTTCAAGTCACTCGTCACCTGTACTTCTTCGCAGCTCGTTTTAAATTTACGTAATACGTTTCGTGTTTCCAGTAATGACACATGCATTTGAATTAAGTTTATTTCCAAACAAGTTTGTTTACATTCACCGCATCCGTCCTATTTTCCACGATATCGTTATACTTCGTCACCAATTCTAACAATCCTTTCTCCATTTATGAGAAAATTGTTTCACGGCCTTTGTTTATCCGCTATTTTTTAGCTGTGAGCAGACTGCGGTGCAACGAAAAGGAAAACAGAAACGCATCGCAGTACGTTCAGAAAATAATACAACTCATCCACAGCCTTCTATAGCTGTAATATTTACAAGTTTCTTGGCGTTAGCACTTGTTTGTTAACATTTTCAGAGAACAGGTTGGTGAAATGCAAGAAATTGTTAGCGCTGTTAGAATTGTTACGTTACATTTGTTAACGTCGATTTTAACATCTGTTGGTGAAATCGGGCATAAGCATACAAACTGGAACTGAATACCCTTCTTCTTCTTCTTCTTCTTCTTCTTCTTCTTCTTCTTCTTCTTCTTCTTCTTCTTCTTCTTCTTCTTCTTCTTCTTCTCTTCTTCTTCTTCTTCTTCTTCTTCTTCTTCTTCTTCTTCTTCTTCTTCTTCTTCTTCTTCTTCTTCTTCTTCTTCTTCTTCTTCTTCTTCTTCTTCTTTCTTCTTCTTCTTCCTTCTTCTTCTTCTTCTTCTTCTTCTTCTTCTCTTCTTCTTCTTCTTCTTCTTCTTCTTCTTCTTCTTCTTCTTCTTCTTCTTCTTCTTCTTCTTCTTCTTCTTCTTCTTCTTCTTCTTTTCTTCTTCTTCTTCTTCTTCTTCTTCTTCTTCTTCTTCTTCTTCTTCTTCTTCTTCTTCTTCTTCTTCTTCTTCTTCTTCTTCTTCTTCTTCTTCTTCTTCTTCTTCTTCTTCTTCTTCTTCTTCTTCTTCTTCTTCTTCTTCTTCTTCTTCTTCTTCTTCTTCTTCTTCTTCTTCTTCTTCTTCTTCTTCTTCTTCTTCTTCTTCTTCTTCTTCTTCTTCTTCTTCTTCTTCTTCTTCTTCTTCTTCTTCTTCTTCTTCTTCTTTTCTTCTTCTTCTTCTTCGTCTTATTCTTCTTCTTCTTCTTCTTCTTCTTTCTCTATTACTTCTCCTGTTATGAACTAATGTAACTGTTTACTTTTAATGTTGTCAGTTGGCTGCAATGCGTTAACAGATTGATGAACCAATTTTACGTGATTATAACAAAATAACACCTGCTCTGAATTATGTTGCAAGTTTGCTAAAAGACTTATCAAGCCTTCAGTCTAAGAGACATTCCTTCGCCCGAAAGCCGTACATTGTTTGAGAAGAAAGTTTAACATGTAAAAGAGGATATAATATAGAACGACTAGTAGTTGGAGATCTATGCCACAACTTCCTCCAGGTTACAATAATTAAGGTTTGGTGGACAAGCTGCGAGTTAAACAGCTGTTGCAACTTTAAATTTTAAATATTCTTCCGAAGCGGTGTTTTATCAATGAATCATTTACACCGTGCGGCATAGGGCTGCACTATGACTTCACATGGCAGTATCAATTTTGATGTTAAACAGAATTCTTGGTGGTGTTTAAATACTAGGCTCTTAAACATCAAGACTTTAGACAGTGTTTA
>CM060947.1:86877494-86948403 GCA_030765055.1 Mantis religiosa | reverse complement strand
GCCACTGTTTTGTTTCCTCTGGTAGTGAGGCGATTATCATGGTCAGACAACATCTTCCTGCAGTTGTTTACATGCGGGACCGATAATAGTACAGTCCATATATTAATAAATGTGCATTATAGCTTGAGAAAGACACACGTGCTTCCAGGCTTAAATTATTAAAGATATTTGAATCAGAAGTAACATGTCTTAAATTTTTTGCCAGTAGCCTTAAAATGCATAAATGCCAACTAATTTTATAATTAGCACTTATTATATAGAGTATCTCTTTAAAATTTACAGTTTAAGGATATTTTTTGTGGAGCAAAAGTTTTTCTGGGTACTGTTCATTTTTGGTTGGAGATTTGAAAATTCTTCGCGAATGAATAGTATTAAGTCGCCATTCTTTATTTATCATGGTGGTTCAGGCATTATGAAATTCCCATACCAGATAGATAACTACTCTGTTTTAAACATCTTATATTGCTTCGGTTTCCTGCAAGCCTTCAAGACTACTGTAATGAAGTCACGTCTGTTAGGTTTTATCTCAGCATAACTAGAGAAACAAACTGTTTTAAGAATTTTTATGGAATAAAGTATTTTCCTGTAAATGTAACAGATTTTTTATTTTATTATTTTTTATTTATTTTTTTTAAGTAGGAGTATGTCAATGCCCTTCAAATAGTGGTGCATTCGAACCGGTTGGGAATGCAGGGGGTGTTGCAACTTAAGCCTGTATTGGCTAAGTGCGGTATCCGCTTCAATGTCATACCAGGGCCTTGATCCGCACGGCAAGCTCAATGAGGAAAAGTGGTCACACCAGTACAAGTGTCTACAGATTAACATCTCTACCAGCGAATTTTCGCGCAAATAACCCTGTTTTGCGACCTAATTCAAAAATAAAACAGGGTTTATCGAGAAATGGAGCATTGCAGTTTCGTCAGTTCTTAGTTGGATGTATTCTTAATTAGCGTTACTTTCCATAAAATAACGTTCACTGCTGATGAATCTCTCAAGGTTTTCGTTTAACAAGAGAATTTCATTATTTTTGTTGTAGTGCCATTTGGCATATGCAAATAAGAATCAATTCATGGAAATTAATTGTTGTTTCACGCTAGCCGTGTGTAGGACGCACAATGAATGGGTAGAGTCAGGCTGAAAAAATGTAATGCCATAGCCGGGATTTTAACCACGTACCTTCTGGTTCCAGAAGATATGCCATAATAAATGGCATTACATTTTTCAGTCTGTCTCTCCGTTTCAGAAACAATTCAGTCGCCAAACGGGTTCAACACATAATATCATTTCTATATTAGCAAATCAGACTATAGAATGTCAATACGGTTTTGGTGAAATTTTCACATTCGAAACTGATCGAACGAAGTATAAAAAGCAGATTTCTCTTTTTTTTTTCTTTAAATAAAATGAGTCACCATTTTATTTAACTATCCATCTTATATGTATGATATACTGTCATAATTACAAAGATATAGGCGTGCTGTAGTTCTTGGTGAATATCTGAAGTCATCCAGTTTTCTTTAATATTATATAATTCTGAAATTATAAAGCCAGAAAAACGTGAGAGAGAAATGTTGCATAGGACGTATTACAACATACAATTAGTGTTAAATCTTGCGCTCAGCTGCAAGGTCATCAGCTCGTGAAATTACATGATATATAAACAATTTCTGCCAACGATTTTCATGGTTATAGGTGACAAGGGGTGACAAGCTCTTGACTATTAAAGACGACTCTAAATCTGGGACATCATGAGTCCGAAGTTATTCAGCACCTTATCTGCATGTGCTTATTTCGACAAGCAGAAGCATTCAATATATTTATTCCGTACTGACATAGAAGTATGCAATGCCATATGTTGTGGACAAGAAATCAAGGCTCCACTCAAATGTTTCGTTCTGATACTTTGCTAGATATGCGCAGATAGCCCGCCTCTTAGCGTGTTGGTAGCGTGTTTGCATCACATTCAAGAGGTCCTGAGGCTCCAATCTCCGTTAGGAAGTTATCTGGATAAGGATTTCCCCTCCCCCCCCCCCCGAGAATTTCCAGTATCCTGAAGGATGAAAGTCGGGTAGTCAACCTCTGTATACTCTGGGACCATTTGAACATCATTCATCGTCCGAATGTGACTTACGTTGGTGCACTTTAATAAAAAAATAATAAAACAGTAAAAGAAAATGTATTTTTTTTTCTGTAAAAAGTGTTATTATTATCCGCATATTGTGTAATACTTTAGGTCTCACACGCTGGATCATTCCAGTAATCTTTAGGCTCGTGTACATGTCATATTTGGTGTGGATCCTTTTACACGCCATTGCAGCATTTGTTCCAGCATAAGCAATAGCCGTGTCATGTATATTTTAATGTTATCAGTTACAGTGATCATTTCTATGTATGGTGCAGCTCTTTAAAGAATTTTATTTGTGCCTTTTATTGTGGAATAGTTTTCACTACAGGAAAGCATAACTAGTACTGCCAGGTCAATCTTAAATGCAAAAGCTCCTTTATTTAATACTCCAAACAATGTTTCTCTATTTTGCTACGAGATTTTTGCTCACAATAACATGGCTGCCCACAACATACAGGAATTGCTTCAAATTAATTAAGGTTTTAAGCATTCGAATTTTCATTCCTAATAACAATTCCTTGCGATAGAAAGCAAATAAACGAGGTTTCCTCTGTTGTGGAGTAGCCAGCATCCTGGCTTCTCAGCCCAGAGATCCTGGACTCAATTCTCGGCTGGAAGAGAGAAGCTTTTGTTTAATTAGAATATTTCCATCTTTAAGAGAGTCTGGAAATATGTACATAAAAGGGAGTGAATGTGAGTGAGATAGCTATATGTTAAAAATGTTTAAAATCCAACATTTTAAGGGCCTACAGTCAAAGAAGTCTGTGAACTCAGAAGTCACCGATGTGACCATAGAGTTTAAAAAGGTGTACATGTGTAATGATTTAAATGAGGAAGCATAATTCCCATCTTTTAATTGTGTGCATTAGGTTTTTATCAAGTTTAGGAATTCTTAAGCAGTTTGCTTTCAGTTAACATTCAAACCATTATAAAAGCACGATCTGGTGAGTACGTTCTACAAACGCTAACAAACTGTATCGGGGATGGGGGCGGTTGGTTAGCTCCAACTTCAGTGTGTAGATTTGTGAGAGTGCAAATTATGTGACCAAAAGTGCAGAAGATATCACTTCAAACAGTGTAGAAGATAGACGGGGTCGTTGAACGACTTGATAAAACAAAAACCATAATGTCTAATACTAATGCTCTTTCGAGCACATTTTACTTATTATTTTTATTAAGAAAATACCTAGTGTTACATTTTCACAGTCTCCCGGCGATTAATACAAGTTCTGTTGTCCAAAATGATTTTAGTAGCTTTCACGGCACTCTTCACCTACATTCGCAACTTGCAGAGGAAATGTTTTGCGAGATACTGCAAGAATGTTTTCAATGAAACGTGAATCACCTGCAGTACTGTTTCCCTAAACACAGTGGTTATTAAATTGACTACTATTTATAGTTCAGTCTTTCTTTAAGATCATATAATAGTGAATATTACCGCTCTTCTGTTTGTGAGATAAATCCTTCCACGATTGCGAAAATGGATGAAAGAAAAGTATGATGGAATCTGCGTCTCATACAAGTGGTAAAAACTTTGAGGTGTATGAGAATTAGGCATAACAATGACGTTATCAAAGTTGAAGAAAAAAGAAAGAAAAAGAGAGTACTGATTCTGAGACAGAGTTTCTGCGTGGAATACGTTTTCTTATCCATAATTAGTTTCCTTTTCTTATGTGTACTCTGCCGTAGCTATAACTTATTTATAAAGTTTACAATTTAAAATAGGAATTCCCTTCTGTTGGACTATGCCACTAAAGCACAATGTTCTGATCTCGTGCAATTTACAGGTGACTCCATTAGGAATGCAATGATTGACCAGTCATATGAATTCCTAATAGAATAGAAACTTCAGGAAATATCTAAATATAATATCAAAATAAACATAGTAAGAATGAATAAGTAATAACACTCAAATCGTATCAATATAATGTATGTAAACAAGAGCAGCCAAGAGTTGTTATCTGCCAGATACGATCTCGTGAGTGGTGTATGTACACTAACAAACTATAAGAAAAATGGAGAGTGACTTGTTTTCTGTCACTTACTTCTAAAGATGTAGTAACATTCAACCTTATTTCCTTTCCTCCTGCATTTAGAACATGGAAAAATTTCTATGCTTGGGCAAGATGTTTTATGACTTTGCTGTGAGAAAAAAGTTTAATATATATTAGCTATCATACTGCGTGCTATCATTAGGGTTTTGCTGTATTTCATTAGACTCATTATGACAAGGAGAACTTTTCTCCAGCTTAGTAAATTTGAGTTTAATATTTTCATTTGTATGAGTCTCTGGAGGGTATCTTATGCAACGGTTGTAAAATATTTTTCAATACTTCAGATTGTTTTCACCTGAATTTAAAGTGCACTCACTGTCATTTAAGTCCATGCGTACTACAGGATTCGGTTAACTATTGAACAGGGAACAAAGAGTGAACTAACACACATAAATTTTGTGAAGTTTTATTTTCACAATATGTGATTATATACAGTGAAATAAATATTTACATAATTATTATGTATATATAAATTACATGATATGCGAAGGTTTGTCAACGAAATTAACCAAGGTAGGCCTTAGCGTGGAGGGGGGCAGCATAGGCAGCGGGGGCGGCATAGGCAACGGGGGCAGCGACCTTAGCGACGGCAGCAGGTCCAGCCTTGTGTACGACGGCGTTGAATCCGTTGACGGGGTCGGCAGTGTAGTCAACAGTACGGATGGTGCCGTCGGGTTCGGCCACGCTGTAGCTACCCTGGACAACATCACCGTCACGGCTCTCGTGCTGGCTCTTGGAGTCACCGGTCAGGGCATCCTGGATATCGTAGGCATAGCTGTACTGGGGATGAGGATCGTAGTCGGTGTCGACAGCGACCTTAGCAACGGCGGGGGCGGCGTAGGCTAGGGGAGCAGCACGGGCGTAGGCCAAGGGGGCAGCACGGGCGTAGGACAAGGGTGCTCCAGGAGCTACGACGGCAGGGGCGCCGAGGTAGCCTGCTTGAGCTACGGCCACGAGGGCAGCAAGAGCGAAGAGCTGTAAACATATAAATAAGGATTTATTATAGTTTTGTTTTACTGCATTATAAATGAATGGGTACCTTTAGTTTTATTTAAAAATACAGTGGTAAAATTGCTTAAAATTCGTTGATCTAAAGGGAATATGAAGAACCTCTAGCATATAATATAAAAACAGATAAAAATGATCAGGATGTAACTTGTATCCAACATGGACATCAACTTTAAAGTAGTAAACACAACGTATCGGTGTCCACCTCGGTAGCGTAGATGGTAGCGTGTCTGCCTCACGTTCAAGAGGTCCCGAGTTCGAGTCTCGGTCAGGGTGAGTTATCTGTATAAGTTTTTTCCGGGGTTTTCACTTATCCTTAAAGACGAATGTCGGGTAGCTCTAAGCTCTATGGGTCCTGGACACATTTGAGCGTCAGTTCACTCACCGTCCGATATGACTTGGAGGACGTTAAAAAAGTACGTATCGGTATATCCTGTTGTATTATTTCATATAATAAAATAATAACATAAAATAACTGGATAAATGCAATGAAATAAATCCCTAATGTTGCAGAGTTTATCTGTTTTTCCACCTTCTATTACGTTCATTTGCGTCTACCATTTTCATCATGACCTCTCCACAATGTCAGTGAATGCTCGCGTTTGGATATTCTTCTCCATTATTCAGCGCCACAGAACGTTCCTTAGATGTAATATACTTAGAAATAGTCAATGTTAACCCCCGCAAAATTACCCCTAGTACTGCACAGTTGCGTGTTGCTTATATCGTACCCTATGGGGCATGAGCCTGGTTGACGCAGTTGATCCCAAAGTCGTGAATTTCACACTCGGCCCAGACCGATTGTTTTTAAGTGTACTCAAAAGCCACAGCGCCATGGTATTAGAAATACTGGTTTGTAAAATTTCTGTGGGACAAAATTCCGGCATACGTTGCGCTGGCAGTTGATAACGTCTTTAAAAAATAGATAAATAAGTTCGTTTCTGAGGTTCACATGATCTTATTTTCCTACAACCCTATAAAGTATTTTCATTTTCAAATGTTTATTTTAATTTTGAAAATCGTGTCAAATTTCCTTACATAAAATATGCTCTGCACACAAGGCACATATCCGCGTTGAAAGTGCAGAGCCGATTACTGCTTACAATATAAATATTCTATCACAAATATTAACGTGAACTACTCGTATTGGCAAATTTTACATCTTACGGCTTCTGTAAATTCCGTTAAATTTGTGTGCGCTTCCTTATGGACCATTGCATGGGAATGTAATAAGCGTTAATGGAATGCAAAGTGTTTTGTCATAAGAGTTACACTTGATATAAACCAGATTCAAGAGAGCTTTCTCTAATATATCAAAGATTACACAACTTTCGCACCTGCAAATTCAGTGACCAGGTAGCTCATGAGAGCGATTCCCGGAGTGTACTGGATATGATAAAATCGCCATAATTCGTCATCACCAAAATCTCTACTTGTATATCGGAAAGCTACTGTTGATGTAATCCGCTAAGGTTTGTACCTTACACCTGCCATATTAAATCTAGGTAGTTGAAGTTCTTGTGCAATACTAAACTTGACTTAAAACGACACTGTAGCACGGTTCAGGTACTTACCTTGAATGCCATTGCGGTTTGGTTATCCGTGAATGATATCGCCTAGGGTTCCCTCCTGGTATATATACCATCAAGGGAGCAAGCTCACATCGCAAGTGGGTCATCTTTTGTCCACTAGGAGGTGTAGTGACCACGCCTGTCACCTCATTTGGCGAGTCCATACGTTCTCATTTCGGACAAGTTCTCTTTTGCAATTTTTAATCGCTCGTTTATTCGCATGGGTGGACACATTCCTCAGACATCGATTCGCCTCTCTGGAGAACGCTTGTTTGAATGTGTGTGTTAAAAGTGGTACTTTTACGAGATTGGGAATGTCACAGGATAGTGTCAGATCTGTGTTTTAAGTGTTTCCTTTGCCTTTCTTTCTTTAAGCATGAGTGATTTGCATACTTTGGCACAACGATAATTATTTATACAAAAAAGAGCACCAACAATAACATAGGATTCTCTTTGTTCAGAGGATATATAAGCTTAGCAGTGCCAAAATCATTTTTTTAAACAGGCTAGACGAGAGAACTGGAGTGTGTGCTTTATGAGCTCAGCGTTTTATTTTAACGTATAAAATGGCCTTGTTATTTTTATATGTTTTATCTCTCATATTTTATATTTCTTTTTTCACATAAATGTTAATATGAATGTGGATGGTACTCTTTTAACCAGAAACAGCAAATGCTAGATAATGTGGCTTACCTGTTGGATTGTTGAAGTCGCTCCTCTATATATTTCGTATCGTTTTATTGAGGTAATGGCATATACTATATCATATAGTATGTAATTTCAAAATTAATTTTTTAGAACTTACTAATTTTATATGTTTGTGTAAGCAATATGCCTCATATACAAAATGGAGGTTTCAGAATCATACCAAAAACACTTCTAAAGCGATATTAATTTTAAAAATCAGCGTACATATGTGTTTTCATAAGCCAGGAGTTATCGCATTTTCTAAAATTTTAAAGGCGTAATAGTTATTTTCGACTTTTGTTTTAAGTATAAAATCTACAAGAAAATTATTACATTTTTAAAGCAACTTAGGTTGATTGAAATCATGGTTTTTAATATTCTTGTAGTTAGCTGTAAGCTTACAAAATATAGATGAGTTAAAAGAAATATTGAAGTACTTTTAGTTTGCCCTTAGTAACCAATAAATCTTAGCTTATCATCTCTCTTAAGTGGAACTTAAATAAGCTAATTTATGACAGCTAAAACACTGTTAAGCCTTTTCAAATACAAAATAATGTTTTTATGGTTTTTGTACACAAGTGTATTAGATGTTTCCGGACATTAACTTGAAAGCTTTAACAAGCCTATCATTTTTAAATGTATTTAAAGCCCATACATTTATCAAAATGCCTGATACTTTTCCATGTCGTCGAATTTGTCCATTTGGAATGGGATGTGTATAGGATTAGGTTTACGAAATCAAATGCATTAATTTATTCATTTTCATTCTGACCAATGGGTGCAGATGAAATTCAACTTGTGTCCGAGCAACGAATTTTCATGAGTGGAAGTTATTTATGTTCTAGAAATTGTAATCTTTTAATTCCCACGTCTGTTTATTTTATAAGAATAAAGTAATGTTAATTAGTAGGCTACTATAGGCTAATATGAGGCCGTTTTCTTTTTAACGTCCCTCATATATTTTGGGTTAGATTGCAACATTCACATGTCACACTTGTGATGAGTTACCTTTCCGTATCATATGTTTAAATTCTATTTCTTCTATTATTTGGGTTTAATCTTGGGTCGTAGAATTCAAAAGAAAATGCTGTATTTATCTGCCGATGGATGGAAGAAGAAAAAGAGTGAAAGAAAAGTTAAATTGATCACTGCACAAGTTTTGAGCCGCAGCTCTTGAATACGATACTGACCCTACTGCCACCGTTGTATATATTATGTTATTGTTTATATCGCTAGTGGATTTATTACAGTCAGCAGTATGCAAGAAAACGGTTTTCAATAACATTTGAGAACTAAAAATCACAACAATATCGTTCCAATCTAGTTTTCTACAGAGACAGTGAAAAGATAAAACGCATGCTTGCTTCATAATATGTCACCAGCATGTACGGAGTATTTAGAATTAAAAATGTATTTGGGAAAGAACCTCAGTCAGTACTCATATCCAGTAGATTTTGTGTGAAAAGTCTAATACTCAGTGTTTTTAAGGTTAAAATATAGCGAATGATATGTAAGTAAACTTGAAAGAGTTTAATAGAAATTAAATTGTTATTTCACACCAGCCGCGTCTAGGCCAAATTCTGGACAGGTTGAGTTAGACTGAAAAATTAAATGCCATAGCCGGGATTCGAACATGGATCTTCCGGTCTACGTCCGGATTCTCTAACTATTGAGCTACCACAGCCACCTTGCCAGTATGCCATTAATTCTCCAACTGACTCACATTATCCTGGTAAACCACTAGGGAATTATTATATGAACATGAGACAACTCCTTAATGGCGACTTATAACGCGTAACCGACTTTATAGTCCAACCACTATTTGGTATATTAATAATGTATTAATTGATAGATACATCCATACATATTAGAAATGTTTGCAAGTGATGCTATAATTACTGATGTTCAGATATTCGGATATTAAATTTGACTTCAATTGGATGAGTAAAGCGCTGACAACTTAACTCAGAAATCGAGTGTGTGCTTTGCCAATGTCTTATTTTGGCCCCTGCAAAAATAAATAAATGAATAAATACATACATACATAAACAGATACATAAATATATAGATAGACGGACGGACAGACAAGCAAACAGACAGACAAAATAATAAAAAAGGTGTTCCATTCAAATGACTTCTTCCTCACTACTCTACTTTCTTTCACTCTTACAAAATCTCATTCTTATATGTGCTTCTTGTTAAGTAGATATGCTTTTATTAAGCATTTTCTACATAAAACTTTGCAATATAAGAAGTGCACTGTATGCTAAACTGATCGCCAAGTTTTCAAAGTCGAGCTTTATCTGATTGTTAAAAGAGGAGCAGAAGAAAATAGAGAAGGGAGGAGAGAACGAAGTGAGAGGTAAAGGATGAAGTAGGAGGGCACTACGTGGTGAGATAAATGCCAGGAAGCGAGGGAACCGGGGACCAAGGAGATAATGAACAGCTAGACTGTAATTTATTCTTGGGGGTAAGGTAAGCGATAGAAAAGTTGTGAAGTATTGTAAATTATGTAAAATGGAAATAAAGGTTCATTAATTAATTAATTAATTCATTCATTCATTCATTCATTCAATGTTCCACGAACTCAAATATATATAAAAGCAATAAAAATTAATTTTAAATAAAAAGTAAATGAATTTAATATATTTAGTTCATTTATGACTTCCTAAAGCTCATGTTGAAGCTCCAGTTTCAGGATCTATAATTTTGGCTGGAGTTTTACTTAAGTTAGGAGGTTATGGTATGATTGTGTTGAGATTCCACTCTTTTTGCACGAACACGTAGCCACAAAAAGAAAGGGAAAAATGATTATATGTATAAATATTGTTGTCATAAATGGTATGCATGGACAAGATCTACATTTTCAGTGCATTAATATTTTGTCTACTTACTACGGTGTTAATTATACAAAAATAATTGAAAGTGATGGGACTCCATAAGCTATTCCCAGAAAATTCAAGATAAAAATTTACATTGCCATGTAAATATCTTTTACTTGTGATATTTTAACAAAAATCGTTACACCTTTTTGAGAAAATCAAAGGAAACCAAGTTCCCTATCTAAAGAATTGTATGGGGTGAGGGATATCTTTTGAAAATCTTAGTTTGCATCATTGTGAGACTCTGTACTGGAAATACAATGTTTGGTATCTTAAATATCTATGGTTTTTATGCTACGCTGTTTACCTGCGTATTTGAACATTTAATTAATCAACAATGTGTATTACTGGATAAAGTAAGTCACTATTTATAAATTAAATGGCCATTAGTGTGACTTAATTTGGCTTATGTAAAAGTCAAAGTTAAATTTTGGCTTCAATTTTTGCTTACAGCAACTATGAATATTCTTCAGTTTCGGTCTGGTATGTCAGTTAGTTTGGAGGGAAAGAAAAACAGCATGGCTTCTTCCCACAATTTTGCGACCTATCAGACTAACATATTCCTGTATCAACCGATCTTATGGAACTGACTGATAGGAATGCGGTGCACATTCTTCATCTTCTACTTCGTATTGCAAAAGAGCATGCGACATGGTCGTGGTCCAGTAGAGATGATTACTTCTCGTTGTAACCTTACGTTCACCAGAAGCAATGACCTTTACCTCGTGAAAGGAACATGACCACGCCTCATGGTGCAATGTCAAACAGTGAAAGTGATTAACGTTTTTTTTGACACTTGGGACATTGCCCTTGGTCATCGTTTAGTTGTATTCTATCGTTTGATTTGGCCTTCTCGCGTTTTGTATTCTATTCGGTGTTTGTGACCTAGATTAAGGAAATACAGAGTGGTCAGTTAATATTACACTGTTTCATGTCGCATTGCTGTTATAAATATTTGGCGAACTGTATTTATTGTGCTGAAGGGTCTGTAATGGCTAAAATGTAGATAATAAAGAACTAATAATGTCGTTTAGAAAATATATGTTGTATAAGAGCTGGACGATTAAGTAATAGCTTGATATAAATTTGTAAGAAGTCGTGTTCTCGATTGTATATAACTTTCGCAACGGTATCACAAAGTGGCTGAAAATGATCGGTTAATACTTCTATTAAAAGAAGAACATCGTTCTCCTCCAGAGGAAGTTTTAAAGCGCCACTAGTTTCTTTTACTGTTTGCACGATGTTATTTTCCATCTCCCCACCTGTATTCCAACTTCGTACAATATAGGTGAAACGGTTAATTATCCACTGATTCGCCCTCTACATCCCCAAAGACATCCCTTATTTCAGAAGCGATGCATACATGTATTCAGGTTGCTGACTGATCAAATGAAATGGTACGTCATTGCAAAACTGCCTCAAGATCTACATAGCGTAAGGGTTGCACTTCAACTCGATTGTTTTGACGATAAAATGAAGGAGAGTGCACATGAAACTTGTAAAGATTGCACATTGGTGGCAGTAGCGTAGTCGATGTGTAGATTTCTGCTGAAAGTATCTCTGTCTCTCTCTACTGAGATGTTACACCATCATGCATTCCAATGTAATTCATTGACTGGATGATGACTACAAACCCGGAAACTACGTTCTGTTGGATGAATGCCGGCCGTGGAAGGCTAATGTGTATATCTTTTTATATTTCGCAAATAAACAACAAAAACATGATTTCTAATAGTAATGTCGCTATGATGGAGATCCAAAGATGTTACAATCGTTTTCAATAACTAGATGTATTAATTATGGAATAAGAATACTTTGCAACATATATGCAATCTCATGCCCTTTTGTATATCCGTTCACATTATACACAAATGTGTACTTCACAACAAATGAGCTTGAAACAGGCTCTATAAATCACATATAGTGTAGCTTTTACAGCACGAGCATAACTCTATTTAAAATGGAGGAAAACTGGTTTGTCTTGCGCAGTTCACGCCTCATTTTTAAAGTGCACTTACTGTGGAAAACATGTTGAATGAAATATATATCATGTTTGAGCTTAATAGGATATAATTTCTATGAGGCTCTGCTCTTATAGTCAATTTTATAATTAGACTGACATCACAACTATGAAAGAATGAATTTTATTACATCTTCTTTAACTTCATTAGTTGTACTACTATCATGGTGTTAGGTGATTCTTGTTCCCCAATCCCTTTTTTATGGTCGGGCCTGAGGAACCGATGCTTTGGATCCGATTATATATGTATGTGTGTGGGCGAGATGAATGATAAGAACGATGATGATGGAGCAGTTAGTGGAATGCTGACGGGGGAAACCGGAGGACAGAGGAAATCGTCCCAGCGGCCATGTCACTTTGCGGTAGCCTGAAATCATACCCAGGCGGGTGAGAGCCAAGCGGTCTTACCCACAGGGGTGAAGCCGAGATAGGAGAAATGGCAACAAGAGATTTTAGTTTGCCACCCGAAAATAGAGGTGCTGGCGTACTGCATCACGAAGACGATTGCCTGATTCAAGTTATGCTACAACTTTTAAATTGGTAGTGGTTTGATATTCTGTGGCTTGGCCATCTTGAAAATTTCAGTGTGGAATAAGTATTTCTGTGGTCTAACCAGTCAGCCATGGCGTGACCTTAATTTTATTATATCCTTTGAATAAATAGCGTTTACACATACTTCCTATTTCCCCTATTTGGAACAGGTACTTTAAATGTATTCTAGACACGTACATCCGAACATCATGTTTCTGTTGCCATCTCCAGTTTCAATTTGTAGACGCTTACTCCCTATCCTTTCCCTATTTTATTCTCTCTCTCTCTCTCTCTCTCTCTCTCTCTTTTATTTTTTTATTTTAGCAATTTACGTCCTCCAATGTTAAGTCACATCGGTCGGTGTATGAATTGGATGAAATGTTGCTCAAATGATTCCAGGGTCCATGGACCTTAGAGTTACCCGACATTCGTCTTGAAGGATAAGGGAAGACCCCGGAGAAAACCTTACCCAGATAACTCACCTTGACCGAGATTCGAACTCGGGACCTCTTGAACTGAGGCAGACATGCTACCATCTACGCTACCGAGGCGGGCATCTCCCTTTTCATTTGTTCTCTCTTTCTCTGATTTAATCATGAGCTACATTCTTATTTCTCAAATTTCATTATACACTTCGCTATTCCTCTTTATCCCGATTTCATTACTTCACTATACCTTTACTGTCACTGTATATGCATTGTTTCTTTCATTTACATCGATTTCTGAAATTTGTTACTCTTGGCAAAATGTACGTGTCTTTGTGTATCTTGATCAGCATTTTATTAATTACCAAAATGTTTTTACCTGATACTGTACAGTTACTGTACAGTATTAATTTTACTTTTTTGACTAATTTCTTCAAAAATAAAATAAAGAGAATTACACTGGACTTGAAGTTTCGTTTTCCTCCACACGTTTTTAAAATAATGGCGCACATACATTTGCACTGAACTTTTGCTAAAAGTACACTATTTAGGTTTGGGTACCTCAAAAGGTATTGACTGAATTAATTGGCGCTACATTATACTTTTTATTAATTGTTGCAAACCCTGTGTTTTCAAGTTAACCCCTTTATCTGAGTATTTCTTCTTGTTTACCATTTTCTATGTCTTTCCCATGGTTCATATGGAACACCATGGTTAAGTGGCTTTACAAATACGGAAATGGGAGGCCGTTCTATTTAGCTCGTTATCTTGATCAGAATTGAAGTTAGCAAGCACATTTAAAGTTTTTATTGCATAACTCGCAGAGATTTTCGGTAGTCTTACCGGATAGGTTAACTGGCGTATCCACTTACACCCGATGGGGGAGCCTTTTTTGACTCCAGGTATTGGTCCAAGGAAAGACCCACGGAGATGCTCAGCGCCCCTGGTGTTACAGAAGAGTTTTGACTCCCGGGTAGAACTCAGTCAACATTGTATCACCGTATTAACTACTGATGCATTTCTCTGCTTATATACCTCTCTCTTTTTTCCCTCCTCCCTTTGTGTAGAATTAACGATGTTTCTGATAGTGAAAGTTTTCTCAAATGGCTGAAGAAATAAAATAAGATTGGCGTTAAGCTGCACAGTAAAAAATCTTTAATTTATAATCCTGTGAATATTAGCTGCTGCATCTACTCCAGGGATAACGGAACCTTCTGCGAGTGGCGAACTGTACAAAAGCATTGTCGATTCAGAAGCAAAGAAGAATCGGCGCCTGCGGGTCAGTTTTCGAGTTTCGTTTTCCCACCTCTGATCTCCAGTAGCGAAATATAAACACTTGTCATTTTGTAAATATAAAGTTGGACAGAAAACTTGTGTTTTTAAGCGTTTATTGTGGAGCAATTTTCAAGAAGGCCTAATATTGAAGACATTTTAATCTTTGACTTTGATGAAAGTAATTGAAATATCATGTGTTCTATAGCTAGCTACTTAGAACGTTATGCGCTGTATACTAGATGTCAATAAATGGTTCAGTCTTTTTGGAGTTACTTTCTACCTTTTCCTCTTTTCCATACGCTCTCTCTCTCTCTCTGTCACACACACACACACACACACACACACACACACACACACACACACACACACACACACACACACACATACACACACGTGTTGAACTGAATATCTTGTTTTTGGCGACATTTTTGTTCGCCAATAAGGTTAAAAATCGGCTAGTTTCGAAAAAATTGATAGCAGTTTCATCGATTTATTATATGAGTAAATGTGAGATGCTGAAGCTCCATATTGGTTCTCCACATTTTATTTACTATTGTTTCTTAAGCGTTGACTGATTAACCTTTTCAGTGTGATTCTTCTTCATAAAATGTGTAACTTATTTATTACTGTTTTAGAATATAATCTGAGGTTTTCATAAATAAAGAATTTAAAATACTGTACGCCGTATAGTGCTGGGTGTCAGCAGTTATACTGATTAATTGCTTTTCTAAATATTTTGCAGTTTTTAAATATTTTCTATGGTCAGTGAGTTTCATGATGCTGGAAAGGAGTTGGTAAGAGGGGAATTGTTTCAAGAACTACACAAGTTATGTATTGTACTATATACATTTATTTATACAAACTCTTTAATATCTAAATGACGAGATACTTAACAGTGAGTATTCAGTACAGGTATATGAGCTCTGAGCTCGAGTTGCTGAAGCTATAAATCAGAAAGACTTAAGGCTCAAAGGCATCCGCTGTAGCGATCAACGGATGACTGTGTTGAGACAATACGGCGGTTGCCTTGTTGGTGGCTAGATAAATCTTCACAATATATACACAAGGGGTGTAAGCTAGAAGTAAGAAACCACGCGAAGTAGAATAGAAGTAGAAATAAAGTCGTTGAATAAATATTAAGTATTGAGATAGTTCTAGTTAAAGACAACAGTGTGTAGAAAAAGTGTGTAGTGAGTGTGTATGCAGTAGTGGATTATTAAAGCTTGAGGGTCATGGGTTCTAGCTTCAAGTCTCTTGGCTGGCCTAACTCTTCATTAAGGGCATAAAGAAAAGCTTTGGTAGAGGACCACAAATAAATTAAGAATGATGAAAGGGATGATTTAACCGTGGTAGGCGAGAGGAGCAGCGTACTTAGCTACGGCGGGGGCATAAGCAACGGGGGCAGCGACCTTGGCGACGGCAGCTGGTCCGGACTTGTGTACGACGGCGTTGAATCCGTTGACGGGATCAGCAGTGTAGTCGACAGTACGGATGGTGCCGTCGGGTTCGGCAACGCTGTAAGTGCCCTGGACGACATCGCCGTCACGGCTCTCGTGCTGGCTCTTGGAGTCACCAGTCAGGGCATCTTGGATGTCGTAGGCATAGTTGTACTGGGGATGAGGATCGTAGTCGGTGTCAACGGCAACCTTAGCGAGGGCGGGGGCGGCAGCGTATGCTGGGGCAGCGTATGCGTGGGCAGCGTATGCGGGAGCAGCCAGGGCGGCGCCATGTGCAGCATAACCCAGAGGTGCGCCGATGACTCCGGCCTTGGCGACGGCTACGAGAGCAGCGAGAACGATGAGCTATGGAAGAAAGAAATATATCTTCAGAAAACTAGTCCCTAAAAATACAGATGTCTTCAATTTCGATCGACTTAAAAGAAGTTGAAAGCAGTAACCACTGCGCTTCTTATTTACTAAATCACGAGAGTTTAAGAGTTATGGTTAGTATAGTACGCATGTTGAAACGGTTAGTAGTGCTGTTGCACATTATATCTAATTCCATGCGCATTATATTTTTCTTTCAAGTTTTATGTTTAAGTTTTAATTTTAAAATCATATTGGATATAGGTCCTTGAAGGCTGGCATAATTTGAAAGATGTGTTAGACACTTTTAGCCCTAGTTTTAATGTTTGTTATATTAAGTATGAATTTTTAACTCTTAATTTTTTTCTCAAGCAAGGCGTTGTGTAGAACCAAGAATAAAATTTAGAACCAGGTTAAAAACTTCAATACCATAGCTGGATTTAAATCAGGGTCTTCCGCTTTAAGCGCGATTGATGTTAACCAATCGAGGACCATAGCATGATCTCGGTGGGACATTAAATTCAACTTGACTCGCTGTTTTTTTCTTCAATAAACCACAAGAAGATATAAAATCATATTTGAGATGATGACTTACAATGTTGTGAGTATTGTAAATCCCAAATTTTGTGGGTAACTTCTATTAAGGCAGTTAATGGCGATTAGTTGTTCTTTAACATAAAGCCCTATGTGCGATAAGGATGGGTAACTGAGTAACCGTATGTGGGGTAATTGAGCTTCCGTGGCAAATACGATTTAATTGGGAATGTAATGTCTATCCGCATATTGCATGGTAGCTCAACCCGTTAGAGCAACGGCACTGCACGTAAAGTGGAAGATCCTGGTTCACATTGTGGCTAAGGATTGAATTTATCATTCTGATTCTACCTTTCAATATTTCCTTGTCATTAGTGTAATGGAAATTACTGCAATTCGCATTACGGAGGTTTTTGAATGAATAGCTTAGCAAATAACTCTAGGTACAGTCTCAATTGGTCTAAGTTCAAGAGCCACATAAACGTTTGAGCTATACGTTTAAAGATTAAAACTAAAATATAAAGCTATGGTTAGAGAGTTTGCCTTTAGTTACCGTTCATTTGCAGGAAAACTATAAACGCTATAGGATATAGAGACTTTAACAATATATTTTCGTACAATATCTTTATATAACATATGTATTTTCCTGAATTGTTTTAAATGACCATTTGGGTTTATGCATTTGACGATTGCTCCTTAGGTTATTTTCTATCTGTGAGATAAATGGCGTCATTTATGCAGTTTTGCTTGACTGTTAGAAGGGTCATAGTTTACAAGTCGGAGATAAAGTACCAGTGAATCAGCACATTGGAATGCAGTACTACACAAGTGCCACTGAATCGCTTGATTTGTGTTCACTAAGCTTTGGATGGAGTTAATTCTAATCTTACGATATCTCATTTGAAGCATTAAGAATAGTAGCGGCAGAAAGGCCTATTTAATGGCATTAGGCATACTTCGTTTCTAAAAGTTTGTACAACTTTGTATATATTTTTAAGTCATTATTGATAGTCCTTAAGGCTGTTAAACTGCTTACAGCGATGCATATGTGGAACGAAAAACGACTGCATAGTTTCTGTTACCTTACACAATTACGTATCAGCATTTTGTTACTGATTATTATTTTATTCTTGAAAATATTTTGACGAAGTCTTAATTTTTAAGTATAAATTTGTAAAAATATCCAAAATGAATAACAGTTAAATAGGTCAAAGATATTTGTTATACACTCAAATAGAAATTTTTCAGACAGTGTTTTTATTCGAAAATTAAGTCATTAAAATAAATAAAGAAACGCGAAACAAAGAAATTTTTGAATATTTCTTAATGGTTTACTAGTACTTGTCACAGTTGTTAAACTAGTATAAAACTTTATTGCATAAATCATTTTTATTATGATAGATACTAAAACGCGAGGAAATGAGATAAAAGAGAGGCATATGGCTCTCCATTTACAAGACCACGTGATAACAAGCTGGGTGGCCGAAGTACAGATGGCGACTATTTCATTAATTTGAATGTGCATACTCTTAAAAAAATTAAATGAAACGTAAGTTTGGCAGAATATCAAAGATGCATTACCTCCTGATGTGGCGTGCACGAAAAATAACACTTCATAAAACCATGTAAAAAGAACAGTATAGCCTTTTTGACCTACTGATTAGTAGGTCCGTAGCCGGATTTATATTCTTTCTTTCGACAGGATTATTCCTTATGTTCTCTAGATCTTGAAGGTATGAATGAGTATGCGAAAGTTCTCCTTGTCCCTTGCAGTCTCACCGTTCATAGACGTTGTTCTTAAGGATATATTTTCGTAGCGAATTTTAACCCACTCCAAAGTGGTACTTTAATAATATTACAAAAATAGCTGTAATACATTTTGTATGTTACATTTTGAGTTGAAACGCCTGCTTATTATTGCTATTGGGCTAGTTTATTCATTGAAGTATTTTATGACTTGGAACGCACAGGAGGTACGTAATGGCAGTTTATCGGTTTTAACAAATTCAGCAAACAGGATTCGCTTTGAAGACTTTTAAATTTTGTACGCGCAAGTCGGGAAAGCTAAGAACTGTCCGCAGTAGATAATGTCCTCAGTTCCAAAATGTAAAGCATTTTTAATTTGGTGCGAAGCATGAGTATTAGGTCTTACCTTGAACGCCATTGTGTTGTGGTGGTTGATGGAATGATGTTGATGGTAGTGTGTTCCAAAGCATTTATACTAGAGAATGTTGCAACATGGCTGCCTTTCACCCCCAGGAATAAGTTTTCGGGTTGCGCAGACCACGCCCGTCCGTCCGCTCAGCCAACTGGTTTGCACTTAGACACGTGCTACAGGTGATTCGAGTGTTTGCCGTGCGAAATGGGAACAACCTGGCCTCTTGCATTCCGGGCCCACTTTTCGTACACAATGTACTTATAATTCAGTTTTATGATTATGAAAAGAATATAAAACCAGTTGATTAACTTCTACCAATAGTCTTTTTATATTGATAACAATAGTGGTTTCATTGGATCACTGTCTGCTTTCATGGTATCTGTCATAGTGGGATGGGTTAAATGTACGGTCTATTCTTCAAAAAAAAACGTAATCCCTTTTTTAATGTTATGAAGGATAGTGCTTGCCCAAAATGCTGTTGTGTAATTTTTACTTCAGCGTCTAGACCGCATTGCAAACGTAGGTTGTTTGATTTAGTAGATCAAGCGTTGAAAAACAGGCGGCCTTAGTCGCATAGTCGCCTTCCTCTGTAATCTACTTTGTTGATTAAACTGGAAGGTTAAGAAAGGGATGAGGAAATCATCTGTAAGTATTATATAGTTCTGGCATGCATATATGATTACTGTGTGAAAATAAGTAAGGGAAGAGGAGTGTTATTTAAGATAATACGAATAATTCGGGGCGTATATATGGATAATAACTTAGTGCTGTGCTATTTAACCCATTCATAAATTAATATTATGGAAGATGTAGGAACATTTAGTAAACATTCATGAGTAATTAATAATAAGGAAGTATCAGGATGACTATCTGTAGATGATCTAGTGGTAGACTTCTCTTATTTATGAGGCCAAGCACAGTTATTAAAGCAATTAGTAAATGCTGCAAAGAGTTGGAGTTGAAAATAAACAAACAGAAATTAAAAACCTTGATTCTCAAGAAAGGATATAAACCAAGAAACACCGAAAATGGTATTGGTATAGAGTTGGTAGTAGTAAGAAAAATGGGGTTCCTAGACGTAACACTCAAAAGTATAGTGGATTGGGATGAACAAAGAAAAAACGGATTAGCAAAGGGGAAGCAATACCTACAGATGAGAGTATGCGTGAAAAAATACCAGAAATGCAAATTTCGTGGATAGAAAGGTTTTACAGCATGGTGATAGAAGCAAGGATGTTGTACGCAGCAGAGATATAGTGAGGAAAATATTGATGCAATACAATGGTTGCAAAATAACCAAGAAGTTTACCAAATGGAGTAACACAAGGAGAATTAGGAAGAATGGGAACAAGAGGTAAAATGGTTAGAAAGATAGTCAAATACTGGTCCAAAATATATCTACTAGAGCAGAATAATAAACAAAAGCATTGCATGATTGTGCAGAGTTAAAAGAAAAAGGAAGCGACCTGGATGCATAAGATACAGATGGTATTAGAGGAAATAGAAATGGGAAAAACACTGGCAGAAAAAGAAACCTTAAGGGTTTCCGGAAAGCAATTAGAATCAAAGTGTAGATATTGAAAATCAAGAAATTGCACGTAATGTGAAGGGAAAAAGGCAATTAATAGACTATAGATATTTAAAAATGGAAAGAGAGGACAAAAGTACATCAAAATGTGTAACAAAGAGGCCAGATTGGAGTAGGCATGGGCGAGGACAAGAGTAATGAATTAAAGTAGCATCAGAGCGAGAAAATAGAGGGAGCTATGCACTAATTGTGGTAGATTGTGTTATAATTGTCGTTATATCCTAAAATGAAATGACACACACACACACACACACACACACACACACACACACATACACACATACACAAATATGGAATTTAATACCAGGGTAAGATATTCCATTAGAGCTAAAAGTTAGGAATATTTTGAAATGAACATTAAACAAGAAAATGGACAAACCAAGAAAATATGTAGGAAAATATGGCTAACATGATTAAAATAAATGTAAATAAAGTAGAAAAAATACGGAAATGGGGTAAATAAGTGTAAAAACAAATAGTGCATATAATTTGCTTCTATACAACAGCATTTCAAATATAAAACGATGAATAAACTGGGTGAAATGATGCTTAAATGAGCCGAGGGTCCATAGAGCTTAGAGCTAATAGACATTTATCAGGATAAGAGAAAACCCCGGAAATAAAACTTATCTAGAGAACTCACCAAGAGCGAGATTCTTTTTCTAAGGGATGAACTTTTTATTTCAGTAATGAGCATTAAGAGAATCTTTCAAAGTTCACCTCATAGTTTTAAAAAGTGCGGATTATGATATCGTGATGGAATTCGCTTGTTGATAACATGCTTGTCGATGAGATTTATATATTGTAAATGATGAGAGTGACTTCCTTTTCTTTGTAATGATGTATCCTAAGGTTTAGTAATGTAGGAATTACCTGGATGTTAGCACCTCTTTTCCAACACGAAAAGCCTCCCACTGCAGCCGGGATCGAATCTGGGACCTCTGTACTAAAAGTTAAAATTGGTTAGCTGGACATCATAAACACGTCACATGCAGAATTAAAATTAGATATAATATGTGTAATTGCATATTCATACTAACAGTGTAAGTATAAGACTGAAGTTTTTTTTGTGTTATTCTTTGTGTAATTTACGTCCTCCAATGTTAAGTCATATCGGACATGAATAAAATGGGTGAAATGATGCTCAAATGAGTCCGAGGTCCATGGAGCTTAGAGCTACCCTACATTCGTCTTTTAGGATAAGGGAAAACCCCGGTTATCCAGGTAACTCACCCTAACCGAGATGCGAACTTGGGACCTCTTGAACGTGAGGCAGACACGCTACCGAGGCGGGCAAGAGTGAAGTTGAAAACTACAGTGTTACAAACGGGATTTAATCGATTAAGCTCTTAAAAAAACGCATTGGGAAATTTTGGAAAATACTATGTTGTCAATTCTTTGTGTCTCTTAGAATACTAATTGTGCTAGCCTTATTGTCTGGAGTGATTCTTTAGGAGACATTTGTCGGACAGCTTTAAGGAGACGTTGTTTAGACGTGCTGTATGAAAATGCGAAGTGCTGATTTAAGCAAACCAGTGTTATATGTCTACTCGCTGTAAACATACCTGGGCCACTGTTTTGGGAAGCAGGTGTTTTAACTCCATTGATCTCCTTTCACTCTTGATGCAGATTGTTAAGATCTTTCCAATTTCCGTTTACAAAACAATTGCACCTTGAGGCAAACAGGACTGTATGTGCAGTTGGGACTTGCTGCAATAGCCGACGGAAACGAGTAGCATGATCCATATATGTGCTTGTATTAGAAATAGTGATATTTCTGTAGAAAATGCTATCGATCTCGCAGGAAATGGAGTTAAATGTTGCCGTTCTCCATCCCAGAAAATGTTTCCATTGCATTGAGAAGCATAAAAAGTGAGCTTTGCTAAGGGTGATATGAATAGAAATGACATGGCTCTCATCAGATGCAGTTTTAAGCTACGAGGGTCATTTGATAAGTCTGGTAAAAAGACAAGAATAATTTTGTTTTTCCTGAAAATCTCACCTTATTTCTCGACATAGTCTCCAACGATGGCTATAAACTTGGTACCGTCAGAAAAATAGGTGCAATCAAGGTCTGAAAAATACTCATTGACAGCGACTATCACCTTTACATTTTATGAAAATTTCTTACCACCAAGCCAAATTTTCAAGTTTGGGAACAGGAAGAAGTTACGTGGGGCTAAGTCTGGCGAATAAGGTGGATAAGGAACCAATTCAAAGCCCAACTCATACAGTTTGCCATTGCAATTGCTATTCGGTGGTGCATTTTCCTGATGAAAAAACATTTTTGCGTTTCAATATCGGTCTCTTTTCAGTCAACTCTGGTTGCAAACGCTCCAAAAATGAAGTATAACAGTCTATAGTTATGGTTTTGCCTTTTTACAACTAGTCTATAAGGATTATTCTTTGAGAATATAAGGAACTCTGGCCATTACCTTACCAGCAGATAAAATGGTCCTTGCCATCTTTGATGCACTTTCATCAGCCTTTGTCCATTGTTTTTACTGCTGTTTTGACTGACGTGTAATGAAGGATCCAAGTTTCACCCACGGTTACATATCGGCCCTAAAGGTCTTGCGGATTGTGATTAAACATCGCTAGACACTCGGTAGAAGTGTTCTTCCGGATGCGCTTTTGGTCGACTGTTATCAATCGCGGCACCCATCTTCCACACAGTTTTTTTATTGCCAATTTTTGATGTTGCATATTGTGCACTCGCTCATTTGAGATGCCTATAGCCTCAGCAATCCATCGGATTTTGATTCGGTGGTCTCGCGTAAGCATATCGTGGATTTTTTCAATGGTGTCCTGTGTGGTGACCTCAATTGACGACCAGAGCTCAATTCATCTTCGGTGCTTCTACGATTACATTTAAGTTCATTGATCCAGAAGTGTATGATCTTCAATGTTGGTGCAGAGTCCGCGTAAACTACATCCAATTCAGTTTTGAGTTATGCGGCAGTCCACCCATTTTCGCCTCTATCACGCTGACTAATTCAGATGGCTGTCAACAATGAATTGTATATTGTAGCACATTCAAACTCTCTGTACAGTCTTTTGAATAATCAGGCTTACCACCCACAAAGTTTCAACAAAACATTTTCATACCTTTATAGAAATGTATCAGACTTCTCAAATGACCTATGTAGGTGTTTGATTCATGTCGCCAGCGAAATGGATCTTGCAATGTCATGAATAAGCTTTGTGCATCTTCTATGCTTGAAACGTAACTAAGCGCTGACGTTTGACAGCAATCAGCTGATGTCATAGTTGGATTAACATTTAGTGTCTAAAAATGAAGGATTTAAAAGTTTTATGGCGTTTCGTCCTTTTGAAAGCTCCTGTTTTTTTATCTCCAAACTTTGATGGTGGAGGAATAAAGTGCAACATTTTTAAACGCAAAATTTCATTGATAGAAAATATGATTTCACCAAGTTCTCGTATTACTGTTCAGCTTTCGAGAGTATGTAGGCAGTAAACCATCGCAATGGGTCATATACATCACGTAGGTCAAGGTTATACGCAGTTCAAGGAACAATCGGATAAGCGTGCCCCGCACACAGAACAACTTAACACATATCACTGGTAGGAGTCTTTTCAGCCATCACCTGTCTACCTGTAGTTTGGTTGCATCCACTGCTTACAGTACGTGTACCTTCTAAATGTTTTCTTGTGTCAGGAAAAGGATTATGCTCAGCATGGTGTTTCAATTTATTTTTGTTTCAATTTATAATGTTTTTGATTGTTGTACTTAAAGTCCAACATATTGATAAACATTATATACCACGGCAGACTATTTCCATATGAATTATTTTTCCAGTTGAGTTCAACATACCGACTCATGGCAATCTCCGTGATCACACAAAAAAGAACTACTGTTCGTTCACAGATATTTTAGCTAGTGCGTTGGGGTGGCTTGCCTATCAGGCAACATTTTACTGGCGGGAAGGGTACAAGCATGCTGAAGCTGTGCCGCGTACAGTGGAAAACAGTTAACAGTGTTCCAAAACTTCACTCGGAGTCGGATGATTACAATGTAAAACTGTCGATAAGTATTACCGGCAAAAGAGCTTCCTTCACTCTTTCAAGCTCCTTTACCCCTAACTTGCTTCAGGCTAAGTAAGCACTCCCTGCCAAGATAAGCGGAACCCCTACCTTCTTGATAGGGCACCCCATCCCACGTTAGTGAACAAACAGTTAGCTGGTTTCCAAGATATTAGCCTGCTGTGCCCTTTGTATTGCCACTTAGAGCCACTATTCACACCACTGAACATAAGTGACCCGTTTCTTGTGACCTATTAATCACCGGTTAACGAGGGATTCAAATATTGAGAAAGGCAACAAATGCGAAAGTTTTTTCCTGTAGAAATTATCTTTGAAAAAGTTAAAATGCTTTATGCAAAGCATTGCATGGTAAATTCTCGCATGACGGGAATATTTCAATTCGTTATGCTATAACAGATTAGTGTGAAAATGAAATGTGTAGTGATTAATGCGTGCTTTTACTACATACGACAGCGCAGGCGGAGACACTGATGATACACGAGATGAAGATGGTGCACCGGTGCAATGAGATGGCGAGGAAAACCGGAGATCCCGGAGAACACCCGCCCCAGCGCCGTATTGTGCACCACAAATCTCACCACTTTGTGGTCGCCTGGGATTGAACCCGGGCCGCCTTGGTGAGAGCCAAGTGGTCTAACCATTCAGCCATGGCGCGACCAACAGGTTAGGGTGAATGTAAAATACCTAAAATACCTACATTATATTGGAAGTTGAAATTTGTTTTGCAAATTTCATATTCACCCTTAAATATACATCATACTCTGCAGTTTCAAAAAATGCCTACATAAGATGCATAGCATTTGAGAAAGATGATGTTTATTCATATACAGTTTGAGATGCATCTTGTTAGAGGATTTTGCTCCGCAATTCATCACAGGGAAGGGTGCTCACTACTGGGATGTGTTACATTCATTTGGATTGGATTGGATTAAGGTACAAGGGGGATTTGGCCCTACGACCAATCTTGAACTATTGTGCTATGCCCCAAGTGGAGTATCCCCGGGAGGAAAGTTGAGGCGAGAGGAGACAGAGGACAGCCGATCCAAGGAGTGACGACAGTGCAGAGGGCATGGTCCCCACTACTTACTAGTTGAAAACTCCCCCGGCAGGGCAGCACAACCGGCATCCCACCCTCCGTGGTCCGGAAACGACCTACCAAGTCGGCCCAGAGACAGGAACCCTGCTACCGAAGGAGGAAGTGTTTACTAGGGCCACATCATCCTGCCATGCAGTGCATAGACACCCAACGACACTTCTACCTCGAAAGAAACCAGCAGATGAGACACAATGTGAAATGAAAATGAAGATAAAATGGAGGGACAGGAAATACGTGGAATGTATTTAACCTACACCCGAAAAACCCATGGGTCAGGTAGACCGGCCACGGGAATCGTACCCAGACTTTCCGAATGCGGGCTCCAGACGAAACCGCCTGAGCAATTCCACCCGCTCGGTGGGAGATATATCTCATCGTTTGCGAAAGGGAATAGGCATTTCCTGCGAACTATGCATACATTAATATGTCAAAGTATTTGGGTGCGAATCCTACAGACTACCCTAGAGAGAGTATGATACTGTACCGTATCCATCAGACTTTTTTCATTTGTTCCATTTATACCCCGCCTTTAATTGCAATGGTCATATTGGCGGCCGTTCTGGTTTTGGAACATATCGAAGGTGTTAACTCGTATTTGTTGGGTTTTAATCATTAGATCACGCACACTTTCGCACTCTCATTCATACTTTCAGACCCTGGGAAAGTTGGGGAATCATCTTGGTTGGAGAAAAATCTCCATCCCCACAACCGTAAAGTCTGTCTACCCAACGCAAGTGCACGGCGGCCGCTTTCTTTGACAAACCCTCATAATCGTTTTACAATATGGACCCTCCTCCTGACGGCCCTTTCTACAATGTTGCAACATTTTAACATCACCGTCTTGCACCTAATGAAACAGAACAACTGGAAGTTGGAAATTTGGCAACTGAGACTCCACGCGGAGTAGACATACAACTGTCATTTTCAACAAATGGGGGCTGCTATTGGTCCCCAACGTCAGTGTTCCATTTCTGAAGTGTGGAGATAGATTTATGACGGTCATTAGTGGGCGGGGAGGTCCCGTCCTTTGAGGTCCCTTTGACTGGGAACTGCACACACGTTGGTTAAACAGACTTTACCCGGGACCCCTCGCACGACAGGCAGGTGCTCTACCGACCTACAGAGCCGGCCCAGACTTTTTTTTATTTGCAGGATTTTTTGCTGCAAATCAATACTTTCGCAGTGACTTGCAAGAACTGATCGGAAGCCGTTCATGGAGAATAGCTACTGTCATAGAGGATTGCGTATGGACGCATTGTCCGGTAGATTGCAGCTGGATTAGTGATTTAATGAAGATGATAAACTATTTGAGAAAATGCGAAAATATAGTAGGCTGCAGTTAGTTAGCAGCCGTGAACCCTTCTTATATCTTGTTCGTAATGATGAACTTGTACAGATGTATAAAACAGATACTTTAGTAACCCAGGTATGCGACATACTTCTCTAAAGGCTTTCTCCCATATGTTTGAAAAGTATGAATTTAAAAATACCTAATTTGTTATGTATTGAGCTCCTCGATTTGACATGCTAAGAGGTATTTCTCAAAACTTGTATTACTGTGAAAGCTGGATTTCAAATCTGGTGTGGAATGGGGGAAAAATCAGTACCTGTGATGTATATGTGGCACACAAAGAAGAATAACTTTACAAATAACGATTATTCTGAAGAAACCTACGAACATACTTTTAAATGTTAGCTCTAATGAGATCTGTATTTTTCCGCGAGTTTTTGGCGGCATCCTCTGTATTCGAATGGTGAGCGCTGTATTAAAATGTAGTTCGCAATATGTTTAGAAGAATCAGGAATGGTATGCATTATCATGTCATTATGAAAATGTTTGACATTTTAATTAAAACTGTTAGGGGAATTTCTCAGAAAAGAGAAAAAGAAATCTATAATGAGTGATAATGTAGGATGACTGCACTAGGTATATGAAACCGGTTTAATCCGCTAACTGAACAATGAACATATTGTGATGGTGGACTTGTAAGGCTTATATTTCACATTATCGTTCCTCACATATCAGAAGCTTAATAATAT
This sequence comes from Mantis religiosa, assembly GCA_030765055.1. Taxonomy (NCBI): domain Eukaryota; kingdom Metazoa; phylum Arthropoda; class Insecta; order Mantodea; family Mantidae; genus Mantis; species Mantis religiosa. Next base: position 86,920,539 of record CM060947.1, on the reverse strand, counting down.
GTGATCAAACTCATAATCAGGCATCGTACATCATTAAAAAGATATGAAGTTTACGGGTCTAGCAGTATATAACTGCTGACGTCAGTCCCGGGGACAACACGCAGGGAATGTCCGGTTCGCAATGCGTAGTTTTAGTTTCACTACAACTACCGCTCGCCACGCAGATAGATCTGCCTTCCACGGAGTGCAGGGTGTTTGACATATTGTGTTTATAGCATTACTTTCATTTTATGAATCAAAAGTTTTGGGTATTATCAACCGCCATTAAACAGCTTGAAAAATATAATTTCGAGCTGTCCAAAAGTAGTAGAGGAGGTGTCTGCAAAAATTAACAATATACAGAATGCACCTACCAATAAGAAAAAAGAATAAAATGTCCAGTATTCTACACAAAAACACTGAATTTTCAGTGCTGCGTAATATGAGAAATAAACTAAGTCTAGGACAAACACATGAGAATGATTTGTACTACTCATATGCACCATTAACGTCACTTGACGTTGAATGAACTTTCTCCCAACATGTTTATATTGTTACAGCGAGAGTTGCAGAAAACTCACGTTCGACAGTTTACGGAAGTACATGGTTATTCACTGTAATTCCCGCATTGAAATGAATGAGGAGGGTGGCATATTGTAACGTAGGTTACATTTTGTACCCGTACCGGAGTGTACACACACTTGTTGACACAGACGTTTGTTGATGTCACCTTGGGCCGTGTATAGTACCTGTGTGCGTACATTGATTGCTAAGGTGTATGCGATCCGATGTTTGCTCATAATTATCATGTGACACACATTTTCTTTTCATTGCTCTTAAATAAATTGATCATAGAAAAGCTTTATTTTTAATGTAGTTTTTTAATCATAAGAAACATCGTCCCAGAAATGGGTTAATGTGTTTATTGATTTACAGCTACATTAAACAGGTTCTGTTAACATGCAAATCAAACTGCAACTCATGGACTGATGGGCAATAAAAGAATAAATAGTCTTTGCGTTTCAAACTATTCAAAGATGATATGTTTTAAAGTCCAAATGAAACAAATTACATATTTTAAACAGTTCTAGAAATTTCCTTTAGTAAGTTTTCTATTACATGTAGTTTCTCATTTGTATGCCTTCAGCGGCAATGTAGAGGATTTTGCGGGATATTTACAAAAAATAATTCTCTGTGGCAACAAACAAGGCATTTTTATCCATATGGCTATAGCTGTTTTTGATAATACCCAAGACAAATAACGACGTTGTTTTTCATATAAAGGCTTATTTGTGGACGAAGAAATTAACGAAACTCCTTCGGATCCTTCAAAAATTATGCAGTGAAACAATTTTAGTTTTCCTGCTCGACTGCTGTTTACGCGTGCGTATTCGGAGCAGTCTTTTATTGAGCTCAGGAGACGTCAAAACGCGTATTTCGGTTGTCTCGATGCCGAAATTTTAAAAGAAATGTAACAGTTCCTTTACGTTCCTTAGGTAAGTAATAAAGTAACAATGCTTTGTGTCAGCGTGATTTCAATTAAGTAATTTACACTATATGAACAAGTACAATTTCTGTGGCCTTGCTGAAGTAATCCACAATAAACATTCCTATGTTTGTTTCGAGGTTACGAGCAATACCAGTTTATTTTCCTGTTTTAACACCTGTCGAATTAGGCTTTTGTAATATTTTCTGCCTGTTATTTTCTTTTAATTTTTAATACACGATGTAGTCATTATCGGTGTAATGTAGTTGTCTTTCAAGGTTTGTCTCTGGCGTACCTCAGGCAGTGGGTTTCTTCTTCTGCATGTCACTTGACTATTTTCGTAATTTTTAGGCATAGCCTTCTGTCTTGAACTTATCCGTAGGCAAATGTCTTTATTAAACGAGCACAATGAAAAGTTAATTTACGAGAGAAATTTCCAATCAATTAAAATGCAGAACAACCATAATTAGAAATTAGTGTTCTGTCGCTTTTGAATATTTTTCATTCTGTTAAGTATTATATGTTTGAAAATTATTTTTGTGTGTTGTGTGTCGAATGAATGTAATATAATACCTAAAACTGCAAAAACATGGGTTTTAGTGAGACGTAGAAAAATATTTTGAAATGAGGAATTATTAATGGTTGTACTGTACTTTATCATTAACACCTCAGTTTGCACAAATGTATCTCACCATAATTTAAAAAAAAATTATAAAACTAACAAAACAAAATATGTTAAAGACTACTAAAACACGTAAACTATAACTTCTTGAGTTATATTTGGGTATTAAAATGAGAAGGTTTTCTGTTTAATATCTGTATATCGATATTGCTAAATATTTTTAAAGTGGTGACAGATACTCGTATTTTCCTGTTTGGTTTGTTTCTGTTGTTCTTGAAGTGGAGATTCCTAGCTTTTTGGGTTTGAACATAGGCAGGAGAATATTTTCTTGGATTGTTGTAAATAAGTATAATAAGTAATAAGTAATTTACGTCCTCCAACGACAAGTCATATCGGACGATGAATGAAATGGATGATTTGATGCTCAAATTAACCCGGGTTCCATAGAGCTTAGAGTTACCCGACATTCGTCTTTAAGGATAAGGGAAAACCCCGGAATAAACCTTATCCAGGTAACTCACCCTGACCGAGATTCTACCTGGGGACCTCTTGAACGTGAGGCAGACATGCTACCACCACGCTACCGAGGCGGACTTTGTAAATAAGTGAAATAACATAAGGCATATAGGAATTTGTGATTTCCTGCAATTTAAGTTACTGTATGTCGCTTGGTGTTTCAGTACATCATGTCTTTGTATACTTTTTAGCACAACAAATGACAGGCATTGTATACTACTGATTATTTCTTTGCACATGAACTACTTTGCCCATTCGGACTCATAATACCGACTCTTACCTCCGTATTTGATGAAGTCATACTCGTGCATCACGCAGCTGGCTTTCAACGTATTGCCTAAGTATAACCTGGCGACAGCGATGGCATGCTGCGGTGCAATACCACTCACGGCTGCGATTGACCACTAACTGCACTTAACATGCAAATTATTGGGTGTTTCGTAGTTTAAGGTGTTCATTTAACCTACCTTTTATTGTGGATGGTGTTGACCATGCAATCTCATGTTTTGGAGTGATCTATGTTCCTTTAACCAGAAACAGTAAGGTGCATTTTTATAGGTTACTAATTCCAAATGTCTTCCTACCCTCCCCACCCCAATGTGCCCGCCTCGGTAGCGTGGTGGTAGCGAGTCTGCCTCACGTTCAAGAGGTCCCGAGTTCGAATCTCGTTCAGGGTGAGTTACCTGGATAAGACTTTTCCGGGGTTTTCCCTTATCCTGAAAGTCTAATGTCGGGTAACTCTAAGCTCTATGGACCCTGGGCTTATTTGAGCATCATTTCACCCATTCCATTCATCGTCGGATATGACTTAACGTTGGAGGACGTAAAACTAATATGTAACCTGTAGTTACGAATCCAAGAGTGGGTGAAGTGACACATCAAATAAATAAATAAATAATAAATAGTGTAATAAATAGATAAATAAATAATAAATAATTAATATAGTGGTATTGTGGGTTCTGTGTAGCTGACGGAAGTGTTATGTGGATATGTAATTTACAATCAGAATTCTTCTGTTTAGAACTTTTGATTTAAATATATTATCTGAACGTTCTGGTTGAAAATTATTTACATTTTCTCTTGTCCGGTCGAGGTTCTTCAAAAAAGATTTAAACAAATAATAGTCTGATGAAGTTCAAGTAATTTTCAGCGACCCAAATTGTCTTAATCGTGCGAAGCTTTAATTAAGCCATTTCAGTTTCTTCTGTAAACACGTTTTTATCATATGCATATATAGATGATGTACATATCTGATGGATTTATACGTTGCTAACTGTATATTGGATCTTTACATGTTTAATTATTAGAATTATTCAGACAATATATTTGTGAGCTTATAAAAACAATATATTTTTAATAATCAGTCTAGAAAACAATACGCATACTTAATTAAGCAAATTAAACTAATAGAATAGAGTAAGATGATATATATAATCAACATTACAAAAAGGCTCAATTAAGAAATATTTGATAAACGACTATAGGTATTATCTATCATTTAATAGATTATGAGTATATTTATCGTTGTTAGACGTATAAAACAGTAGATATAAGTAGATGTAAAGGAGTAAGAACACCTGAATCTGCTTTTGGAATAAGAGCTGCATCTGTAACTTACTGTTATAGTTAAACATGGCTATATAACTGAAAAACTCTAATTTGTTAAATCGTAGGGGTAGATAAAGTATATGAATTTGTGTTTATACGAGTATTTATTCATAAATATTCCAAGCTAAGCTATTTTTCTACCTACATCTTGTTGATTTACAGAAGCGATTAGAGAAATGGGTTTATTGCAGGTCTGATGCGGGTACAATAGGCTGAAGTGTTAGTTAAGTCTTATAAAAGCGGAACGCTATGTGGGGTTCCCAAATTTGAGGCTCTATATAACACCAAAGAAACAAGTCACGTAGAGCTTCAAGAAGTATGATAAAGTTTTGGGACATTCAAACTAACAGAGTATCTCGAAAATGGCGAATGCCTAAAACATGTTTGTGGAATTTGTTTGCTGCGGATGTTCTTAGAAACTTCGCATAGTTTCGTATAGTAAGCTTAGTCCATCTTTTGTGATTCACCATTCTTTCAGATAAAGGAAGATCTAACAATCTGTTTAGAAAAAGTAAGACATAGATTTTATTAATCGTGCAAATGTAATAAATATATTCAATATCGTTGGAATCTTTTTGAAAAGATAAAACGGAATAGAAAATATACAACGTAAAGGAGAGTTTGAGATGGGAAAGGGAGATCTTAAACATTTTCTTGTGCCATCTCTGAAGCTGCCGAACTTCTATTTTGTTTATTGATTCACATGTATACGTACAGGAACAAACGTCCATATAGTATCTAATGTTTATTTATTGGGTTTAGTGGACCTTAAAACGTGTATTTTGTGTCGGATAGAAGCGAACAGAGGAATGTTCTGTAAGGTGCAGGTCTATATAATACGATGCGTATTAGCTTAGGTAAAAAGCTAATGACAGCACAAGCAGTAGCAACAACTTAGAGATCCAAGTTAGGATTTTTATTTATTCAACCATACATACAATAACAATATTTTATACAACAGTTAACCATTAAATACAGCTACATATGACAGTAAAGCGAATCTCAATATAATACATGATAAAGCTGTGAGAACTGTAAATGCTGAACGAACGAGAAGCAGTGATATTGAGCATATTTGTTATGGCATGTGGATACACGGGAATAAATATATGATAAATTAAAATAGCAGGTGAGCAGGCATGCTTAGCCTATGATGGTCTTGTGGACTGGTGCAGCGTATGCGACTGGTGCAGCAACTTTAGCCACCGGCTCTCCGTAATGCTCTTTGTGGACGACGGCGTTGAATCCATTGACGGGATCTGCGTTGTACTCCACGGTGCGTAGAGTACCGTCGGGTTCCACCAGGCTGTATGATCCTTGGACAACATCTCCGTCACGGCTTTCGTGCTGATTTTTAATGTCACCGGTGACGGAGTCGTGGATGTCGTACGAGAAGCTGTACTGTGGATGAGGGTCGTAGTCTGCATCGACGGGTGCCACAGCTTTAGCTGACAGTCCCAGTGGAGCGTGTGCGTAGGCAACTGGGGCGTGAGCGGCATATGTAGTGGGGGCGGCGTATGTAATGGGTCCATGAGCCACTGTCGGGGTAGCATACGTAAACGGACCATGGCTAATAGCGGGGGCAGCGTAAGTTAGCGGACCGTGACTAATGACAGGGGAGTGCGTAGCGTACGTCACTGGCCCATGTGCTGCGTATGCTACTGGTGCGTGAGACAGGTAAGTAGTTGGTGCAGGCACCACTCCTCCTCTGGCGGCAGCAATTACTGCGACGAGAACTATCAACTGAAAGCAAAACAAATTAACTATATTGGTGTAAGGCTCATTTCCTAATTACATATTGAAAACCATTATATACTTGATGGATAACTACAATTTTTTTTTTTTCTTTTTCTTTTTTATTACGTCCTCCAACGTTAAGTCATATTGGACGATGAATGGAATGGGTGAAATGATACTCAAATGAGCCCAGGGTCCATAAAGCTTAGAGTTACCCGACATTCGTCTTTCAGGACAAGGGAAAACCCCGGAAAAACCTTATCCAGGTATTTTTGATGGATAGAGTGAACATGAAAAATTGAATGCCCTGACCGGGATTTGAACCACGGATCTCCTGGTTTACGTCCAGTCGCTCTTAACCTTTGAGCTACTATGGTCAACGTACCTTCCTGACATTAAATTCTCCATTTGACTCATATATTTCCGTGGTTCAAATCCCGGCCATGGCATTGAATTTTTCATGTTGACTCTATGCATCAAAAATCTTAGCTTATGTACGGCTAGTGTGGAGAAACGATTAATTTCCATCAATTAACTAAATTAATAAAAGTTAAATGATGAAGCCTGGGACTCAAGTACTTATGATAGTAAGTCGCCACGAACGGTGTATCTCGGATGCAAGAGCCCCTAGTGGTCTACCGGGGAAATATATGAGTCAACTGGAGAATTTAATTTCAGGAAGGCACGTTGACCATGGTAGCTCAAAGGTTAAGAGCGACTGGACGGAAACCAGGAGATCCGTGGTTCAAATCCCGGCCATGGCATTGAATTTTTCATGTTGACTCTATCCATCAAAAATCTTAGCCTATGTATGGCTAGTGTGGAGAAATGATTAATTTCCATCAATTAACTTATCCAGGTAACTCACCCTGACCGAGATTCGAACTCGGGGCCTCTTGAACCTGAGGCAGATTCGCTACTACCACGCTACCGAGGCGGGCGATACCTACTATTGATACTGTTTAGTGTGTATATGACGTAAATGCCTAATCCTAACACAGTTCAATTTGTCTGATAATCATCGTATTTAAATTTTAAAACTATCATAAACTTTTTTGATAATCTCAAATGTTATAATAGAATATTAACGAGAATTCCACAAATACCTTACTTATCACAAGCTTTGGTAGCTTGGAATATCATAATAGAATATTTTAGAGAATTTATTAAATAACTTAGTTATTACAAACCTTTTAATAAATTCATGTCGTAATAAAATATTTAAGAAATTGATAAAATGAAATGTTAGGATATTTGTGAACACCACAAACAACAAAAGGCTTCAATTTCCAGTCAGTTGTTCACAAAATCTTCGTAATAATGTATTTTTATTCACAATTTGTAAATGGCAACGAACTTAAACGCAGATAGTATATATTTTATTTTTGGTGACTTTCATAGTACCTACACACCATTCGTATCAGGTACTAAGTTGAAAAGTTGAGTCAACTTCAAACATGCTATGGCTGGTACTCGATTACGAATCTCTGGGCTGTTTGTGTAGACGCTCTCGCCGCTTGAGTTACCATGGCGGGTTACCATATACACGCATTATACGATATAGTCTCATCTGATTCAAGTAGCAAAAGTGGAAAACTGTAACACAAAAGGCTAGCACCTGACAAATGCAGATAATATATCGTTTATTCAAATATGTATATTGAGACATTAAATACTTTAAAGTTAGCTGTTTGATTAAATTCACATTCTAAGCAGTAATGCTTTGAAGCGTTTAGTGTACTTATTGGTTACTTTCTCATGAGTTCGTGCAACAATTATCTCTCACTTTCGTAAAGAAGTTAACTGTTGTCTCAGTCTTTTATACACTCTCACCAAGTGTCCATTACTATATTATAGCTTATTTGAAATATTTCTGGAGTAATGTATTCTACTTAATAGAAATAAGGTATAGTATTATCAGCTTTTCCAAAACTATATGTAAGAAACAAATGCATTATATATATGAACGAAAGATTACAACTGATACTTAATATTTATTACCGAAGATCATGCTATTACCGAAACAAGAGGGAAAGGATGGAAACTGAAACCGAGTTTTTTTGTTTATGAACATTGTTAAACTGCTGTGGTTCCTAGCGCCCCAATCTACATTCGGTTGAAAGTACCCTTAATTTTGCTCAGATTTCTCTTTATCAGGTTCTTTACCTGCCGTAAATCTCCTACACGGGACCATTGACCTTACTTCCCTTCCGAAGGATTTTTACTCCCTCCCCCCCCCCCAAAAAAAAAGAAAGAAAATCCATCGCACTCGTGGGATTTGAACCCGCGATCTCGGAAACCAGAGGCTATTCTGTTACCTCTAGATCACGGAGGACAACAAAAGGGATGGAGAAGGATACTTAGAAGCCAGAAATACTAAAATAATAGCTCATGATCACTGCGATGGGAATAACTATGTAAATGATTGTATGGTAATGAACCTGAGTAATTACACTCCGAAAAAGCGTCTGCATTTAGAAAAGTAAACAACCACAATGCATTCAAGGAAACAGTCTTTAGCAAACCAACGTATTTTACTTTCCTTAGTGATATATTATAGCTAAAGGCCTTGCCTGAAATATTAATTTTGTTTGCGTATGAATCTTATATTTATAATCTTTCGAATATTCAAAACTTTGTTACTGTTTATCGGATTTCTTCGAAACACCTAGTTATTATCTATTCAACCTACAAGCATTTATCCTTATCTTAAAATTCATGTAGAGGAATAATTAACTAATATATCTGTTAACTGTTTAACATTAAAACGCGGTGAAAGTTCAGCGTTACTAATGCTTGTTACATGGTTAGAACATTCCAAAATTATCTTAGTTATACCATTATGCCGGAATTTCATCCCGCAGGAATTCTTTACATGTCAGTAAATCTACTGATATAGGACTGTTATTTTAAGCTTATTTAATACCGTCGGTCTGATTAGAAGGCTAGCGGCCTTTTCAGACGCACATTCTCATACAGAATAATAGCAATGTCGAAATGACGATGATGATGATGATGATGATAATAATAATAATAATAATAATAATAATAATAATAATAATAATAATAATAATAATAATAATAATAATAATAGTTAAATATTCTGCTATTTTTACTTCGTATTCCATTAGAACAATTTATTTAAGGTTATGTATGACTGAAATTTCATGAACATTTTCAAAAGGTCATCCCTTCTTCTTTTTAGTCTATAGAATAGTGTAAGCCTTCCTGAATCCAAAGAATGCTATATTTAAATGCTGTAATCTAGTTTGAAAGTTACGTGAATGTGGTGTTAGATATGAATTCTAATTCTTTATCCTTGTTTTCTCGCTATTGAAAATTTCTGCATTTTTCATCATTTAAGATGCTCCTTGTGTCGCAGTTTTGGTGTTAGACTAATGAAACCTGCTACACACGTTGATAGCGACACAGTGAATAGAAATTGCCCTGGGTTTTATTGTGAGATGCATTTAAACACGTTTTCTTGACTTCAAAACACAAAAAATTCAAATTTTGGGCATAAAGGCCATATTCATAGCTTTAAAAATTTCGGAAGACAGAGAAATCTAGAGCAAATTAAAAAATGGATGTTTTGGGAACCTGTTGTTAAAATATTAGCGCAAAATTTAAGTTATTTTGTCGCAAGGGACTTTTTAGGTGAGTAACAAAAAAGAAATAAATTTGACCATATTTTCCAAACTATCAAAGTTCAATTGATAACATTTGGGCTGTAACATATGTACACTAAGTTACGGCTATGGTATAAATCTTAGAAAGCTAGCGTTATTAGTTCAGGATTTCAAATTTTCAGTCACAGATATCCTTAAGGAAAGTAATTAATGTGTTATTATAATTTATTATTATAAGTGAGTTATAAATGAATTTGAATGTCACAGTTCAGCGTTACAATCACAGGGCTTTCTCCATCTGTGAGAACTTCACACAATCCCTTATTTACATATGTAGATTCTACTCACGTTAAGTTATTACAGGTACAGTTTTACTCGAAATAAGCACTTATTAATCGGTGAATGCATGATAGGGGAAAAAAAATATAGCAAGTTATCTTATCGTAAGTTATAGTTAGCAACAGTAAGTTATAGTTAGACGGAAAGGAGAAGATTCGCTAAGATATATGTATTCGGGCAGTGCCCTCACTCATAATGTAGTTGTTACAAAAATACACAAAATCTAAGGAGCTTCAGAGCTCTTCACACATAATTATTCCAGCTCGCGTTTCATTAGCATGCCAATATTCTAAACTGCATCTTCATAAAAGATTCTGAAACATTTGTATATAAGGCACAGTTAGAGCTGGGATTTTTTATCCTCATCTGAGGTACTTAATTACATATTTACTCATGTTGTACTTATTCGAGCTTTCGTGTTTTATACTGTTAACAATCAGATGGACGAACCACCCACAGACACATTTATACATGCACTGAAATTAACGAAGCATTTTTGTGTGATCAGTAGACATCAAAAACTGTGTATCTGCTGACATTTTGTTACGGAATTGTTTGATATTATTTCAAAAGAAAATGAAAGAGACAAGGAAATAATAATTTTACATAAAACATGTGTGCTTTCCAATATTGAATTGGTTTAAAAATGATTATTTGTATGTAGTGAAACCAAAGTGCATTTACGCGCTTCCATCGTTCTGCAAGGGTTGAGTTATATTTAGCTCTACTGCGTGTAAAAATCCAAAACGCATAAAATTGAAAAATCACAATGTGTGAATCGTAGGTTTATTTCAGATTAGAATTCATTGGAAATCTCATTCAGACTGTGATCTGAAATTACCCTACAACTAACTGTAGCCACTATGAACGGGCTATACTAACTGTGAGAACCATTCCACTCGTCGAAAGGGTAGAATATACTTGTATCTGTGGTGAATGTGAATGACTACATGTAGTTGTAATGTAGCTGTTGTACGTACCTTGTGAGCCATGATGAAGGATTGTTGTGATACCGTCTTGCTGGGGGTGCACTATATATATACGAAGACGGGCCACGGAAGTGCGACACATTGTTACGTAACATGACGTAGGTCTCATTGTGTTCCATTGTGTCGTGACACCTTTACGATGGCTCCAAAAGGACCGCACCTGATCCTCCGGGGGAATTTGCGACATGTATATTGTCTCTTAGGCCACTTTGACACTACGCCATATTATTCAGTGTATTTGTTCATCGTCAAAGCGTCACTTAAGTGAGAAGCAAGGGTTAACTGCCTATAATGATGCGTCTGAGAGACCAGTTTAAGCTCTACCTTTGGAAAGCATCAGTGGATTATGCCTCATTTTGCGCAACCATAAAACGTTGTAATAACAGAAGCACTTGAAAACAAAATTACATTATTATACTTATTCCTGCATAGCAAGCTTTGTAAAAAGATCTGAGGAAAATTATACCACAGAATTGTACCTTCAATCATATCCTGTTGTGACTAATTGGTTAAAGCGAGATGAATAACTAAATAAATGTCTTCCAGAAGAACTGTTTCAATCGTGCACAATTTTGTTTTTTCAAGAATACACTGTTGTAGTATTCACTGAAAATGTATATCATGTTCTGAATTTCGATGAAACTGTTTCGCGTTCTTTTTAAACAATAAGACAATTCCGTTTGCCGTCCATTTGACTTAAATGATATTGAAATGTATATTTCACAAACCAATCTAAAAATTTCTGTAAACAAAATTTTTGTCAAGCATCCTTTTTCTACTAATAAAAATATTATTAACTCTTTTAAAGGCAATAATGCCCATTGATGGTACTTTTCAAAAACACTATACTTATGAGCATTTGTAACATAAGGCTGATATACACAAGTTCAAAAGTAACATTTCAGCAATTCCCGAGCGAAAGTGATAAAATACACACACACACACACACACACACACACACACACACACACACACACACACACACACACACACACACACACACACACACACACACACACACTTGGAAATTCTTTCACATAGCCGTGTGTTGGGCAAGATTTGAAAGGTAGAGTCAGATTAAGAAATCCAGTGCCATAGCCGGGATTTGAACCACGGATCTCCTGGTCTCCGTCCAGTTGCTCTAACCTTAGCAACATATAAGCACGCCATTAAATTCTAAACAGACTGGCATTTTCCCCGGCAAATCCCTAGGAGTTCTTATGTACTTATGAGACAACTTACGTGTAAGTACTTCAAGTCCCGGTCATTATAGTTAGGACCACTATTAGGTCAATTAATGAAAATTGTTCCTTCAGACTAGCCGTTTGTAGGGCGAGGTTTGGAAAGGAAATTAGACTGAAAAATTCTGTGTCATAGCCGGGATTTGAACCACGGGTCTCCTGGTCTCCGTGCGATTGCTCTAACCGCTGAGCTACAATGGCAGTGTGTCAACAACCATCTTAAATTCTCCAACTGACTCGCATTTTTTCCTGGTAAACCACAAGGAGTTCTCATACACACATGAGACAACTAACTTAATGACAATTTACAACGTTTAAGTACTTCAAGTGCGGACGGAGATCGTGAGATCCGGTTCATATCCCGACTATGGCGTTGAAATTTCCAGTCTGTCCTTACCTTTCCACAAACACTCTGATCAACAAATGTTAAACCCGTATTTATCCGATTAAAAAAAACAGTTGTCTTGAGCATATGGATGCTGTTGCTTTTCTGGTAATGAAATTGACCTAAATGACATGCACACGTTTTAAAGAAAATTAAAATACCAGAAGAAAAGTATAAGATTTTATGAACTTTATTCAGCGATATAATTAATATGAGGATGTATGTTTTATCTCCTACACATTTAAATACATATGATCTTGTAATTTAGCAAGCAACTGCCCTTTTTTATCTTCCATAGTGGACTCCAGCAAGTCGTTTTATTTATACTCCAGAAAGAACCTGGTAGGCACCAGAAATGTAAACTACATTAAAACAACTAAATGAGGATACAACCAACGCCAATAGTTAAAACCCATAAATTCTCTTTCTTCATAAACGAACGTAGCAGCAAAAAATGTACTGGTTGCACTCATATTACTTTCCTTACTTACTTTTGTTTAAACTATAAACATTTTGTATTTCATATTAATCACGATGCGAGATTTGTAGAAATCGTTTTAGTACAAATTTTCTTATAGGTGCAAGGGGAATAGAGGAATAAAGTAGTCTAAAGTGATGGTGAGTAGTTTTATGAGTTGATCGCTAGGTATTGACATTGAAATTCCATTCTCATAGCTTATACAGGAACAAAACTCTGTAACATTTTCCTATAATAATAATAATAATAATAATAATAATAATAATAATAATAATAATAATAATAATAATAATAATAATAATAATAATAATAATAATAATAATAATAATAATAATAATAATAATAATAATAATAATAATAATAATAATAATAATAATAATAATAATAATAATAATAATAATAATAATAATAATAATAATAGTAATAATAATAATAATAATAGTAATAATAATAATAATAATAGTAATAATAAACAATAATAATTTTATTTATTTATTTATTTTGAAAATTATTTCGTATAGAGAGTGGTTTGGAACGGACGGAGATTTTTTTGCAAATTTTCTATCCCATTGTGGAAGTTGCTGAATTTATTTACAAAGTTTGGTACCTAACCACATTTTTGTTTTTGAGTTATGATGTTCGTAGATATACGCACACACGGATACTGTTTTCTAAATATGGTTTATTTCGGATGTCTCAAATATGTAATTACGGCTAAATATCACTGTTGAATTTTTGGGTAGAATACAATATTTCATTTGCTCCAAGTACGTAGTAGATTAAGTGCAAATCTAATGTGACTGTATTCAAACGAACTTCCTCCACCAATGACAAATTCATATGTATCCGTTATATTTTTATACTATGGAGTGATGTCAGAAGTTAAAGATGTTGGTTGCATAGTTGATATAAGACTTAGTAGAGTTCACAAATTCACAAGGAGCCCACCTCGGTAGCATGGACGGTAGCATGTAAACCTCACGTTCAAGAGCTCCCGAGTTCGAATCTCAGTCAGGGTGAGTTACCTGGATAAGGTTTTTCCCGTGAGTTTCCCTTATCCTGAAATACGAATGTCGGGTAACTGTGAGCTCTATAGGCTCCGGACTCTTTTGAGCTTCATTTCACCCATTCCATTCATCGTCCCATATGACTTAACGTTGGAGGACGTAAAATTAAAAAAAAAATCACAAGGATGAATAATCAAAGATTCGAATACATGTGACTGGAGAAAATGTATTTGTTATTGTGCATCGTGTCATTGATATTTCTTAGTAAGAGCTAAAAGAAAGTAATGTCACAGTAAAGGGACGAAAATGCTTTCTTCTCAAATAATTTAGCTACAGAAGGGCACTTAAAAGTAATACTTTTTCTTCAACATTCAATTTATCGTTTTATTTTTAATGAAGCACTCTTGTTTCCTCTTAACCTCCATGAGGTTGTCACTGGCGAGTTTAAATATTTTAAAATTAAAGATTCTATTATTTTGTACTCGATGCATAGAATGCTATGACGTATACCTACAGCTACCCGAGGCTAACGAAAGAGATAGGCTTCGGCGCGACAGGAAAACTTTCGTGTGACGTCACACAGGCAGTCTGAGAGAGTGGACAGCGTAGCGCAGAAGTTACATTGTTTTGTTAGTGAACTGAATGATTATGAATAAACAGTATTTCACAATGTTCATCGTTCTAGACAATTATACTTTAATTAACATAATTATACAAGCAATATTATATTAGAAGGGATTTTATGTCTCGGAGCTGATTTTTGGTATGCTCGTACTACTAAGCTATATTACGTTTCTTATAATTACTTACGTATTTATAATATATACCACTTATGTTGTTATACTTTTTAGATCTATAAACATAATACTTTAAAGAATAAAGAAATAATGTATAAATGATGAGATACAGTATATCGCTCACCTTCAAATAAAGTTTTCACAAGACATTTTGAATCCCTTTTTCCTAAAAAAATTACCTATATTTCTCGCACAATAATTTCAGTTTAACTGTTTATCGAATCAGGAACTATGAATGTAAAATGTTAGGATAATACCTAGAAAAAAAGGTGAGGTAATTAAATAAACAAATGAGAGTTACATGCAATTACACCACTATATGGAGATATTTATACGTACCAAACGTATGAGGTGATCCTTGTGTTCTGTCAAACTCCATACTTTAGCATAATTATTTTTACAGATGTTAGTGATAAATCCACAGGTTTAACACTGATATATACACTGAGTATATACAAAGTACAGAATGTAATGTAATCCATCAAAATAGTTTATGGAAGAAGTCTTATGATCACAAATAATGCCAAAATAATTGTTTATCGAATCAGGAACTATGAATGTAAAATGTTAGGATAATACCTAGAAAAAAAAGGTGAGGTAATGAAATAAACAAATGAGAGTTATATGCAATTACACCACTATATGGAGATATTTATACGTACCAAACGAATGAGGTGATCCTTGTATTCTGTCAAACTCCATACTTTAGCATAATTATTTTTACAGATATTAGTGATAAATCCACAGGTTTAATACTGATATATACACTGAGTATATACAAAGTACAGAATGTAATGTAATCCATCAAAACAGTTTATGGAACAAGTCTTATGATTACAAATAATGCCAAAATTTGTTTTCAGTTTTTTCACTTTTCTTGTAGTGTCTGAATCACAAGATTTCTCATTGGTCATTTTCACAAAATTACTAATCAATATTTTGTTAACACAAAGAGCAACACTATCCAGTTTCTCAAATAGGGTCTTCTTATGTAAACATTTACATTCAGTACCAGTATTGTGTACATCTGATCTCAGAAGTTTAATTTTACAAATTTTCTGAACTACAGAGAGCTGTTTCCCAGAGGTTAAGAAATTTTGAGAGTCTCTTGCTAATAATGACATTGTATGCCATGCCAAACCAACAGTGAATACCACTTTGTCTGTGGGTAATGTTAATTTTCCTCTGTCTAAGTCCTTTACAAAGTCATATGAAGAATCCACTTCCACTTGTTTATTTAATTGGAGCCATGAACTACATATATTACACTTAGATTACCGTAGCACTTGTCTAGATGCAAATCCCCCCAAATATGTCAGTATTGGCACTGTATCATTAGGAATTACTTGCATTTCAAACTCTTCATCCAAAATATCAGAAAAACCATTCAGGTCAATATCATTATCATAATTTTGTTGGGTAGGTAACAGTTCTTTCAAATTTACACTACCATTATGAGCAGCAAACAACACAGTATTTTTAAATCTCAATTTCCTCTCATTTTCCAATACCTGTAGGTAAGTTATATAGTAATTTGCACCACTTAGCTGTCTGTATGATCCAAAACGACCCTCCAAATTATCACTCTGAAATTTGCTTAGCAAAATGTAATCTATGTTGTATTTCTCAAATAGATATGGAATGATTTCCAGGAAAGATTCCAGCGTAGTAATCAAGGACTGAAATGTCTGCGGAGTTAAAGCATTTACTGATGGAACAGACACCCTCCAATTTTTTAGCCAATGACACATTTTACTTAGAAATTCAAATTGCATATCTCTTTGGCTTTTAATGGCCTCTCTGTATGGATCATTGAATCATTTCCCTTCGAACACACTTTTAACATTAACTATTTTCCACCAGTTAACAATATTTAAGAAATTTGCAGTCTCATCAATATTTTCAGAAACACCAAGATCTTTTGTGACATGTTTCAAGGCCACAATGTTATTGTCATTGAAAATTTTCAATGCCAAGCTCACATTCTGCTTCTGAATTGACGATGGATATAACACTTTGGTGTAAAGTGTGTGCCCATACTTAACTAGGTTTTTCTTTTCTTTTTCATACATCAACTCTAAGTGCCTGTATTGAGCTGAAAGTATATTGGAGTGATGATTGAAATCAGAAAAATATAAGGTCTTATTTGCATTTCTTTTGGTCTCCCAATTATTTCTGATACATTTTAAAATGTGGACGGTGTCAAATATAAAGAAAAGCCTTCTTGATGAGTCTAGTGGGTGAGTAATGCTGGGCTGCAAAATTTTATTTGGGGTCATAAGTTCATATGCTTTTCTGTTCACAATATTATTGTCCGCAATTAAACTAATAACTGTAAAACCAATTCTTTCCAACATACCCAGAACTTCTATAATGTATTTCTTCAGCTGTTCACTTGTTAAATTGATAACTGGTATAATGGAAACGACATCAACATATTTAGAAAGTAGTGAGGACATCATGAAGACTTGAGCAGTTTTTGCACATTTCTGAGGATCAGTTGCACTACTGCCATAAATAGCACCTCCTTTAAATGACAGTTGTGGATGAATATATATTTCATCCATCACGAGAGATACTAAGTGTTCATGACTTTTTAAATGTTTAAATCTGTTTTCCAAGTAAGAACTACTTTCCAAGGACAATTCATAGAATGAAATTAGTTTCTGCAGTGTACGTGGGTGTGGCAAAATCAACATATCGCATTTTCTTAGTGCATTGTAGGCAGATGATGAATGGACATACAGAGTGGAAGCAAGAATCATGCATTTGTTGCCATAACGCCTGTTATTCTTTGGAGTCTGTGACAGATTTAATTGCTCTACAATAAACTTCATATGCTCATTCTCATCATGGTATGGTAGAGCCTGTAGCAGCTGGATAGCAGATTCTATTTTATCTCTAACTGTGGGTAATATTTCACCATTTTCAATTTGTGTCATAATACTATCCAAAACATTTAATGAATTCAATTTTTTCACATTATTAGTACTAGAAGCATTGATGCAAACGTTGTCCAATACAACAGTATAAGTTAAATCATCTTTGACTGTTATAAAAGAAATAACACAAGGTGTGCCATTGTTTATACCCATTAAACAAATATAAATTGTTCCCTCGTCCTTAATTACTGTCCAATTAGCCTTACTGGAATTGAGTTTTCTTATATCTACAAAAGAAATAATGCTATCTACATTATTTATTAAATCCCTTTTCACATGCAGTTTATTTGATTGAATACTGTCTCGAAATGCCTGGACCAAATTTTCGTCTTCTTTATCAGCAAGACGTTTTATTTCGGGAATAGTTTTAGATCAGTAAGAGGGTGTATTAGGAAATATTGTTGCTACAGCATTTTCTGTGAGTTTAGAGATTTTTCTTTCATATTCTATCAACTCTCCCTTTGAAGTAGAAATCCTGTCCATTCTTATAACACACGACTCCTCAAAATGCTTTATGCACACAAAAGGATTTTTTAATTTTGAAAAATCCGTCGGAATATGCCGTAGCCAGATCTTACGAAGATTTTCGTCTTTTGGTAGTGAAAATGTTGTCGTTTTTTCACTTTCTGTGTCATAATTTGATCTACACCCAAAGACACTACAACGTCGAGGCATTTTTTACAACTCTGAGTACCTAAAAAGGAAAATAATAGTAATAGTAACATTAACTTGTATCCACCATGTTGTTGAACACAGAAGTTATTATTTCGTTTAATAATGGAGATAATTTTCTGTACGTTTAAACAAAGATAGAACTATGTAATATCACACGTATAATAAAAGAATAAGCAGAATTTACTAAAATAAATGCTTCAATATAGATTCAAATGAGAAGATGCAATATGGCATCGAAGCCGTTAGAACGTTCCCAGAGGTTAACTTACAGCCTACTTGAAAACACTACTAAATACATAAAATTTACGAATAAACTGGAATATGTGTTAACTACATGATAATATAACACTTTTTCACTAACCTGAACCACTAAATATTATTCATTTCACTAGTTAACAAAGTAAAACAAACGTAATATCACACAGACCACACGAACGACATACAGCCCAAAGCCTATACTGTACAGGTCAGGACTGCTGTTATCAGCTGATTCAAACGCACCATAGCCTAATCTCTTTCGTTAGCCTGGACAGCTACCTAATATATAAGCGCAGATGAACATGAAACATACTGCAATACGTAAGTCCACATTAGAAACAAAAACTAGGTATGTAGGGGCATACAAATCGGATGTATACTAATCACATGCCGTCTGTTTTATTTCGTTCTCTCCATGAGGTGCTGTGTGGATGTAAGCAAGAGATGCAGCGGCCTTGTTTGCTCTCTTAAGCTAGAACTTGGCTTTAAACGCTATTATAAATTTAAAATGAGTTTTATTTATGAAGCTTGTAATTCTCAGCGTCCTATTTTATATAGGCGGTGAATGACCGCTTGTTTACTCAGAGGCCTCTTTATCACATTTGAGTCTCTTTTACGTATCGTAAATCTGTGACGCGGGATAACCGACTTTCCTTCCCTTCCGAAGGTAGTCATGCTAAGAACTTACAAGCCCGAACAAATCTATCACCTTCCGCGGATTTGTACTCGTGACCTCTGGAATCAGAGGCTAGCATGTTACCCTTACATCACGAAGTAGGACGACCCTAAAATGTGGAAGTATTTCACTCGTCGGAGTTCGCATGAAAGCTATTTCAAGGAATTGACATGCCGTTATTTCAAGCAACCAGCTTCTGGAACTTCCACTAAGAAACTTGAGAGGAACGAATGACCAAAAATGAACAAATAATATAAACAGTGTTTATTATCCAGTTTTACGTGTATAGTGCATCTTTTACTGCTTTAAATTACTCTAATTCTGAATTTAACCGATTATGCTTTTGTTCTAAGGGAAATGCAAATCAGAGGAATTTTGGTTCAATTAGATTTAGGAATATAATTGTAAAGATTGTACCATTGGGATTATAACCAATACACATAATACTACTCGTATTCACAGTTATTAGCAATTCTGACTCCGTTTTGTCGATAAGTAACAGATTTGTAATTATCTTTCGTCTTACATCATGAATTATGAATGGAATAGATATAGTAAGCTTCAGAGCAGTAAATATCAAATGGTCTACCATTCACCAATACTTGGGATAGATGATCTCTGGAAGTTGGTAGCCGATACCAAATGCTAGCCGGAAAATGACTTAGCTGTAGTACCTGTCTGTGTTGCCCACTATAATGCTGGCGTTGTGGACGTCCCAGTTTCTATTCCCGTTGGACTGGTAACTCTTCATCCTGCATTTATGTTTCTATAGATTAATATGAGGCAGCTAAAATAAGGAAAACTTTATTGATTACACAAAACATAATTTGATTTATATACTACTTAGATGATTTTCTCTGCTAATTCTTGAAAAAAATATGGGGAAGGCTCCATATCGAATATTTGGTGGAAGGCAACACCTTCTCCAACTTTTATTTAGGTGGTAGAGAAAGAAAGCGAATAACGTATTCCTATATGAAAAAAAAAATTATGCGCAGACGAATGTCGGGTAGCTCTAAGCTCCATGGAACCTGGGGTCATTTGAGCATCTTTTCACCCATTCCATTCAGCGTCCGATATGACTTAAAGTTGGAGGACGTAAATTGCAAAAAAAAAAAAAAAAAAAAAAAAAAAGTATGCGTTTTAAAATAAAGAACAATATTAGTTAATAATATGGTCTATCTCGGATCTGGTGTACTCCACAAATATGTACATATTTTACATAAATTTTACGCAATAATTCAACGACTTTTACATTTTGTGTGTAGGTAGAAAGATTTTGTCTATTTCTTGCGGTTTACCGGTTAAGTAAAATGCATCAAGAATGAAGAGGCTTAAGGGTACATTGCCAGAAAATTCAATATACACATTTCATTTATCATGAAAATTTCTAAAAGCACGGGCTATAAGTATCAAAATCTTTATAGTCGGTTTTTCAAAAATTAAAAAAAAAAAAAAATTGAAAAATGTTCCATGTATCGGAACATGAACTTAGGTGAAACCTGAATATCGAAATTTTGAGTGAAATAACATACTTCCCCTGCCTGCCTCAGTAGCGTAGATGGTAACATGTCTGCCTCACGTTAAAGAGGTCCCGAGTTCGAATCTCGGTCAGGGTGAGTTACCTGGATAAGGTTTTTCCGGGATTTTCCCTTATCCTAAATGACGAATTCTGGGTAACTCTAAGCTCCATGGACCCTGGGCCCATTTAAGCATCGTTTCACCCATTCCATTCATCGTCCGATATGACTTTAAAAAGTTAAAGGACGGAAATTACACAAAAAACTCACCTGCTTACTGCAGTAATAGAGAAGGTATCAAACGATACTTAGAGTAATACAAAATAACGGATAAATAATTTCGCTTGATTCTTTTGCTTCATTCGATTTTTATTTATAGTTGAATTCTCGTTTAATTGAATAATTATGCAATAATTCAGTAAGCTCACATCAATTTTGATACTAGATGTTGAGTCACCAAACATGTTGGCATTTGCCACTGTTGTGTACTTTAGAACATTGTTGCAGTGAGAGAGTTGCCCTGCCCTGTATATAGTGTAGGTAGAGAAGGCTTGGCTTGCGATGAAGCAATTAGAACAGGTTTTGTGTGCTTATCAATTGGTCCACATCACAAGGTGACAATTGTTATGTACTTGTAAATCCATTCGCTGCACGCTGTGATTTACCTACTTGTCTCCTGCTCATTTGTGTCAACGTACCTCCTTGCTAGACACTGTATTTTTTGTCACAATGTTTTACTGTGCGACACGTTAACCTTAAGCGAACCAAAATATGTGTAACCTTTTGCATAACTTTTTTTTCCCCTTCCGTTACATCACCGAGCATGGTGTTAGCGCACTCGGGTTTCACTCAGCTCCGTAAAGTCGGGGTGAGGGAATCCGAAGCATTGGCCTCATAGAGGGGCCAGCCCAACGCCTGGGATGCGAGCGAGAGAAGTGGAGGACATTACGAGGGCGAAATGGGTGATAGGAAAGAGGATGATGATGGAGCAGTTGGTGGAAGGATGGCGTGGGAAACCGGAGATCCCGGAGAAAACCCGCCCCAGTGCTATGTTGCCCACCACAAATCTCACTTTGCGGTCGCCTGGGATCGAGCCAGGGCTGCCTTGGTGAGAGTCGAGTGATCTAACTACTCAGCCACGGCGCAGCGCCGCCTTCGTGAGAGTCGATCGCTCTAATCACTTGGCCACGGCGCGGCCTTGGATAACTAATTGAAGTTAAAATTATACGCTAATATGATATCGACGAAGCAAAAGTCATATTTGTTAAATATTAGTAAATGTGTGATACACTTTGGATAACTGGATTAGTTTGGAGGGTATTTGGCACGGAAACTACACTTGGTTTATTGTTCCTATGCCCTAAAGTGGGCATCTCACTTGAGTTGAGGTGAGAGAAGACGCGGTGTGGTCGTCCCAAAAGAGTCATGACAGTGCGGAGGTCATGGTCCCTATATTTTACTTAGATGGAAACTTCCCCCGGCAGGCCAAGACAATGTACATCCCAGTCAACTGTGGTTAGGAAACGGTCCACCACGAAACCTGGGTTCGGAGACCGGCTACCGTCCTACAAGGAGGAGGAATTGGTTCACTCAGAGCAAATCATCCTGCCATGCACCGCTGACGCCCGCCCACATTTCGAGTCTGAAACGGACCAACAGATGAAAGATAATGTGAAATATCATAATGGAGATGAAATGGACAGGAAATTCAGGGAATGTAATTAACCTACCCAAGATTCGCTTGGTGACCCAGAAAAAACGCGAAGAAAACTCATGGGTCAGATAGGTCGGCCACGGGAATGGAACCCGTGCTTCCTGAATGCGGGCCAAAGATGAAACCACCTGAGCCACCCCGCTTGGTTAGAATACGTTACTATTTCTTTTTACCATAATATTGCTTATTTTGTTTAAAGAGTATTATGCAACAGATGTTTCTCCTATCAGCATTTATTTCTGTATGATAAAACGGTAACGGATTGATTATTACGTCTATAAAATAGAAAGTCTTAGCGCAAAGAGCTTATGTGTTGCACTCACATGATTTTCTATACTCATTCTTGTGCAAACCGTTGTTTTTAACTGTTCCACTTTATACTTCTTGGGAATCGATATATATATATATATATATATATATATATATATATATATATATATATATATATTTCTAGAAATTATTTTACTATATTTTTCTTTATAATTAGAAATGGAATTGTGGAATGAATTTACCTTAAGGTTAGTGTAATCTCTTGAGAGGTGGTCGCTATGAGGTGACTTTGAAATTTCCCTTCTGAAAAAAATTCATGTTTTGCATTCATATGACGTTCTCAATTCTTGTATAAAATCCTCTTACAAACGTTATTTTCTTCTACCTATGTCATGTTAACATTCGACAAAGAAACAAAAGGGAAAGAAAAGAGCACACACATTTCCTGGTATAATGGAAATAGTTGAATATAGTAGATTTTAAATGCTACGATCGACTTCCTATTTGGGAATAGCTTAGTCTTTGAAAAGTCAAACCAAATGCAAGCAATATTTCGCTAATGGTTAAATCCACAGAAATGTCCATAAACGTGATTTAGAGGGCGTCACTTCATAATAGTGCATCCTCTTTTGCAGACATTTCTCTCGCTTTTACACACCTTTCTTGTGTTTTATTATGATTTGATTGCGTTTATAGCTTTTAGTGTTTTCTTAAATAATTTTGATTTAATTGCTAATTTTTGTGATTTTTACAGTAATTTTTCCAGTTTTGCACAGGTATTTTGTATGCTTTAAAAGTAGTTTTCTAAATCTTTACTAAAGTTCTATATGTTCTGCTAGCATCACGCGTGTGTCCTACATAGTCTCTAATCTAACCTAGCCTTGGTTAATACAACCTGAAAAATGCAGCATTCATTGTGCCTTTCGTTATAGTTACATTTTTCAACATTTTGGTCATTCGGTGGTACATATACTCGTCTAAACATCCTGTAATCTACATATTTTATCCTTCCTTTCTTTCTTTTATTTTTTAATTCACGTCCTCTAGCATTAAGTCATTTCGGACCATGAACGAAATGGGTGAAATGATACTCCAATGAGCCCAGAGCTTAAAGTTACCCGACCCTCATCTTTCAGGTGACGGTTAAACCCTGGAGAAAGCCTTCCAGATAGCTCATCCTGACCTAGATTCGAACTCGGGACCTGTTGATTGTGAAGTAGACACGCTACTATCTACGCTACAGAGGCGGTTTTTTATCGTCTTGTAACTTAATACCCTCTTAAAACTTAACCGAACCAGACTCCACCGTTATAGAGTCAAGAGATGTTTACAGTTTTTTTCTTTCAAATATTTATATGGATTAGTGATAGTTTATTGTTGTTTTTATGGACTTTTATGCACCTTTTAGAACATCAGGACACTAGTTTAAGTATCATTTGTATGTGTATTTTATCCATTTATATTGGTTTTGTACTTTTTCCAGTGTTCTGGCCGTTTTTCAGAGTAGTTTGGGCTCGTTTATAAACATGTTAGGCACTCCACAGGACATTTTTGAAGCACGAGTTAGAGGAGCGCATGTTGAAGGTATTGTAGTCTCTGGAACAGTGCAATTAATTGCAGTTTAATTACATGCTAATAATAGTCTTCTTATGACTAGCGGTTGTATAATCGTTAAAACCCTGGGGAATGTACTTTTAAATGTCTTTAAACCTAGGAACTTTTCAAATTATGGTCAAAAACTTTAAGTTCGTAAGCTTTAAAGTATATAGCAACCTTTATATATTCATTACTTTTTAGTTTTCATATGACAGAAGTTTTTTATTTTCAGATTACTCTGTGCAAAGCAGTTTTATGTATACATATAGGAAATTTCTTATAAATAATAATATTAATATTTTAACTTAGATTTTAACTTATGATTTATAAAGTGATAAAACAAATCTATGTTGTGTAAATGTATAAGCTAAAAATTGAAGGTATATTTAACATTTCTTTCAAATTAACAGAATAATTTTTATTGTCTGCGTGCTTTATTGGTATATTATTAAATGAACAAACTATAAAATCAAATATTTTAAACAGTATGTTTGTTGAATGTTTTAATAGGAAACGGGAGAATAAGCGTGTGGACGTTTCGAAACACATTTTACAAATGTGTAATATCTTACATATCTACATCTACATCCTAAATACTCTACAAGATTTCCGCGAATCAAATTCATATCGATTTTAAATATTTCCCAGACGTTTTTCTATAGATAAGCCTGTTCATATTATTTGTAATTTTTTCCTTTTCAACCGCCCGAAGTGATTTATATTTTATTCAGTTGCTTCTTGCTAGTAAATACTCTCGTACCAATCAGTGTACCTCCTGTTAAATGATAGTAGTTATTTTCATTGCTTTTCATTTCGTTGAGTATTGCACGATTATTTTGGTAACATGTGTTATGACACAAAAAGTCCTCATACACAGCATGAACAAATCTGTTGTGTCCACTTATTAACTCTGGCTCAAAGTGTTCTTAAAACCATTTATTAGTTCCTGTTTTGTAGAAATTTTGTTACATATAGTCTTACAGGTACAATGGGAATAATAGAGTTAATTATGCTTAAGGAATAGTGAAATATTTTAAGAGTTGTCGCTACGTGATGGATTTGAAATGGCACTCTGTTCTTTTGAAACGGTACTCTCTTCCTCGAGTTGATTAATTAACTGTTAAGGAATATATGGAAGATTAATTGAAACAAATATCTTGTGTGTAAGTGTGTATGTGTGTGTGTATTGTCAAGTTTGTTACGAACTCTGAAAAGGTCGTTCTTCCTCCCCTAGTAGGACGGACGCAACCATAAATTATAAGGGTCGCACCCGGTGTTTATTTTCAAGCATAGTTTTGAAAGGGAACATCTTAGATGGTCTAGAAAGATGAGAGAGAGGTTGTTCTAGTAAAAGGGACCCCATATGCGTTCTACCAGCCAACTAATTAAAAATAATGAACTGAAGGGGAAAGCGAAGTGCCATATGACCTTCTGGGAACAAATATCTATCCAAAGTCAGTTGGCGGCTGTGGGCCAAGCTAAGATGTCGTGTGATAGCACACGGACAGAAATCGCGTGCATTAAAAGTAGTGGGTCGCTGTGGGCCAAGCTAAAATTATAGATACGGGAGTACAACCACGCCAGCGCAAAGCCAACCATTCAGAGTTCGTCTAACATGTATTTCGAGAGTAATTGAAATACAACCGATCGTCTTAAGAGAATAAAACTGTGTTTCTTTCCAAGTATACTAATTGATCCACCCAAAATACCCTGAATCAAGAGATCCTTGCTACAGATCCTATATTCATAAATTTTAGGATAACTCCCAGAGCAGCCACGGACATCGATATTTTCAAATTATCACTGGCGAGGCTGACGACCCTAGGAGTCAAAACTTCTGCCACATAATGGCGCCGAACTGAGGGACACCAATCCTGCCACACTTTGTATGTGGAGGACATAAAAAGAATAACAGTTCTACATTCGAAAGTAATATAAGTAGTACAAGTCCAGAAACTAACATGGAAAATCTCGCAAATGTTACACTCAATAAAAATCTATCTTATTCAAATTGTTATTTAACGTAATATGCATTTTGGTATAAGATTTTTGTGTCTTACAATTTAGTTATGCAAAAGTCATCCGGAAAGAAGAGGACTTCGGAGAAATTTGCAGAGTATTAAGGTATGAAAATATGTTATACGTGTGCTGTATTAGTCAAAATCGTTAGGAGCCATTTTATAGAAAATAAAACTTTTCGAAAAACGTTTGAATAATCTGAAGTGGGAACGATTTTCTTCAAAATCAAGTGGCATCCTTGGAAGATGCTGAACTTAATTGCCAAGATTGATATTCAGTCGACTTTTCAGTTTTGAGTGATACTATTCTCACAGCCAGAGGCGCGCACGCGCGCTCGCGCGCGCGCGCACACACACACACACACACACACACACACACACACACACACACACAGGCGCGCGCGCAGCACAGATGCCTGTCAGTAGTCAACTGGCGTATAAAGGAGCTCTTGCAGGGCAACATTCTGACAAACCGGTGGCACTGATATGAATCTGGCAATTGACATCGTCGTTAGAAGAACAAGATATTTAAATTTGCTTACTTTATGCGGTGTTGTTGCAACTACGCTAGCCTTTAAATCCACATGTCCAATTTTAATTGGAAGTATTTTTATAGCCTGTGACAAGTGTGCTTGTCAATAATAAATCTGCCTGTGATCTTTTAAATGTAAATTTGAAGACCCACTTGAAACGAATGAGTATTGTTGCTAATGAGCAGGCATAGGGAAGTTCTAAGCATAAAGCCAAGACGGAAGAAATAATATCTAAATCTATTAAAATCTACTACTAATTACTGATAGAGAGGTGACAAATAACTAACCAGGTTTTCACTCTTGCAGTCTTGTGCAACTGGGACCAGTTTTTGCCTGCCTATTAGTGACCCTTGGCCTCTGTTGTTTTAGAGCCTTTGGTTTGATTGTCGGTAACTTAAAGCCAACTGCTAAGAGTTTCTCAGCCTGCCGCTGAGGAAATGTTTCTAGACTTATGTAAAACCATGTAACCTTAGTTTGAATGAGCTCCTGAGAACGGACATTTAGCATTTCAAAGGATTCTGATTAAAGTATAATAGAACTCGAAAGAATAGCGTAAACATTTGTAAATAATACAGCCATAAGGGCTCATATTATATACGATAATAGATAACAACTACTAATAATGATAGTACTAATAATAATGACGATAATGATAATGATGACAATAATGATGATGATGGTGATGGTGATGATAATGTTTTGCTTATCTTGATTTCTCAATAATAAAACACCCAATTACAGAGACTCCCATAAATAATCGGACAAAGCAGAGTACTGAGTTTGGAAAGTGAAAATCAAAATTTGATGTGCTGTTTTATTGAAATTAATGATAATCGACAGTTACACGGTTCCTTCTTGTAAGAAAATAAATGTTATCACATAAAAATTATATAATTCGGGCCTTTTTAAAAACTAAAATGAAATATTACATTTTTTGGCCCTCAAAAGTAATCGGACATAACTTTAGGGTGATAAAAAATATGTCTTATTACTTGTGACTCTCCCTTTTCTTTTCACTACTTCTCGCAATCTATTTGGCATGTTGTGAACCAGGTATTTCAGGTAGGCTGTAGAACGTTTACTCCATTCCTCTTGCAACCTCTCCTTCAAGTGCTGCTTGTACGTGATGGGGTCTTCCGCACGGCCTTATACAGTTTATCCCATACTACTTCTATGGGATTAAGATAGTTGACTGAGGGGGCGGATGTAGTACATGAGGATAGTTGTAAAGTATCCATAGCTGCCCAATGTGGGACGTATACTTTGATCATTATCCTGATAAAAAGAGAAGCTGTCCAAAATACCCATCATTTCTGCACTTTGCTTTAAATTTTGCTGTAATAGTCTAAGAGAGATTTCCTTTTTCATGGTTGTGTCTATGAACACCAGCTTTTCCACTCCCTAAAGGAAATACAGCACCATACCACTACGCTTCCTCCGCCGTGTTTCACTGTGCCTTGTAAATTGCGCTCTTCCAGCTCTGTGTTTGGTTTCCTCCACATAACCACCCTGCCATCGGAACCAGCAGGGTTGTATTTGCTTTGGTCACCAAAAATAACTTGGTCCCACCAATAGGTTGTCTTGTTAACAAAGTCTTTGCCAAATTGTAATCGCTTCCTTTTATATCTGCTGGAAATGTATGGCTTTTTTCTGGCTACGCGACCATTAAAATCTTGTTTTCGTATGGCCTTTCTGACCGTTTCAGGGCTGTCAGTCCCGGTTCTTCCTGAATGTCAGCGCAAATCACTGGAGCACTTATACGCGGATTCCATTTTACCTTCCGCATAATATAAGACTCCTGCCTATCAGTAAGAAGTTTTGGTCGCCCTGGCATTGCTCGATATTCAATTCCGTCTTCATACTTATGCCGGTAAATTATGTCACTAACTGTACTTTTGCTAAGATTCACAATCCCCGCTATTTCCCGGTATGTTTTGTTCTTTTCATAGTGATAGGTCATTAACTGAGTCTGTTCAAAGGTACTCTGCTTACCTCTGGGCCCTATAATATGCTTTTGCCTTCTTCTTGGTGCACAGTTTACGTACTTCTACTGTGTTGGAAGCTCTTAGTTTAGCCACATTTTCAATCCTTAAAATTGATGTTCATAGAAATGATTTTTGCTTAACACAAAGAGTACCTTGAGATTGATACACATAATCTATCCTGCTTTATAGAGCACTCCATAGTGAAATGCAAAGTCTGTCCGATTTATTATGGGAGTCAGTGTATATTAAACCACCTCAACAGAAAACTGTTAAGAGTATCTTCTGAACAAATAACATTAAGGTTTTGCTCTCCGATAAAAGATGTTTGAAGTGGTACAATATGAATTGCGACTTGCACACAACAATCTTCCTATTGTGGCTAAGTACGAACTTTGGTATTTAGGCAATTGTGAAGAGAAAGGATACCTGTTTCATTCTTTCTTGCTTGAACTTTAACCTCCTTTAACGGTCAAATCATTTCGGAAAGAGAATGAACGAAATTGTTACAATGATGCTAAAGGGTCCGAACTCCTTAAATCTTAAATTGTCCGACTTTCATCTTCTCAAGATAAAGAAAGTCTTCAGAAAAACTTATCCGGATGACTCTGAATTGCCGAGATTGAAATTACAGCCTCTTAAATGCGAAGTAGACACGCTATTAACACACCACAAAGGTGGGCTCGGCTGTGAAGACATCGAGAAGATTATTTACGATGAGATCTTTTTACTCCTTTTGATTTTTGTTTGAAATATAGTAATAGTCCTTAGCTATTGAAACTACATAGAAAGCATAAGCTCTCTAAATGAATGTTGGAGAAAGGTATGAAGACAGACTTAAAAAATAATTGGTCTTAGCCGAGTCGTAGTCCGTGACCTTGGGATTAATAGGTCAGCGTGTAAGCAAGTGAGCCACCCAGACCGACATACCTTATAGGTGAAATACTATTTCAGAATATAAAACATATATTGTTCTAATGTTCCCAAATGTGTACCATTTTTGGTAAATATTTATCATGATGAACCTTACATATGTGGAACACTATGAATGATATGCTGAAAACCTTTGAAAATCGTTGGAAAAAACAGTTCATCCTAAAGTAGCATTTCTTAATTTACAGTGCCAAAAGTCTTTCGTGCTGGTTGTGCATGGTAGTTTGTGGTAGACATATTAAAGAAAATCTGTAATACCACGCTCTAATATTCTGGAAAGTTAGGTGTGAGACACCAATTGTCCAAATTGTGGATCAGATTCAATCTGATAACTGGTTCTGCGGAGCCGTTCTTTAACCAGTTTCTCGACAGTAATTAACTGTATTATCCAGCTGTATCAGAAATGGCTAAGATACCGCCCTTGATAATAGCTGTGTTTTCAATGCGCTCCCCACTTCTCTTGGTTCTTGTTAATAGGGCCATATACGGTTGTGGATTTGGCGTATTGGGAGGACAGGTAATGGATTCAAAATGGAAATTAATTTTAGTTTCATTTGTGCTATCATTGCCCACCTTCTTCAGACGAAGTTATCTTATACGATGATTGTGTAATTACAGTAACTCCGTTATAAGTCTGGTCGATCTTGAAAGAGGTATACAATTATCTACTCTTTTCAGGGTTACTTCTGGATGTTTATCTCTGTCATGTATGTGGAATTGTAGCTGAATCACATTAACAGGTTAGGAAACCTTTAAAGCTTTATGATCAAATTGAATTGAACAGCAATGGCGATTCCTGCTTAAAACAGGAAGAGGTTTCCTACAGCTTTTACAGGATGGTTCAAAAACATTTTTATAAACAATGAGCTAGGATTGCTTGCATCCAAAGAACATAAACATATGTTCCATACTTCTCGTTATTATTGAAAGTTAATTTCATGACCTGTCAACACATAAAATTCATAATAATTATTCTAAATGACCTCTTGTTTCTACACACGCGTATACTCGGAACATCGACTGTCGCACCCTTTCAAAATTAGGAATAGTGAATGTTGGAGAAAGGTATGAAGACAGACTTAAAAAATAATTGGTCTTAGCCGAGTCGTAGTCCGTGACCTTGGGATTAATAGGTCAGCGTGTAAGCAAGTGAGCCACCCAGACCGACATACCTTATAGGTGAAATACTATTTCAGAATATAAAACATATTGCTCTAATGTTCCCAAATGTATTCCATTTTTGGTAAATATCACGATGAACCTTACATATGTGGAACACTATGAATGATATGCTGAAAACCTTTAAAAATCGTTGGAGAAAACAGTTCATCCTAAAATAGCATTTCTTAATTTACAGTGCCAAAAGTCTTTCGTGCTGGTTGTGCATGGTAATTTGTAGCAGACATATTAAAGAACATCTGTAATACCATGCTCTAATATTCTGGAAAGTTAGGTGTGAGACACCAATTGTCCAAATTGTGGATCAGATTCAATCTGATAACTGGTTCTGCGGAGCCGTTCTTTAACCAGTTTCTCGACAGTAATTAACTGTATTATCCAGCTGTATCAGAAATGGCTAAGATACCGCCCTTGATAATAGCTGTGTTTTCAATGCGCTCCCCACTTCTCTTGGTTCTTGTTAATAGGGCCATATACGGTTGTGGATTTGGCGTATTGGGAGGACAGGTAATGGATTCAAAATGGAAATTAATTTTAGTTTCATTTGTGCTATCATTGCCCACCTTCTTCAGACGAAGTTATCTTATACGATGATTGTGTAATTACAGTAACTCCGTTATAAGTCTGGTCGATCTTGAAAGAGGTATACAATTATCTACTCTTTTCAGGGTTACTTCTGGATGTTTATCTCTGTCATGTATGTGGAATTGTAGCTGAAGCACATTAACAGGTTAGGAAACCTTTAAAGCTTTATGATCAAATTGAATTGAACAGCAATGGCGATTCCTGCTTAAAACAGGAAGAGGTTTCCTACAGCTTTTACAGGATGGTTCAAAAACATTTTTATAAACAATGAGCTAGGATTGCTTGCATCCAAAGAACATAAACATATGTTCCATACTTCTCGTTATTATTGAAAGTTAATTTCATGACCTGTCAACACATAAAATTCATAATAATTATTCTAAATGACCTCTTGTTTCTACACACGCGTATACTCGGAACATCGACTGTCGCACCCTTTCAAAATTAGGAATAGTGAATGTTGGAGAAAGGTATGAAGACAGACTTAAAAAATAATTGGTCTTAGCCGAGTCGTAGTCCGTGACCTTGGGATTAATAGGTCAGCGTGTAAGCAAGTGAGCCACCCAGACCGACATACCTTATAGGTGAAATACTATTTCAGAATATAAAACATATTGCTCTAATGTTCCCAAATGTATTCCATTTTTGGTAAATATCACGATGAACCTTACATATGTGGAACACTATGAATGATATGCTGAAAACCTTTAAAAATCGTTGGAGAAAACAGTTCATCCTAAAATAGCATTTCTTAATTTACAGTGCCAAAAGTCTTTCGTGCTGGTTGTGCATGGTAATTTGTAGCAGACATATTAAAGAACATCTGTAATACCATGCTCTAATATTCTGGAAAGTTAGGTGTGAGACACCAATTGTCCAAATTGTGGATCAGATTCAATCTGATAACTGGTTCTGCGGAGCCGTTCTTTAACCAGTTTCTCGACAGTAATTAACTGTATTATCCAGCTGTATCAGAAATGGCTAAGATACCGCCCTTGATAATAGCTGTGTTTTCAATGCGCTCCCCACTTCTCTTGGTTCTTGTTAATAGGGCCATATACGGTTGTGGATTTGGCGTATTGGGAGGACAGGTAATGGATTCAAAATGGAAATTAATTTTAGTTTCATTTGTGCTATCATTGCCCACCTTCTTCAGACGAAGTTATCTTATACGATGATTGGGTAATTACAGTAACTCCGTTATAAGTCTGGCCGATCTTGAAAGAGGTATACAATTATCTACTCTTTTCAGGGTTACTTCTGGATGTTTATCTCTGTCATGTATGTGGAATTGTAGCTGAAGCACATTAACAGGTTAGGAAACCTTTAAAGCTTTATGATCAAATTGAATTGAACAGCAATGGCGATTCCTGCTTAAAACAGGAAGAGGTTTCCTACAGCTTTTACAGGATGGTTCAAAAACATTTTTATAAACAATGAGCTAGGATTGCTTGCATCCAAAGAACATAAACATATGTTCCATACTTCTCGTTATTATTGAAAGTTAATTTCATGACCTGTTAACACATAAAATTC
Organism: Mantis religiosa; assembly: GCA_030765055.1. NCBI lineage: Eukaryota > Metazoa > Arthropoda > Insecta > Mantodea > Mantidae > Mantis > Mantis religiosa. Next base: position 86,887,309 of record CM060947.1, on the reverse strand, counting down.
ATAATAATTATTCTAAATGACCTCTTGTTTCTACACACGCGTATACTCGGAACATCGACTGTCGCACCCTTTCAAAATTCGGAATAGTGCTGGATGGTTTCGTAAACTTTGATGACACGTAGATAAAACTTAGAGATAAACTCCAAAGGACTGAGATCGGGTGAATATGCAATTCATGGAAACGGTCGTCCGCTACCATGGTATATATCATGCAGTGCATCTCGAACAGTGTGTTGGGGCCCTATCATGTAAAAGCTACATGTTTTATCATGTTTTCAGGGACACATCTTCATGTAGTAATTCTGTAAAAGGGTTCTGGATAAAGTGTCTATAGATAAAAGCTATAAGATGCTGTGGAAGAACGTATGGACCTATCAGACAGTCTGTGAACGAGTGTATAAGTGGATTTGTGAGATTGGACCTGAAAGACGTTGAACGTAAACGTTAATTAATGACGAGGAAACAAAGATTATGAGACTATGTTTATATTACCTGTTTTCCTTATTTTGAGTAAGAAATCCATGCCCAAAATTTGTAAAAATAGTTTTGAATTATTCTGTATAATTCAAAAGTCCTACATGCTGGTCTCGAACACCCAGGATCATCTGGACTCATCCAAAACCAATTTTCTGATATTCCCATAGGTTAACTTGTAGTACGGTTAAAGTTCTTGTGTTTAAATCAATTGCAAATACTATTATTTTGTATAATTGCAATTCAGGTATTTACATTTTTGTAATCTACATAATTTACGATTCCGTTTCGTTAGCAGTAACATTCAGTTTCTCTTACTGTTGCAAGCAAACTGAGATAGCGACTTTTGGGTACCTAAGTCAATTTATTCACAGATAGAAGCGAGCATTACATGGTTGTCTCTTTTCAGAAAAATCTGATTTACCGTATTACATGTCATTCTATTTGTGATTTTAGTAAGGGAGCGGATTGGGGGGCACCTCAAAACACTGCGGCCAGGCGATCTTTTATAGCCTACAACATTCCTAGAAGGAACAGATTAGGCCAGAGGAAGACAGCTTCGAGAATTGTGACGTATCTCAGCCGGGAGCTAGGCCTGCAGTGCGTGTGACGTCAGGCAGGAGCCATGTAGTACTAGGTTGCCTAAATAAATAGCGCTGTGAGTACAGAATCTGAGGTTTCAGTAAACTGTAGCGCAGTCGATGACAACAATGTAGCTGGCAGGAACCAAATGGAACAATCAAATTTACAATGTGACAATTTATCGAAGAACAAACATACACACAAGAAAGAATTGTCTGATTTTTACAAGAATGTCCCCCAATGATTTCCGAGGTTGTATTCACTTGCCGCGCGGACATTGTGTATGTTTGGCTCGACATATGTGTGCGAATAATTTTTCTTTCTGTTATGAAATTAGCTAAGTCCAAACCCCGAAGTACCTTGTCGGATCACAATCTAACATGCAGCTTTCGATTACAAATTTCCCAGATATTACGTCCTGACATTGATAAACTAGTTAAAGAAAGACGAAGCAAAAAGTGTCGGAAAATGTCCACGTAATTTTTTTTCTGAACGGTCTCCTCTAATTGGCAGAGAAAATTACTTCGTTTTATTTTCTTTACTTTATAACATGCCTGACCTTCAGATAAACTACGAGTTGAAGTTTTATATAGTATCTCACAGTACAGAGCCAAAATGTAATTGCTTATAAACTGTGACCAATTGAGTAATTAAAGCAGTCAGCATTAATATTACAACACCCAAGATGTAAGTTGTACATATTAGTAATACCTGATACGTTTCCTATCTTTCCTACGCTGTCGGAACCCCAACACACCAAACTGTTTGCTTCCTCTTGGGCAGCAGAAATCAGCGTGGTGACGTCACACGTTACCTGCCTTTCGTTCGGGACCATATTTGGCGTTTAGAGCTACGGAGCTGACGTTACACCGCCACTACCTTTCTTCCCCTAGATGAGGCAGAGACATGCCCGAGATGACAGAGGGCGCTGCCAACGAAGCCTATAGAGGCGAATTCGCTAATAGTTGCAGATAGGGTCGCACCACTAGGAGACAAGTGAAGGAAAGGAATCCGTGGAGCAGAGAATGCGCACCAATGTTCGCATAGTGAGAAGGGTAAATCATGGAGAGTAGTTGTTAGGGTACTTTAGATTAGTCTTTAGACAGGAATCCAAACGGTGACTTCCTAAATGCGAGTCGCACACCTTAATGTGGTGTCAACGCGTTTATTAATGGTTAAACAAATTATTCTTATGAGCGTTTGTTTTTTCTGTGTATTTAATTTTAATCAAGGTAAACTTGCAAATTGTTATAACTACAATGAGAATTGTCAAAAAGAACAAGAAGTGGTCAGATTCTTAAGAGCTGGATGCTGTCGTTATGCTCTACCTAAAAATGCGTCTTTCCTGCAGTTGCGTGAAACAACTGAATGTCGGTAATATTGAAAAATATGTCGGTATATTGAACAAATGGAATCGGATATCTAGTAGTCGCTTAGAACGTTAATGGAGATATATTGCATGCTTTAAACAGATCTGCAATTTGATATCATGAGTTTTCATTTACCGTTTAACGATTACCAGTTTATACAAGATGACATAAATGTCTTTCGAGAGAAGAGGACTTCAAAACATAATTGTAGAAAGTTGATGATATACTTCATTTTATTTTTCATTTATATATATTTAACATACTATATTTAATGAAAGTTGTTAGAGCCATTTTTCTAGGAAATACTATATAAACGCAAGGATTCTCATGAGAACTTTAGTATCACATTTTTGAATGATACTCAACTTAAATACTAGGGTTAGGGTTATAGGACAGGATTTGCCACTGCAACCAGTCTTGATCTATTTTACCTGTGTCGCCAAGATGGGCGACCCCGGGAGGAAGGATGAGGCGAGAGGAGACGGGGGTGGCCGTCCCAAGGAGCCACAGCAATGCAGAGGACAAGGTCCCTGCATTTTACGTAGATGGGAACCGTTAGACCAGTGCAACGGACATCCCCCCACTGTGGTTCGGAAGCGTCCCAGCAACCGGCAACCGACCTACCGGTGGCGAATGTGGTTAACTTAGAGCATATCATCCCGCCATGCACCGCCGAGACACCCACCGACACTTCTACCCTGAAAGAGACCACCAGAGGAGAGATTGTGTGAAGTGATAATGGAGATGAAATGGAGGGACAGGAAATTCGGGGGATGTAATTAACCTACCCAGCATTCGCGTGGCAACTAGGGAAAACCCCCGAAAATACCGTAGGTCAGGTAGATTGGCCACGGGAATCGAACCCGGACCTCCCGAATGCGGGCCACAGACTAAACCGCCTGAGCCATCCCGCTTGGTAACCTAAATACTATGTTTGGTATTTGACCGACTGTTCTGTTGTTAATTATGCTCACACTTGCACGCACTCATGTTTATTTTTTCTCGTTTCTTTTTATCCAGAGCGTCTCAAGGTGTGAATTTACAGTTAGATTTCGTTATACAGTTTTTGGGTGGAACGCAATACCTTCTCTACCTGCTTTGCATGTTGTAGAGGAAGTAAAGATTAAATTTCTTGGTTTTTTCCACTGTCTCTAGAACTTTGTGTATGGCTAGTTTTAAACAGCAACAGCTCTTTCAATCAACACAATTTCGGGCGCTGCGCTTGATAAGTAGGTAGTTCAGATTTCTTGTTTATAGTTAATAATGTAATTTTTTTTTTCCTTTGTAGGTAAGTGGCAGTTTGAACTTCGCTTGGTTCTGGGATTGCGGTGAGTGAAATTTTCTCTAAGTTAATCCGTATTACTCGGTTAAAATCAATTTTGTACATAATCCCAGCGGGCCGTATTTTGCGTATTGAGCACTGCATATATTGTTCTGCAAAGTTGAGTATTTTCCTCTCCTTTGCTTCTTGGTTGGCTATTGTGCTCGAGTTTAAGGTTTTTGGATTGTTGCCCTTTTAAAAAGCAAAATTAGGAATGAAATATTATCAATTTTGTGTAGCACATCAATGATAATACAGCGGAAGTGAAGGTAAGTGTCGATATATTAATATACGATTACACAACCGAAAGCATGTGATGATTTTAGTGAATAATATTTTCTACAAAACATTGTCGTTATAGGCAATTATTGGGAAATTGATATGGCTACCATTAGATAAGAATTACTTCTACCGACTCACTCTGCATCTTTCTCTGAGAGTAAGCTTTATTTTAGGCAGGATTTTGTAAATGTGAGAGATGAGAGATCTCGTACCTGCAGAAGATTTTGATCCTATCACTTTTGATACCTTGTACTACTAATATTAGTTAATTCATTTACAAGTTATGTATTATTCTATTGTACAATAGGACAGTCGCATATACTGCACAATACTAATACTTTTTAATAATGCTAGTCTGCGGTTTATCATAGAGAAAGCAGTATCTAAGTGTACAGGCTTTTAGTTTGCAATTTTCTTGTGCTTATGCAAGATGAATGGATGAAGACTGGTGGCCGAGGTTGTTAAGGTACAAGATCTATCAAAGGTAGTTTGCTGTTCAAAACATTTCCTGCCTGATTTCAAGGTTTACGTCAGCTTTGCTTAAGGAGGAGCGCTGAACATAAGCCTGGAACAGTTCCTTCCTAAATTTCCAGCTTTCATTCCATTGTGTATATCATACTTCTGTATCGTATGCAGTAAGATCAGGCGTTAAACACTACTTAAGAGAATAAACAAAAGATGGATAATTTCTCCTTCATTTGTTTCCGGCTTCACGCTCTTGCTCTCAATGCCTCCAAACGACAAAGCGGGTGTTTAGGATCTTGCTAATATAATTAAGAACTTTACAAAACATGTTCATAGTGGATAAGTACTCATGAAAAGCAACTCACTTGGTTTGTCATATTTTGGTACTTCATTAAAGAGTTTCTTTGATTTAAAGGTTATTAATACATTACTGATTGTTAACAGTACAGTCAAAAACCTACGAACCGGTTGCGCGGTGTTGTGCCTGTCCGTGTTCCCGGTGCTCTTCACCGACTCCGTTATCATAGAAAGGCGCAGAAGAAACCATATAACATTTTTAAAACTACTTTTAAAGGCGTTACGTACCAGAGATGCAGAAACTGGCCACCGTCGTTGCCAATACTTTTTTGACATCTTTTTTAGTATTCATCACTCGCCTTATTTCACTTTGTGAAATGTTGGCAATTTCCTGGCGGATATTTTGTTTTAATCAGGTTGTGTGTGTTTGTCTTGTACACTTTATGTTTTAAGTTACCCTAGAGATAGAATTCGCAGGTGGTTAGCTCGCGGGACCGAGAGAGCCAAAAGTCTCTACTAAATAATCTGTGATGAAACACAATTTCGTTTCTCTTCGAATTATTGGCCTTATGAGTTAAAGCAGAATCTTGTTGAAAAAATACATCATTCTCTCTCTCTCTCTCTCTCTCTCTCTCTCTCTCTCTCTCTCTCTCTCTCTCTGTGTGTGTGTGTGTGTGTGTGTGTTTTTCTCTAAAAATGAGAGGGAAAATTGCATTCACGTATGTCGAGCCTCAATTGTTGCGTCAAAAGTAAACATTACCCTATGACTCTCCTCTAATGACGCACTATACACAATTCTTTTTCGTCATGAAGGCGTATTTCAGGAACACTATTAGGCTTCTCAGAGCTCTGATAAAAATTACTTTGTATACAGATATATTCATGAAGGTGGGATCAAGCCTTATCCGAGAAATATATCTCTGGGGTAACGTAAAACAAATTGCACAAAGTAAACCCGTACATCCAGGAACAGTTAAAACAAAATACCCACCACTAAATTGCCTGCATTTCACAATATAAACAAAGGCTCCTATAAAGGAGCAAAAAATGTATAGATAGTGACGCTGGTGAGTTTCAGCACTTGTATTCATAAAGCTGGTTAATTGAACCCATTAAAAGTAGTTTTTAAAAATTTAAAAATACAGTTTCATCCGTGTCTATCTATGATAGAGGCAGTCAGGCACGATGACAGGAACAATGCCGATCGGCGGGTTCGGAGGCTTTTGACTCTCCAGTCATATTGCCACTATAAATAAATTATTAAGATGATCAACAACGAAGCAATGATTACTTTATTGGACACTCACAGTGAAGAATGTAAAGTAGTGAAGCTATTCTTTTGATTGTTTCATTTTAACTACTTTCAGTAGAACTTGTTAGTTAATTTAAATTTCAGGTCAAACGGATTAACATAAATTTTGCAGAAGAGTTTTTGAAGACAGTTGCATTCTCAAACTTCGAAAAATGGGCAGCTACATCTTAAATATTCTTTTCATACCCAGTCTTTTAAGAAATAAGTGCTGCAGTGAGATAAACAATAATAGTAAAAAAAAAAAAAGAACGTACCTCTCTACAAACAAACGTCCTATGTCGTAACAAGCGAGAATATGGGTTGTTACGTTTCCAAGAAACTAAACATTTTGTTCTTAACTATGAAATTATCTTCAATGTTTTGAATTTCTTAGAATTCTTAGCAAATCATTTTTCCTTATATATAGAATATGGTTTTTCGTGTATCCCATTATGAATTTAAAGTTAAAATATATATTACGCTTTCACACAGAAATAGGATATGGTTATAGATGGGAAGGAATGGAATATAAGGCACCTTTAGGCGGACCTGTATAAAAAATGCAGTGTATTAATTGAAATAAATAAATTTATTTAACACATAAGTATGAAATATGATTGTCACAAATATGCATATAAAATGTGCTGGGTTATGGACATCGATGAGAACTGAGATATGACGAAGGCTTAACCGTAGTAAGCCTTAGCGTGAAGGCCAGCTGCGTAAGGGGCAGCATAGCCGACCTTAGCTACGGCGGGGGCGGCATAGGCGAGATGAGCAGCTGGAGCATAAGCGGCAACGGGAGCGGCAACCTTGGCTACAGCGTGACCAAGGGGTTCCTTGTGTACAACGGCGTTGAATCCATTGACGGGATCGGCAGTGTACTCAACAGTACGGCGGGTACCGTCGGGCTCAACCAGGCTGTAGCTACCCTGGACAACATCTCCGTGACGGCTCTCCTGCTGTCCCTTGGAGTCACCGGTCAGAGCATCCTGGATGTCGTAGGCGTAGCTGTAAGATGGGTTGGGGTCGTAGTCGGTGTCAACGGCGACCTTGGCGTATGCGGGGGCGGCGACCTTGGCGTATGCAGGAGCAGCATATGCTGCGGCAAGGGGAGCGGCGTAACCTGCGTGGGCAGCGTATCCACCATGGGCGGCGTAAGACAAGGGTGCTCCAGGAGCGTAGACGGCGGGGGCGCCAATGACGCCGGCCTTGGCCACGGCCACTAGGGCAGCTAGAACGATGCACTGAAACAGAAAAATAAAATATCAGCAACGGCGAAGATCAGTTTGTAAAAGCGTGTTGGGGATAACTCTGCGTTAGAAGAGTCATTTTATGCTCAGACAAAATATGTTTTTATTCTTCAGTTAGTGGATATTACTATTTCTAAAACGTGTTAGGAAGAGCTATCTACTGCTCTAACAAATGAAATAGAACCTAGGTCTAATGTGCAAGTGTACGTCAGCATGTGTATCCTAAAACCATGAGTCTGGTGTGTTAGAGAAGGTAATTCATTTATTATTACTGAAAAGGTTTGTTTGACTGTGTTCCAAGCGATATTATCTTTCGGCACATATCATATATACGCTCAGTGTAACAAATGCAATAAACTTACCATATATCTAGGACAAATACATGGAAAATGGTTCACTCTAATGTTTAATCTAGGTAGTCTGGTGCAGAGGTAACAATTTGCTTATGTAGTATTTTAATCTCATTCATTACATTATTTTAGTGCATAATATCAGCCTGCTATTATGTTTGTTTCTATAGCCTTTGATGTAATTACATGTAGTCAATAAATCCCCTCTGAGTTATAATTTTGCAAACCCGCTTACAAAGTGATTGAAATGTAACGTGTGTATATATAAAATAATGTATATAATATTCTTAATGACATACTTTTTTTAACTAGAATTCATTTTTTGCTGTGTCTCTGTCTTTATCTATCTTTATTCTCTGTCTTTATCTTTGTACCTTTAGAAGTATGGCAAAGGAACATTCTGGCTCGCTTAGCTATTTTAAACGAATACATTTGCAATTAGATTAGCCTAAATAGGCTCCACTAACTGGTAAGTATAGTATTTCAACTCAGTATTGTTAGCAAAATTCTTTCAAATCCTGTATTTTTAAGAGCTTTCTGAAATTCTCAGAAGATACTTTTTATAGTCACGTATAAAATGTGTTAGTCGTACTTGCGCCGATTTGCCTTAGTGCTCACTTTTCATAAGTGTATCTGTATTGCTAATTTTAATAGAAATTTCAATCAAATTAGAGTGGTATGTAATATTTCAGCTTAGCATTTGCAATGTCTTTCAAGAGTTTGGAGGATTTTCCATTAGTAAGTTCCTAATATTTACAACCGTTCTAACCAAATTGTAAATTACGCGAATTGTTCTACAAACTCTCAAATATTTATTTTCCGGCGTCGTCCAGTAATTGTGAAAGCTTATAAGGCTGTCTGTTATATTACTGTTGGAGCTTTTGTACCCATTACACAATTAAACGTCCATGCACTTACAGGCTAGGTATATGGTCCACTGCGCAATAACGACAATCACGAGGAACTTTTTAAACTAAAGTAAGCTTTCAATGAGTATACCCTTAGTTCAAAGAGAAAAACTCTTTAGCATAACGGAAGTCTAATAAAACAGCTGCCGGCACAGATGATTTGCTTGATATAATATTTTATTTAAGGGCAAAGGTATGCCCAAAGATCGTAAATTTTAGAGGGCACTCCGTTTTAATTTGACTTACTGTTGTACCACATTCGGACATATTTTAAATATGCCAACAATGGATATCTAGACTTGCATATATGAAATTTGAACTTCATACATTCAGCAAAATATTTGTAGGTTTTAAACATTTTAGATGTTTATCAGCCTTAATTTTGTACCGAGTTCAAACAGATTTTGAAATATGTGAAGAAATGATCTTTAAACCTTAATATGCAGATGTTCAGATCAGCGTCAGCGTCGGTGAGTTATTTCTTAGAGCGACGGTATTAAATATTCTGTAGCTGCGAACGCATCTAAAATGTGTGTTCCAAAACGAAATATCCAGAAACGTAAAATAGTTAAACTCGAGCTGTTTTGGAACGTTCATAATTTTACAAAAAGCATTTGAAATTCTATAGAATTAAACTAACTAATAAATATAAGCACTTTTGATTAGAAACACAGAAAACACGAGTAATACACTCACTGTACCTTGTACATCCTGGATAATGTGTTGGCGGTAGTTGAATGCTGATACTTGGAGTCGGAAGGGCAGCTTATATAGCCACCTACCGTTCCTCGCGATGATGCAAGCGCAAGAACCTTTCACGATGGTGGAGTGCCGAAATTGGACACACCTGACAGAGCAAGGGGGGAGTCCTTGCCCGTGTAACAAGTGCTGTTGGGTAGTTACATATTTCCCCGCTCCAGTGGACACCACTGCCCAACTTTTTGTCACTCCAGTGTATCGTGCTACTGCTGCTGGGAAACAGGGAAATACTGTTTCCATGTGCGGTGTTCCTCAACGGACCGAATTCCTTCAAGATGTGTGTCTTTGTTCACTTTTTACTTCCTCTCCAGCTTATATTGTAGGGAGGAGATATTGCATTCCACCCAAAAGCTAGATATCCTAGTAAACGTTTCGAGATTCGGAGCATAAAGGGAAAGAAAAAGAGGCAAAAGTGTTCACGCGTGTTTATGTGTGCGTGCGCGTGTGTGCCTCCATGAACGTC